>CM077151.1:13262514-13629456 GCA_039583875.1 Platanthera guangdongensis
CTCACAGAATCAGGAGGAAAAGATCGAGTGCTCTGATACCATGTGCGAACAGAAAAGAGCAGACCGAAAATTTGGAGTAATGTAAACTTTATTATCCAAAAAAATATCTATTACAAATGTATAGCCTCTCTTTTATATAGAATGAAGGAGATGAGAGAGATTACAATTAAGCAATGCGTGACTAAATAATTACAGGTGTAAGCGGTTTAACATAAAAATAATCGAACATGCCCGCGGTTAGACAATTAAATGCTAATAAAATCGGGCTAATCGCCGACCACCACAAGAGACATGGAACAAGCCGCCATAGGAGACCGCCACACCGCCCGGTCTCTAAGCCGCCTGAGACAAACCATCAGACCGCCCGGATAACCACAACCACAGTTTAGCCATCATACCGTAGGAGAGAAACCGACAGACCGCCCGGTCTCCAAGCCGCCTAAATCAGACCGCCAGACCGCCCGGTCTCCATACAACAAGGCCTACTGTGATGCTGATTGGGCCGGCGACATCGATGATCGCAAGTCTACGACCGGCTGCTACATATTGTTGGGAGACTCTCATTTCTTGGTCATCTAAGAAACAATCCACCATTGCACGGTCAACTGCTGAAGCTGAATACAAAAATGTGGCCAATACCGCCAACGAACTAATATGGATTTCCAACCTTCTTGATGAAATTGGGTACCCTCTTCTCAAAGCTCCAACAATTTTGTGTGACAACATTAGCACAATGTATTTAACAACCAACCCAATTCTTCACACCAAGATGAAGCATGTTGTAATTGACTACCACTTTGTTTGTGACTTGGTAAATCAACAAAAGCTCATAGTGCAACATATCCCAAACACGCAACAACTCGCTGACAATCTTACAAAACTAGTAGCCATCCCGCAATTTCATCAGATAAAGAGCAAACTCGTCATCAATGTGCCAACAAGTTTGAGGGGGTGTATTAATAGTTTGTTATTTTTTTTATTTTTGCCTTGCTTTTGTCCTTTTCCTACCTGACTGTACCAACTTAGGCTTCGTTTGGTTTGGCATTTTGCCTCCTCCGTTCGGAGCAAATGCCGGACGGCGGGTAAACAAACGGCCGCCGGCGGCGCTTGCTCCGTTTGCACCTGCAGCAAGGAGGAAACGACCCCAATCCACTCTGTTTCGACCCCCACCTCTCCACCTCCAGTTCCAAAGTGGTGTTTTGACCTATCAAATACACCCGCCACCGCCGAACCAAATATAGCCTAAGACTTCGTTTGACGCAGTGTTTGGAGCTCTCCAGTTGGGGCAAACGTCGCCGCAAGACGGGTAACCAAATGGCCGGCGGCGGCATTTGCTCCATTTGCACCAGCTGCACCATGGGAAATGGAGGAAAATGGAGGGATTCCAACCGCGTCCTCCCCCCTCCGGTTCCAAAAGTCCTCCTTCTCCAGCAGCCTGAGCAAAACGTCATAACCAAACGAAGCCTTAATCTCCATCATCTATCTTTGGATGGTGAGATCTTTCTCTCCTGCTTCATATAAAAACAAGGTAACCCTAATCTGCAAGATATGAGACATTGAATTAATCCAGGAACCTCACGGTTCTCTTCTTCTCCTCTATGCTTTCCTCATTCTTTGATGTTGTTGCTTGGTTACTTTCAATTTAGGCATGTGCACTACCCAAAATATCATTTTAACACTTTGAATCCCAAACTATTTTATTTTGGCTATTTGCAAAGTGTCAAAATAAGTATTTTGTGTGGTGGCTGGACGTAAATACCACTAAAATTTTAGCTGAAGCGTGCAAAATGCCAAAAATTTGTATTTTGAAAGATGCAAAGTGCCAATTAAAAAATTGAGGATGTAAAATATCAAAATAGAATAACTTGAAAGTGCAAAGTACAAAAAAGCCGGCCCTTTGTGTGGGCAGCAATTTAGGTATAATTTTTAGGGAGTTGATATCCGCACCGCAGCTTTGGCTATTCGCACCGCACTTTCTCCTGATTTTTCGCGCCTTTTGAAAATACATCTTGTACATGCACTTTTAGGAAAAGTGTTCAACACTAAAGTTGTAGATCTCGACACCGGAAAATTATAACATTAAGAGAGCAATTGAAAGAAGAAAAATTATATGGTTCTCAAAATATAGGCTTACATAAAAGTAGTAGGCAAAAAAACAGCATCCGTTTGGTGATAACTCGGCTCTGAAAAAGTTAGCATCCATATATTGTCTTCAATATTCCATGCATGAAGTGGCGTCAAATTGATCAGTTAATAAAATAATTACTACGACTAAAAATTGTTACAATGTACTTACTTAATAAGTTGTGATATATTTGAACATCCAAAAAGATGTATTAAGCTCAATTTTTCGAATGTGACTCTGTAAAATAACAATAATATCAGATTAAGACATTGTTAAAATTTTTAGTTATTAAAAATAATATAGAATTTTTACATACCTATGGTCAAAATAGTCGTGTAATATTTGGAACTTCTTATTGCTCTGCCACCTCTTCATGATTTCTTGTCCATAATGGAAATATTGGCGGTTGTGGACATTCTTCTTTCATCTGTAATTCAATGAAGTGGTTGTCATTTATATATCTGATATAAACAACCCTTCTAATATATGACGGAGCTGAATGTAGTGGTAAAAATGTGAAGGATTGTTGACTCGAGAATTGAACTAGCTGTATGTTATAGTATGATGCAACTACTAGCTCCATGTCAGACATTGTCATCCACTTATCTAATGGCGCTGGTACATTCCAACAATCTAGAGATTTTAGTAATTCCAATCTCCTTGTTGTCCCAAATATTTCTGTGTACAACGCTGACTTATTATGCAGCTCACCCGCCAGATCATGTCGTACTTACATCCAATCATCTCCCATATTTAGAGCAAGACTTATCACTATATATCCACAATGCCCATCTACCAAAACATCAATGACCTCAATGAGATGTGTACGCACATTTTGGGGCATTTGTTTGCGCACATTTTCAAGAAAACCACCTCTTGTAATTGTTTGTTTCTTTGTCTTAATCAATTTGACCTTAACAAGTTGTTTTAGCTGTTCCTCATTCAGAACATACTCAAAACGTGAGAGCTCTCTTTTTTGTGGATTTATAATCCTGCATAAACTTTTTCGCACTTCCCTTCGGACGGCCTTTCAATTTTATTAGCATTTTTTGTTCCTTCGTCTGACTTGCATTCAGATTTATGAGATAACGCAATTTTCTTTTAATATCCTTTCGTTGTAGATCTGTAATGATGCTATATTTTTTCAATATTCCTTCAGATTAACAACATTTTGCCAAACATTCAAAAATACATCACATTCTTTTCCCTTGCTAAAGATTGATTCGTAGATATGACACCAACAATAGAAAGTAGTGGCAAATGGTATCGGTTAGTCTTGTACGTACAATCGATCATAAATGTATTTTAAAACATATTGCTTAGCCGAACTGAAGTAGGATGTGTAAAAAATAAATTTTTCAACTGCATAGTACTCACATTTTCTTGAATGAAACTAATATATCTGAATTCGCTAATGCACTTAAAAAAATGTTGGATTGGAGTTCCACCCTCAAGTTGTGTTATGTACAACTTCGCTTTCACATTGTAGATTGTTCTAAGTAATGTGGAATTTTTCGGATTTCTTCTCTTTAATGCGGTTAAAATTTTGTGTGACTTACATCCGGCATTGAACATCTCCTCCATTATTTTGTACTCATTGTCGTCTAATCTACCGGCATATGGTTGTGCTTCAATATGAACAAACTCATGGTTGTGTATACCATATTTAACTACAAGTTTTCATTCATTATTCACATCTCTTCGTCCTTGTAATGCAAACTTACACCCATAATGTTTCGAACTAGCTTTTCTTATGTTTTTCTTGATGTATCCTTTGTTGTCATTAGGTAATCTGGCTTTATCACAACCTAACGTTACCCTTGGTGATGTTCTGGATGTGATTTTATTAGCTCTCAAAATAATTATAACAAACCCCAATTTTTTGGCCGTTTTTCGAGCTCATTCAATCAACTCTTCTTTACTTTCAAAACTCAAACTAGTACAAAAGTGCATTCCAACATCACACTCAGTGTCTTTAGAGAACTCTTCATTACACAACAACAAAACATTTTATGAACTCATTGCACAATCTACACAATAATAACACAAAATATGCATGAGATGCAATCACTAAAAAAATATTGCAATCTACAAATTTCATTGCATTCTAGATGCAATCTCTAACAAAATCGCTAACAAAATCACAATAACCCTGAACAAGAAATTTCGGCTATACTTATGATGAAGAAATCACTAATATATGCTATTGTTGTTGTAGGGAAAACCAAAATAGACAACTAACAATTAATCCTAAATGATGGAATGAAAAGGTTTGGAAGAAGAGAAATTATACCTCAGTGAGGTTTCCGACGACTGCGGGAATGTGGAAAACGGCAGCTGCGGGTATGTGGAAAACAGCGGCTGCTTGAATGTGGTAGCCGACGGCGATTTCGGGGTCAGGAACGACGATGGCTGGTACGTGGAAGGCGGCTGTTGAAGCCGGGAAAATTCCCAACCTCAGAAATAGGATCAAGGCAGCCTAATGTTACTGATTCTACGGTCCGACGTCACAAATCAAGTGGCTAGCACGAGAGATAGGAAACTATTTATAAGCACACTCCAAATGCTCCAGCAGGGAGGTCCCACCACGTACCCGGAAGCTTAGAAGAAGCTTCCCCTCCGCCACCAAAAGGCTGGGCGAGGTACTAGGCAGGCAAGGACTGGGCGAGTATCCACTTGGTGGGACCTCGACCTCTTCCAAAAGTGTCATTTCCAGTACCCCTGGGGGCTATTTATAGAGAAATCCTGGGGGGGGGGGTGTAGGCGAGTATCCAGCTTTGCCAGCGAGTTCCAAGGGATACTCGCGAGTTACTTGTCCAAGCTCGCCACAGCTCGCCTCTGCTCGCCCAAGCTCGCCACAGCTCGCCCCTGCTCGCCTCTGCTCGCCCAAGCTGGCCACAGCTCGCCCCTCCTCGCCTCTGCTCGCCCAAGCTCGCCCAGCTTGCCCAAGCTCGCCACAGCTCGCCCCTGCTCGCCACAGCTCGCCTCTGCTCGCCGAAGCTCGCCACAGCTCGCCCCTGCTCGCCCAAGCTCCCTCTGCTCGCCACAGCTCGTCTCTGCTCGCCGAATGGTCTGCGAATAGCCGTCTGTTGGGGTACTTCTGATCTCGACAAATTACGGGTTATGCACAATCCCCGCTTTTTTCAAGCTCGACACGAGCTTGGAAAAACAATGTTGAACCTGTTTTTCGGATAGATGACGCAAGACGATGCACTGTGCGAGGCCCTTCCTAGGAGGAGCTCAACTAGTAGGAGTAAGCTCAACTGGAGGTGGAGAGTCGACACCTCACAGGAGTCGAGCTCAACTGGAGGTGGAGAAAAAGTTCGACACCTAGCAGGAGCCAAGCTCAACTGAAGGTGGAGAAAAGAGGTCAACACCTCGCAGGAGGAAGCTCAACTGGAGGTGGAGAGTCGACACCTCACATGAGTCGAGCTCAACTGGAGGTGGAGAAAAAGGTCGACACCTAGCAGGAGCCGAGCTCAAATGAAGGTGGAGAAAAGAGGTTGATACCTCGCAGGACGGACTGGAGGTGAGAATCAGTCGACACCCAGCAGGAGCCAAGCTCAACTGGGGGTGGGAATCAGTCGACACCCAGCATGAGCCAAGCTCGACTGGGGGTGGGAATCAGTCGACTCGGGGAGGCAAGTAGTAAGTCTACAGGAGAGGAGCTCGTACAGAGTTTACGGACTACGTCATCACTCCAGCGAGGAACTTTCTCACTCGCGGAGGTCGTTGGTCAATATACAGGAGAGGAGTTCGTGCAGGGACTTGAACTTACGATGACACTACCACTCGAGGACTTCGAACATTGTTGGAGTCGACAGCTCTCAGGAGCCTTGCTCAACTAGAGTGGTGTAAGTCGACTTGAGGAGGCAAGTAGTCGGTCTATAGGAAAGGAGCTCGTACAGAGTTCACGGACTACGACATCACTCCAACGAGGAACTTGGTCTCGCTCGAGTAAGTTGTTGGCCAATGTGCAGGAGAGGAACTCTTGCAGGGACTTGGACTTACGATGACACTACCACTCGAGGACTTGAAACATTGTTGGAGTCGACGGCTCTCAGGAGCCTTGCTCAACTACAGTGGTGTAAGTCGACTTGGGGAGGCAAGTAGTCGGTCTGCAGGAGAGAAGCTCGTACAGAGTTCACAGACTACGACTTCACTCCAGCGAGGAACTTGATCTCACTCGAGGAGGTCGTTGGCTAATATGCAGGAGAGGAGCTCGTGCAGGGACTTGGGCTTACGAGGACACTGCCACTCGAGGACTTTGAATATTGTCGGACTTTTCCTTGCTACTTAAGAGATTGTCAATGAGTCAAATGCATCAATATCTTTGAGAATGAAGAAATTAATAAAGAGAACGATGATCCCGCTGCCGTCGGGTTGGGAGGTTGGCGTCCAGCCCTATTCTTGATAGTTCCTCCAATCGGAGGAGAGATGCAATCGTGGGTAGCTAGGCCGATATGCAAGGGGGGAGTTGATCTCGACCATCAATGCAGGGGCTCGGTCTTTCAAGGACGCTTACATCCCGAAGCATCGTCCCATCGTCTGCCCTGGGCTATCTAGGAGAAACAAATTGAAGGCTCGTTTCCAGACCCAACCGTGAAGATCATTTTCAGCTTTGCCACCTAGCTATGAGCGCAAGTGTACGAGCGATGGGTGATGTTATTCCGAGGGTCCTCCGGGACGCACTCGCGACTAACATCTACCCTTGGGCATGTCCCTGTCCTTTGGACGGTTATCCTGCCTTGGTAACAATAGAGATGAGTCCTGCTTACAGGACAAACATTCGCTACGAGCGGGTCTTTTAGTGTTCTCAAAGACCGATGATGCCTTTGTACAAGGGATCACTCTGTGAGGTCAATCTTTTATCGAGTTTAGGATGTTAGCGTCCAGACCTGTTCCTGATAGTTCCTCCAGTCAGAAGAGAGATGCAATCGGGGGTAGCTAGGCCGACATGCAAGTGGGGAGCTAATCTCGGCCGTCAATGCAGGTGCTCGGTCTTACAAGGATGCTTAAATTCTGAGGCATCGTCTCATCGTCCGCCCTGGGCTAAATAGGAGAAATAGGTCGAGCGCAGGTTTACTAAATCGATCGTGGAGTTGAACTTCACTGCTCCTAGCTAACTTGAGATGAATCAACATAAAGAAGACAACTCGCACTAACCCGTGACTCCGGGGGCGAGGAAATGTATAAACAACTTAGAAATAATGTCACAGGTAAGCAATACATGTTACCGCTAGGGGTAGAACCTTTTCAGGTCATCCCCGCTCTAGATATTTGAGGAGATGAAATGAATAACATTGCGTCCTGGTTGCTGAAGTGATAGCCCAAATTCTGAGCTATCCTGGCCTTGTGAGTAAGTCGCCTGTGAAGTTCGCCTATGGGCGAGTAACAAAGATACTCGCCCTTCAACTCGTCTTTGGGCGAGTAATAAGGATACTCGCCTCTTCACCTGCAGAACTCGCATATGTGTGAGTAAGAAAGATACTCGCCTCCTCGAAGTTGCCAACCCTGCCTATACTTGCCTATGGGCGAGTAACAAGGAAGCTTGCCAACCTGTAAACAAGACACCTACGAGTTGATTTGGAGCTCATTGTATGAAACTCTCCAGAGCAAATCGGCATCCGCAAACACACCTGCATGAACTCGCTCGCGTATACTCGCTAACCAAAGTCTTCATCTGGAACTCGCCTACGGAGGTCGCGATCTGGAACTCGCTTATGAGCGAGTAATAGGTAAGCTCACCACATGAAGCCGTCGCGTCTGAAAGTCTGAAAGTCGCCATCGTGAAGTCGCCTATGGGCGAGTAACCAAGAAGCTCGCCCACCTTGCCGAGAACTCACCCAATTTGCTGAATGCTCGCGAGTTCATGCCTTTGGTCTCCAGCTTGCCTTCTTAAGCTATGAAGTCTTCTCGCAAAAATTTCTTCCTCGGCTACTATCCACGCTCACAGCACCAAGTGTTGAAGCCGGGAAAATTCCCAACCTCAGAAATAGGATCAAAGCAGGCTAAGGTTACTGATTCTACGGTCCGACGTCACAGGTCAATGGCTAGCACGAGAGATAGGAAACTATCTATAAGCACACCCCAAATGCTCCAGCAGGGAGGTCCCACCACGTACCTGGAAGCTTAAAAGAAGCTTCCCATCCGCAACCAAAAGGCTGGACGAGGTACTAGACAGGCATGGACTGGGCGAGTATCCACTTGACGGGACCTCGACCTCTTCCAAAAGTTTCATTTCCAGTACCCCGGGAGCTATTTATAGAGAAATCCGGGGGGGGGGGGGGGGGGGTATAGGCGAGTATCTAGCTTCTGCCAGCGAGTTCCAAGGGATACTCGCCCATACTCGCGAGTTATTTGTCCAAGCTTGCCTCTGCTCGCCCAAGCTCGCCCCGGCTCGCCTTTGCTAGCCCAAGCTCACCACAGCTCACCCCTGCTCGCCACAGCTCGCCCCTGCTCTCCACAGCTCGCCCGTGCTCGCCTCTGCTCGCCAGCTCGCCCCTGCTCGCCCAGCTCGCCACAGCTCTGCTCGCCGAATGGTCTGCGAATAGCCGTTTGCTGGGGTACTTCTGATTTCGACGAATTACGGGTTATACAGCGGCGATGTCGGGGTCGGGACCGGCGGCTGCTGGTTAGTCAAAGCCGACGATGGCGATGGCGATGTCAGGGTCGGGAAGACGGGAACGTCGGGATCCGGAGAAGCGCGATGGAGCGGGAGCGGGAGCGGGAGCGATTGTTATTAACACTACACTTTTGGATATTCACACAACGTTTACTCCTAATTGTTCGCGCCTTTTGAAAATACTCCATGTACATGCATTTTTAGGAAAAGTATTCAACACGAAAGTTGTAGATCACGACGAGATCTACAACTTTCGTGTTGAACACTTTTCCTATAAATGCATGTATAAGACGTATTTCTAAAAGGCGCGAAATCTGAGTGTATTTTCTAATGTACGTCTTGTACATGCATTTTTAGGAAAAATGTTCAACACGAAAGTTGTAGATATCGTCGAGATCTACAACTTTCGTGTTGAACACTTTTCCTAAAAATGCATGTACAAGGAGTATTTTCAAAAGGCACAGAAAATTAAGAGTAAAAATTGTGCGAATATCCAAAAGTGTAGTGCTAATAACAGATAATTATGAAGTTTTATCGTGATGAATGGCCTATGAATAGGGAATAAAGATGGAAGTAGTGAGGAGAGAACTCGCAGGTTTGCGATTTTCAGCTTAACTGCGTGAGTGATAACATCTCGACCCGATCATCATCTCCCTCTCGCTACCTACCTCCCTTCACTTTTGTGCGGATTTCTCCCCGGCGGACCATGGCGTCAATCAGCGCAAAGCCACAGCTCTTCAAAATCCTAGGCTCCAATCCATCGCGTTCCGCCGGCGCGCGGAGGCCAGCAAGCATTCGCTGCTCCACGTCCCAGCCGCCGCGTCCCCGGAGATACAGAATCACCCTTCTTCCCGGCGATGGTATCGGTCCGGAGGTCGTCTCCGTAGCTAAGGATGTCCTTTCCGTCGCCGGAGCTCTTGAAGGCGAGTTCATCTTCTTTAAGCTTGGATAGAGTTTCTCTTTCTAGGATCCGTTCCCGTGATAGTTAACTCATTTGCTTGTGTTTTTTTTTTCTGTAGGAATCGAGTTTAGTTACAGCGAGCTGCTGATGGGTGGAGCGGCCATTGATACTGTTGGGGTACCTTTGCCGGAGGAGACTTTGGCTAAGGCTAAAGAATCGGATGCTGTTCTTTTGGGAGCCATAGGAGGGTTTGTGCTATTTCATTTAGGTTTAAGTTTCTGCCTGGCTGCTGTTTTATGATTCTTTTGTTATGTCGCATTTGATTCTGAGATTTGTGTTGTAGATACAAATGGGATGGAAATGCAAAGCCACTGAAGCCTGAAACAGGTCTTCTTCAGCTTCGGGCAGGGCTTGGAGTGTTTGCAAACTTGAGACCAGCTTCTGTCTTGCCACAGGTAATATGCTATGAATAATTTTGAACTTTTGTCATTGAGTTGCTTGCACTTTTTTTAAAATCTTAAGTGTTAGCTTTTCACGGAAGTAATCAACACTTTTAGCTTATTAGAAACGATCATAGTGATTTTACGGCCTTAACGCATTGTAAGTCACATGATCAACTGCTGAAATCACATTAAAATGAAGAATATATTAATTGTTTAACATTTACATGAAATAATGTAATAATATGGTAAAAGAGTTTGTTTGACACACTCCAAATCTAAGAATCTTAAGTGTATGTCACAAATAAGTAAATTGCATGTGCAGCTGACAGTCAAGTTTGACGACAATGAATAAGATTTACTTCATCCAAAATAGAGAAAGGCTATTTTTTATTCCATAGAGTGCAAGAAATGTCAGCAGAATGCCAAACAGATCAGGTAAAAATAACTAGGGCTGCTACTTGCAAATGATTTAGCCGGTAATGAAATTTCAAACATCAATAATGATTTAGCCAAACATTAGTAATGATTCAACAAAATGGCAAACATCAGTAATGAAATGCCCTTGCAAATGATTTAGTCGGTAACAACAACAATAACCAATTTTAGAAGTAAAAATGTCAGGAAAAATCTAGGGCTGCTACTGACATTAATGAAATGCTAGAAAATGTCAAACAAATCCTTTACAAAACAACCCCAAACAGCCCATGAACAGATCAGATAGAATCCCTAAAATGCCAAACAAACCCTAAAATTCCAGAAAAAATTCAAAATATCAGATAGAAGAAGACGCTGCCAGACCAGAAAGTAGCAAACCAAAATTTCAGCAAAAATGCCAACCAAATCCTAAAATGCCAGAAGAAATCAAAATAATGCCAGAAGAAATACAAAATTGGCAGAAGAAATACAAAAATTCTAGAAGAAATGAAGAAATGCCATAAAAAATCCAGTTAGAAGCGCAAGCTAGGTCAGAGAATGCTCACTGTGCAATGTCGTAGGAGAAGAAGCTAATACAGAGATAGCAAACCCACGGAGATAGAAGCTTCAACGCTAGGGAAGAGGAAGACCCGTCAAAACAATGGCAGAATCGAAAGGAGAGTCGTCGTCGCAGCCAAAGCACGTCACCGAGAGGGAGAAAGAGAAGGCGTCGAGCTATGGTTGGAGTGCGGGAATGAAGCGTCAGGATTCATTTTATAAAACGCCCGTTTTTTTACAATCTACAGTGATTCTCGCGTATTTTTAGTTTGAAATTCGCCCTCGATATATCGGCTGCCGATAACTCGCCCGAGATATCGCTGATAACTCGCGATATTTTACAAAACACAATTTCTCACCAAAATATCAATATCGTTGCGGTTTGGACCCAAAACATTCATGTCGGCCGACATGTCGGACATGTCAACTGACATCTACAACACTGGTTAGGAAGTGTATATGTCCCTACCACCAGACCTTACTCCCAGGAGCTCAGTGGGACTCATTTGCAAGTTAAAGAAGGCCCTATATGGACTGAAACAGTCTCCACGGGCTTGGTTTGAGAGATTTCATAAAGCCATGTTGTCCTTTGGATATTACCAGGGAAACTTTGATCACACTCTATTTATCAAGCGCAGGACTGGTAAACTCACTGCTCTCATTGTGTATGTTGATGATATTGTTATCACAGGTGATAGTGTTGAAGAAATCACGTTTCTAAAGAAAAAGTTGGCCACTGAGTTTGAGGTAAAAGACCTGGGTGCTCTCAAATATTTATTGGGCATTGAAGTGACAAGGTCCAAACGAGGGATCTTAATCTCTCAGAGAAAGTATACTTTGGATCTCCTTGAGAAAACTGGGATGAGTGGCTGCAGGCCTACGGACACCCCTATTGAAACAAATCACCGAATAGGTCGTGACGATGGTGAAGAGGTTGACAATATACCTGAGTTTCAGAGGCTTGTAGGAAGATTGATCTACTTGGCTCATACCCGCCCAGATATAGCTTATGTTGTGAGTGTAATAAGCTAGTTTATGCACGCTCTGAAGGCTCGTCATGCTGATGCTCCAATAGAATTCTCCGGTACCTCAAGTCCTCACCAGGGAGTGGAGTCCTGTTTTCGTCAAATTCATCCTTAAACATTGAGGTGTACGCTGATGCAGATTGGGCCAGGTTTATAAATGATCGGCGGTCTACATCGGGGTACTGTTCCCTGGTTGGTGGAAACCTTGTTACCTGGCGGAGTAAAAAACTTGTTGTGGTAAGATCTAGTGCTGAAGCAGAATTCCGTGCTATGGCTCATGGTGTGTGTGAAGGCCTCTGGCTGCGATCGGTACTGAATGACCTGGGGCTTCTTGGAGATGAGCCCATTCGGTTGTATTGTGACAACAAGGCTGCTATTAGCATCACACACAATCCTGTCCAACATGATCGTACAAAACATATTGAAGTGTACCGTCATTTCATCAAGGAAAACATTGAAAAGGGGCTTGTGTGTACTCTGTTCGTTCCATCAGATAGACAACTTGCTGACATTTTCACGAAAGGTTTAAGTGGAAGTATCTTCTGAAGTATGATTGTCAAGTTAGGCATGATCAACATCTCACGCCCAACTTGAGGTGGAGTGTTACAATATCATATTTATTTGTATGGATTATATCTTTGTATTGGTGGGTCCACCTCTATATAAAGAGGGGACAAACCTCATTATATGGCATTGAAAATCATTCAACAGGTTGCAGAGCCTCTTGAAGTCTTCCCACCTTAATCTTGGCCGGTCGATGAGTAGACGAGTGGCCCAGAGCAGAGATGAGTCAGAAAGGTGGAAGGAGGACAGTTGAATCCATTATGCTGCCGGTGTTCGTTGGTGACCGAAGAATTGCTCGCACCTGGTAGGCTGGTAAGCCAATACAATGGATCTGTTTTTCCATCGTAGGTTGGGAATTCCAAATTGGCGTGGTGCATCAAAATAATAGCTTCAGGGCATACGAGAGTCAGTGACACGTGTCGTATAAGTGGCGGCGACGGTGTCTGATTGCTTTCCGCTTGACACATAGATGGGATAGTAATGACCGGAATGACATATGTCAAATCACTTAGCTTGTTGGTGTGTGTAGCCATGTCTTCTCGATGACGTGCTTCGGCGTCCCGATGATGTACTTCAGCTTCTCGAAGGCGTGCGTTCATGGAGGCCATGAGTGTTTGCATCTTGTCTTCAATAGCAGTCATTAAATTGGGCGAGTCCCCCATAACACCACCGGAGGTAGCACAAGTTAGAGAGCAAGTGACGGGTCGACTCGAGTCCTTTGCGGTGGCTGGTTGTGAGTTGTCGCGAGAGTCACGACGTTTCCCTATGTTGCCACTCAATACTCTAATACCCCTTCGCTCTTTCTTCCTCTTTTTTTGATAAATAATAAATTAGCAATTAATTAATCAAATAATTGATTAATCAATTAAAGCAACGAGCATATGCGGCTTTAGAGGCAGATGGGTGATAGAAAGGAAGCACATGGCTCGAGGAACAAGCCCACTGTTTGGGAGTCTCGAAACAGGAGCCCGACGAGTGTTTATTCTGCGTGGCTCAGTAAGATAGGAAAAATAGAAGCGCGCTTTTGGCAGAAAACGACTGGCTTGTAAGCTTGGTATGGTGCAGTGCTCGATGATGAAAAAACGCCGTTGGGCTCGACAGACTACTTTACTACAGAAGAAAGTTGGTCGTCGGTCGTCTGGGATCGTCGAGGAGGATGAATCCTGTTGGTTGCTGCGAAAGATGATTCCTGTTGGTTGCTGCGAAAGATGATTCCTGTTGGTTGCTGTGGAAGATGAAGTCTGTTGGTTGCTGCGGAAGATGACGTCTGTTGGTTGCTGCGGAAGCTGAAACCCGTTGGTTGCTACGAAAGATGAATCTCGTCGATTGCGGAAGATGTAGAGTACAACATGAGGCTCGTCAAGCTTGACGAAAATGATGCTGGGCTCATCGGGCTGGATCGACAATGCGCCTGCCTAATTCTGTCGGTTGCGGGAGATGCAGAGGACGACTCGTAACACCTGGATATCTCAAAATAATCAACAATTCAACATTCAGATTTGATGAATAAGTGTTGTGGATATTGACTGACATGTCCGACATGTCGGTCGACATAAGGTTTTATGGACAAAATGACATGTTTCTGATATTGTTTTGCAAAATATCATTTTGGAATATATTAACTGATGTATCAACTATCGACCTATATATGAGCCTATATATCGCCCGATATATCTCGATGGTATATCAATTGATTTTCTTAAGTAATTTTATTTATTGTATAAACAAAATTGTTTTGTTGTGTGAGTTGTTTTGTCACTTAGTTCTCGACCTACTTCCTGCTTTCTCTTGCTTTCTTCCATACACATGTACGTAGTCGTCGTCGTTGATTCAACTTGACCTTTGGATTTTGGACTATAGATTCCTTATACATGATGGTTGTCAACGACTTTCGTGTTTTCTGCTTCTTCTTTCTTTCTTTCCCGTGTTATACCATTAGTACTTACATAACATAAAATGTTTATACTAATTTTGTAGATTTAGGATTTTAATAAATGTTAAAATGTTAATATTTCAATGTATATAAATTAAAAAAATGATTATATGTTAATATAATTATGCATATAAATATTTAAATATTGAAACCCGATATATTAAGTATCCCCAATATATCTCCCGACATATTAAAACTGACATAAAAACTCAAATCGACGTGTTCCCGACGTCCGACATCAACCTTGTCATGAACATATTCATGTCCACAAGTAAAATGTTCTTATGAGTATTTGTTTTGCTTCTTCCTTGCTCCTAATTTTGTCCATTGAGGTTTTTCTTTGAAAAGTAGAGTATTGAAACTTAGGTTACAATCTTGTTTTGCCAGATACATAATTTGTTTATTTTTTTTTTGTACCTGCTCCTACTTCTTTACTTGTTAATTGTTAATAATCATCCGTATAGCAAGTTTTTTTTAATATAGAAATGGAGCTAAATTTATTCCTTGTTTTTAATCATATACGAGGTTGTTGATTTTATTTCACCATTCTTTAGGTACTAATGGAGACCTTTTTTTAGATAAATCTTATCCATAATGTCCCTTTAATCAATTTTCCATTAGTTCATTACATATGTATGAGTTTTTGTCTTGATTTGAAATGAAACATTGTGTATCATATAGAGGTGCAAATTTGGCCCCGCCCGGTTACCCCCGGCCGGATCTGCCCGGGTTTGATCCCAGTTAATATAGGGCCCGGCTAGGCTAGGGCCAGGCATAAGGGGGCTCAACAAGCCCCTTATTTGGCTAAACCTAGCCTGGTGCCTGGGCTGGGCCAGGCCTGCCAGGGCACCAAGCAAAGCCTGGTGCCCGGTATATGCCTGCCCTGAGTGAAGCAGGCTGGGAAACCTTTAAAGCTAGGGCGGCAGCCCCGACATTTAATGTTGGGGCTGCCGCCCCAGCTTTTAAAGTTGGGGCCGCACGCCCCGCCCCGCCATTAAAATGTTGGGGCGTGCTTCCCCAGCTTTATGCTAGGGCGTGCTTCCCCAACATCAATAAAAGTTGGGGCTTGCCGCCCCAGCCTTTTGCCGTTGCCAAATGGCAGCAACAACAACTGCCATCCTGCTGCCAAATGGCAGGGGAGCCAACCAGGCCCGGCTTGGCCTAGCTGGGTCCGGTTTGTAAGGCCCCCTTGTTAAAGGGGGCCCGTCCTGGGCCCACTTTACCTGAGGCCTGATTTGGGCCCGACAGACATAAACCCGGGCCATGGGGCCTTGGCCTGCCAGACCTTTTTTTCACCCCAAGTATCATACAAGACTGCAAGATTCTTTTAATTTATCCTTAAAAACGATGAGTTCACTTGATATTGAAGTAAAGAGCTCAAGGGATACTATTTAAATATTTGTTTGAGTATTGGGGTCTAAGGAAGATTATGCTCGACATATCAACCTGTTAGGTTGTCATGTGCTGTTATTGCCATCATTTAATATTCATAACTTGGTACTGACACGTTAGTTCACATAATTTACTTTCTTTGGATGTCATATGCTGTTATATTGGGAATGTAACATTTAGAATTTTGAAATAAATTGATAATTCTTATATCTTACTTTTTTGGTTCTATCACATCAAAAATTACGAAGGAAAATTTATCTTTTTTCAATATTTTAATTTACATTAAAATTTATGGAGGAAAATTAATCATCTCCAATATATTTATCCTCTCTTCTATTTTCTCTTGTTTTCATTATATTTCCTTTTTATTTTAATAATACTTTCATTCTCTTTTAGTATTTAGATTGTGTGTAAAACAATACTGATTTTATAAACATGTTAACTTGCTTGAAGATGGGTGACATGAACATATGCTGATTTTATTTGTTCTAGTTGGTTGACTCTTCGACTTTGAAGAAGGAGGTTGCTGAAGGAGTTGACTTAATGGTAATTAGGGAGCTTACTGGAGGTATATATTTTATATCACGGTAAACCATATAGCTTTCTTGTCATCCACATTAGATTATCCTACTATTTGTGGTTAGTTTTATAAAAGCATGCTTCTTCGTATATTTTGTTGTCTTCTACATAATATGCTTGAAGAGAAAGGAGCACAAAGATTTGGAAAAATTGTAAATCTTTGCATATACTTCGTGTGTATGAATGCAAGTATGAATGCATATATATAGGAAGAGAAGAGAGAGGAGAGTCCCAATTACAAGATGTGAGACTAATACAAGAAGAGAAAGAAACCAATAAATGGGCTCTAATATGGGCCTTTACAAATTCTTTTCTAATACTCCCCCGCAAGCTAGAGCGTACAAGTCGTAGGCACCCAGCTTGGACAAGAACTGATAAAATATAACACTTGACAAGACCTTAGTGAGAAGATCGGCAACATGGTCAGTACCCGGAGCATGTTTCAATTCCAGCTACTTCATTTGAAATTTTTTCCGAATGAAGTGGCAGTCAACTTCAATGTGTTTCGTTCTTTCATGAAAGACATGATTCTTGGCTATGTGAATTGCAGCTTAACTGTCATAGAGTAGGGTGGCTGGTGAGGAAAGTTTTACTCTCATATCAAGTCATGTGAGCTCAGATACAACAAACGTCATTGAACGCTACTTAGCTTTAGCCAAAGATCGAGCAACTACGACCTGTTTCTTATTGCTCCAGGTAACAAGATGACATTCAAAGTAAAAAAATCACTGGTGGAACGCCGATCATCCAGGGAACCAACATAGGGTCTGTTTGGGACAACTCTGGCGGATTGAAAAGCTGCTGTCCGGATAGTATTGTTTTAAAATAAATCTCTGGGGAGCAGTTTTGAAAAGCTGCAGAGTGTTTGAATGTTCTGTGCAGAAGTGCGCTTTGAAGAAATAGAGCGAGAGCGGGAGGAGGCGAGAGCATCGGCTCTGGCGAGATTTGTAAGCTCCGGCGAGATCCGTCGGCTCCCGCGAGTTGCAGGAAGAATTGAAAAAGTCGGGGCCGGTAGATTTCCAAAACATGTGAGAGAGAAAGCTATTTTGCGGGAGCAAAAGCTAGGGGGGGGATTTCCTAAAAGCTGCAAAACAGCTCCAGATTTACGAAAAGCTCTGTATAAGGAGCTGTCCCAAACACAAAAAACAGCTCTGGCGGCTGGAATAGAGATTCTCCAACCGCCAGAGCTGCCCCAAACAGACCCATAATCAGCATCTGGATATACAAGCAATGTTGGAGTAGAGGAGGAAGTTCTGTATACCAGCCCTTGGCCAGGAGCATTTTTCAGGTATCGCAGAATGCGTTCGACAACCTGTAGATGTGACACCCGAGGAGAATGCATAAACCGGCTGACAACCCCAACAACAAAGGATATGTGTGGTCTTGTGAGTTGTGATTGTTAGATATAGTAGTTGTCCCACCAACCGTCGATAGTATTCTGTGTTTGGAAGAAGAAGATCTGTTTCAGAGGTATGAACACACAGCTTGTGATTGACATCTATAAGAGTGTTAACCGGCTTACTCCAAGAGTATCCAATATCCTGAAGGTTGAGACAGTACTTCCGTTAAGAAAATACAAGACCATCAGAACGTCTTGCGATCTCAAGGCCATGGAAGTATCGAAGGTTCCCTAGATCTTTCGTTTGAAAAATATAACTGAGGTGTTGTTTGACCTCTTGGATTCCTTTTGAATCATCTCCTGTAATTAGGATGTCATCGACATACACCAAAAGAAGAACTGTTCCTGTTGTGCTATGTTGAGTGAACAGAGAAAAATCCGCCGAGCTTCGAGTAAAACCTACCTCCCGAACAACCCTGCTAAACTTATCGAACCAAGCCTGAGGAGATTGTTTGAGACCATAAATCGACTTCTTAAGGAGACAAACTTGAGACTCCCTCGTGGTCTCAAACCCGGGAGACTGTCGCATGCACACAGTTTCTTGGAGATCGCCGTTGAGAAAAGCATTCTTGATATCAAGTTGATGTAAGACCCAGTAACGATGCACAACTACAGAGAGGACACAAACCGTGTTGAACTTGGCCACTGGAGAGAATGTTTCCTCATAATCGAGACCCTGTTGTTGAGTAAATCCACGCGTCACCAGACAGGCTTTAAGTCGATCAATCGTTCCATCAGGAGCATGCTTGATGACAAAGACTCTTTTACATCCAACAGTAGTCTTGCCGGGAGGAAGAGAAACTAGATCCCGTGTCTGATTGGCCCAAAGGGCCGTCATTTCTTTGTCCATGACCACCCGCCAGCCCTGATGTTGAAGAGCCTGCTGCACGAAATTAAGTACAGAAATAGAGGATAATGAGGTAGCAAAGGTTTGAAGCACCGGAGTCAAGCGATGTAAGGATACATAATTTTCCAGAGGATGCGCCGTGGAGGGAGAAGCCGGGTCGACAGGGCGCAAAGTGCCAGAGGTTGAAGCCGATTGCAGCGGGGCTACGGAGCGGGGAGTTCAACGAGTATATACATAAAGAGGGGGGTGGAGACCCGGAGCTGGTGAGGGGAGGAGAGATGTTGGAGGAGAGAAAGTTGGTGGTGGTGGAGACGTAACTGAGATGGCGGGTCTTGGTAAGGGTGGTGGTGATGGTGGAGAGGATGGTGGAGTGAAGAAAAACGGTTTATCTTCCAGAAAGGTAACATCAACCGAAACAGTCATCTTGCGGGTAGTGAGAGAGTAGCAAGCATACCCTTTTTGAATGCGGGAATAACCGATGATTATATGTTTGGCCGCCCGAGGATCGAGCTTGTCGGTGAAAGGACCAAGTAAGTGAACATAGCATGTAGAATCAAATATTCGAGGTGTTAGATGAAATGGAGGTGTGGAGGGAAAGAGGAGGCTGAACGAGGTGGCATTGTTGAGGAGGGAGGATGACAAGCTGTTAATGAGATAACACGCCATCAAAATCACAAAGTGCCAATATGTCTTGGGAACATGCATTTGAATCATGAAAGAGCGAATAACATCAAGAAGATGTCTGTTTTTACGCTCAGCCACACCGTTTTGTTGGGGAGTGTAAGCACATGACGTTTGATGAATAATTCTGAACTCAGAGCAGAGGTTATCGAACTCATGACTAGTGTATTCGCAAACATTATCTATCCGGATTGTTTTGATTTTGTCGGAGAATTGAGTACGAGTTTCAAGAACAAAAGCCCGAAATACACGAGGAAGCTCAGAGCGATCAAGAAGTAAATACAACCATGTCATGCGAGAATAATCATCAATACTTGTTACTTTATACGGGCCCCAAACATCAGAATGTACTAACATAAAAGGAGCAGAGCTCCGGGTACAATGATGAGGATAAGAGGAACAATGTTGTTTCCCCAAAATACAAGAATCACAAGTAAAAGTAGGAAGATGAACATCTGGAAGAAGCTTTTTTAGAACAGGAAGAGGTGCATGCCCAAGACGCTGATGTCAGTCAACAGAGGGGACATAAGAGAGAACGGCGGGGAAGACATCGATAAGGTAGAGCTCGTTGTGCAGTCGTCCTTTACTAATGATACTCTGCGTCCGTCAGTCCTGCATCAAAAAGGAAAAAGAGGTGAATATGACAGAGCAATCCAAATCCGTAGTGAGGCGACTAACAGAAAGTAAATTAAACGGAGAACTCGGGACATGAAGAGTTTAGCGAAGAGAAATAGAGGGATTTAAAGGTATATCAGTAGAGCCAGAGACAGGAGCGGTGTTGCCATTGACTGTAGTGATAAACTTGGGATACAGTGAATCCAAGTATTGAGGTGACTTCAAGGAGGTGATATGATGAGTAACACCTAAGTCCACTATCCAACGCAGGCTAGTGGAGAGACAAGCGATACTTTCATGAGAGACGGAGGCAATGGAGGCAGGTGAGTTGTGGAGCAACCCTTGAAGTTGTTGGAGCTGGAGGCGGACTTCATCAAGATCAACCCGAGTGACAAAAGGGTTGAAGGCGGCAACAAAAGCATTTGGACGAGGAGGCAAACCATGCTTGCGATAACAGGTTGCCTCAGGGTGTCCATCCTTTCCACAGAACGAGCACTTAGGCCTTGATCGGCTATTTCGGCCCCTCCCCTGAGAGCCAGTATGACCCCCACGAGTAGAGGGAGAGAGATGGAGTAATGACACAGAAGATTGCTGGAGAAGAGCCATTGACGGAGGGCCGATAGTATCAGGAGGCGTTGAAACTTTCAACAACATAGAGCACACATCATGGAATGATGAAATAGTAGCAGAGGAGAGGATCTGAGCCCGAACACTATGAAGATGAGGCAGAACACAAGCCATCATCATGACAATACCAACAGCTTCCTTTTGAGCACGTTGGGCAGTTAGATCCGTAGTCGGGAGCTGATGCTGAATCCATGCCTCAACCAACGACTTGGACTGAGCAACAAAAGATGTTAAGTCAGCAGCACTACCTGAGTCAAGGGACTGAAGATCAGTAATGATGTCGTACAAATGTTGGAGACTATCCTTGTCAGAGTATAGAGAATGGAGCTCATCCCACATCGCCTTGGCCGTCTCATGATACATGGCCATGCGGTATGATTTGCTATCATGGGAGTTGAGAAACCAAGTTTGAACACGACCATCGCCACACAGCCAACCATCAGTAGGTGCAGAAGGAGTATCCCTGGTGAGATGATGCAGAAGTCCCTTGCACTGAAGTACCCGGCGGACAGAATGCACCCATTCAACAAAATTCTTCTTCCCAGTAAGGGAGATGGTGGTGATCCTTAACTCATCACGCAGTTCAGGAGCAGGGACCACGCGGGCTGAAGGAGAAGAATCAGTAGAGAAATCCATGACAACACTTCCCAGTGACTAGGAGTGGCTAGGAGAAAACCGCGGACAGGAGCAGCGACAACAACATGGAGATTGGCGGACTGACAATACACAGGCATCACACGTAGCAACGACTAGAGATGAAACACAGCGAGCAAAAGCCGAAACCGCTGCGGGTTGATAAGAGACTACAAAGTGGTTTGAAGCAGGCAAACCAACAAGACCACAACGGACAGAGCAATGAATAGAGAAGAAACTGCGGCGGGCTGAAGAGCAGCAAGCTGAGACGAGACAATGGCGGACTAAGCGACTAATAGAGAGAAGGTCGCGACGGGCTGAAGAGCAGCGAGCTGGGAAAACACCATGGTGAGTTGAGGAGCATCGAGCTGAAAAACGACTGCGGCGGGCTGAGGAGCGGCGAGTTGAGAAAAAGATCGCGGCGGGCTGAGGAGCAAGCGAGCTGAAAAAAGACCGCGGCGGGCTTAGGAGAGACCGCTGAAGAGAAGACGAGTGCGGTAAAGAAGCAGAGACCGGCAAGCAAAACCGATGCGGGCTCGGAAGGGCAGACCGTTGCGGCTAAAGACACAAACCGCTGCGGCTAAAGAGACAAACCGCGTCTGGCTCGAAAGGGTAGATCGCTGCGGCCAAAGAGACAAACCGTTGCGGCTAAAAGAGGCAAACTGTTGCGTCAAGAAAGCAACAGACATGATGAGATGAACCAAGCAGACCGCGGCGGACACAGAACAGGCTGCACGGTGGGTCCCAATAGCGAAGTCTATAAAAATGAGGAGACACGAGTCCAGAAGAGGAGAGAGCAACACAAGGTGAACCGTGCGGTCAAAAAAAATTCTATACGCCGAGGGATGCGGATAGGAAGCCGCACAGAGGGTTGCGGGTAGAAGATGTTTATCCGCTGAGGAGTTGCGGTTAGCAAACCGCACAGAGAGCTGCGGTTAGAGAATCACAGACCGCCCGAAGGGATCGAGAGCTCTGATACCATGTAGAGAAAAGAGCACAAAGACTTGGAAAAATTATAAACCTTTGCATGTACTTCTTGTGTGTATGAATATAAGTATGAATACATATATATATATATATATATATATATATATATATATATATATATATATATATATATATAGAGAGAGAGAGAGAGAGAGAGAGAGAGAGAGAGAGAGAGAGAGAGAGAGAGAGAGAGAGAGAGGGAGAGTCCCAATTACAAGATGTGAGACTAATACAAGAAGAGAAAGAAGCCAATAAATGGGCCCTAATATAGGCCTTTACAAATTCTTTTCAAACAATTCTAAATCAATCTACTTATTTTATGATTATTTTATCTTTAGTCAACATTTTTCTTATAATATTTCATTAAATATATTGACTCATATTTTTAGTATAGAATTTCTCTTTGTTCTATATACTTTCTATTTCTTCGTATTGAATGTTTCCCAAGGTTCTAAAATGAAACTACATAAATTATTTAGAACAATTTTCGTTAACATTACCTTGGGTCTACCACTTCTCCTATATTATATTGACACTAACTTTATATACTTATCTTAGAGGGCTGGAGGGGGCCTTGGCTGTTGTAGGAAGGCTGTTTGGAGGACTAAAACCCAGTTAGCCATCAGAATAAGTTGAAACAGGGTGCTGGAGATTCATGCTTGTGGCTGAATAGGTGCAGATAGGCTGAGATGTGCAGGAGGATGGTGGCTGGATGTAGTAGGGGCCGTGGGGCTCTAGTCTGGACTATATGGTAGTGGATTTAATGACAAATGATAATTATGGGTTGTTGTAGGGAATTGTTGTTGGATGGGGAAAAATGGGCGGTTTCTACAATAAATGACAACGGTTAATGGTAATTATGGGCGATGGGTAGTTACATGCAAGAGGTGGTAGTTACTTTGGCTTTAGCTCCAAGTATCGGAATCGGCATTGTGGGATGACCATGTGAGTCCGGAATTTCTTTCCATCATCCATAACTTCAATCCCTAATTATACATGAAATAAAAATACAAAAGACAACGAGAATACATGGAAATATTTCATTGTCGCTCTGAATGCGACCACAGGCCCGGATCATCCATACAACATTCTAACTTTGTTTTACGCGTATGTAGGCTTGGGTGGGTTCCGATACTGGTTGGTCTGCCAGTGAAATATGATCCCCATTAGGTTCACATTATGATAAGTTATGTTAGATCATATATCTGTCTAATGCCTTAATTCTAAATATTTTACTATTTTGCCATGTCATTGGATGCAATTTATGATCCTGTCAGATGTCCTTTCAAAAATAATATGATGCCAAGCTTTAATGCATAGCTTTTCCTTCATTTGGTTCCATGATTGAAAATTTGCTTCACCCACATCGATTGTTAGAAATAGTTGAATTTATTATGAATTAGCAAAATTTACGACAACAAAGTCAAATTTGTTAGAAATAGCAAAATTGCTTCACCCATTAGGCACCTATATTGTTGAAGCCGTGAAAATCCCTACTCCAAAATTCGGATTAATGCAGCCTAAGGCCGCTAGTCCAGCGGTCGGGCTCGACGGCTAAGCGGGTTAGAACACATAAACAAAGGGACAACAAAAGGACCCCAGGCGCTGCGGCAGGTAGGTCCAATGACGTACTCAGATGCTTAGAAGAATCTTCCTCTCCACAACCAAAGATGGTCGAGCAGGGTACAAGGGGGACACTAGTTGAGAACTTGACTCTTCAGAGAAAGGGTCCAAAGGTTCAACTAAAAGTGTAAGGAAAGCGGTGGTCAATATCTTTTTTTAGATTTTGAAGTCCATATTCTTGTACCCCCGGGGTCCTATTTATAGACAAATACTAGGGGGAGGGGGTCTCTAGGCGAGGAGACCCAACCCTACGATCACCGACTCCATCCTTCTGGCGACCTGGCTTGGCTGTTGGCGAGTATCCGCTAGCGACTATTCTGCGATGATCGACATGTTTGACATAGTGACTGGTCGGAGGTCACCTGCTAGGCGAGCATGACTGCTGCTCGCTACTGTTACTGCTCGAAACTTGCCTGGATAAAAAGGTATTTGAAGCTCGCCCGTGCTGCTGGGTGGTCGCGCGACGCGGCGAGTTTGATCGTCGCTCGTGTATAAGGATCTCCTTGCCCCCTGCTGGCCATTAAATGCTGATCGGACCTTCATATACTGGTGTTGCTTGTTGACTTATTGACTGTTGATCGTTGACCGTTGACCCTTGACGAATAGGGGTTGTACACAATCCCCGCTTTTTTCGGGGGATCTTGGAGCTCGGAAAGAAACATTCAACCCCGAATTCGGCAAGACTTTTGACAAGTTCTCGTCCCTACGATGCTCGGCGGACACCCCCCTCCGACCTCTATGAATAGAGGGGGAGGGGATGACCCTCGGGCGCCGTTTTCAGACTGCTGCAAGATGGTCTTCTCCGCTGAAAAGGTCGCCAAGAAGTTCGACGCCCTGGGGGCCTTTCTCGGTACTCAGCTTCAACAACCTACTAATAAGCGTGAACGGAAAGGTCGTGACGAAGAAGGGGATCGCCGAAGGAAGAAGAAGAAGTCGAAGAAGGATCCTCCCGCTGAAGAGGAGTCCGCCGTACCAAACAAAGAGCTCGCAAACCCCACATAGTCTTCTCTCGCTCCGGGCAATACAAAGGATCTGCTGAACAAGATGGGTTTGGGCGAGGATAATGATACCTCGAGGGATGACTCTGCTTGTCAAGAAGACTGGGCGAGTACTCCTGTTGTTACGCCTCTGGTGGCCTCCCCGCCTAGTGTTGCTTACGCCGCCCTGCTGCCGCGTTGCCCGCCTCTTCTTCTGCGCCCTCCGAGGTTGATCGCACCTCCGGAGCGGAGACTACTCAACCCGGTACGGTAACTACTCGCAAAAGATGATTCTCATGATCTCGCCTCCCGGTTCTTTCTCCTGACAAACTTCAGTGCCTTTGTAGATAGTGCGTCGTTGGTGGATCCCGCCAGTTCAAGCAGCGGCCAAATGAGTGAGGGTCCTCCTCGTAGTACCTCGCTCCATCACACCATGCAACTTCACCTTGGTTCTGATCGGCTGACCCAGGAACCGCACACCAGCCACCCGACCGAGAATCTTCCAACTCCTAAGCCTCCTCGCTCCGACGCTTCACCCTCCCATGGAACTGTTGAGAACGCGCCACCTCCCCCGCATCCTGATCTGGTGGGAATGGGCGAGGTCAGCCCTCTGTGCCGCCTGCCCATGCTGATTGTTGACATCTGGACCCTCGGGGGAAGGGTTTGGTTGAAATACACGTTGCTCCCCCTCGCCTCCTCGCAATGCTCAGAGCTCTAAAGGACAACACGATGGTCTCTTAGTCGGGCTCCGGGATACATACCATCGAAGTCCATCCCCCTGACAGACGCGGATCTCTCCCCGGCGGACTCCTCGCCGGGAACGCCTATCCCCTCGCCGCGAGTCTCTGGGTCGTGAAAGATCTCCACCTCATCACGAGTATAGGCCACCAGTTTTTCGCACCGGTAATGATTATTGCCTTCTTCTAAACTAACTCTCCTCACCATTTGTGTTGACAATGGGCTTCCCTTCTTGTAGGTCATCCTGCCTCTCCCGGGGGAGCGTTGATTGACACCATCAGACTCCCTCTGCGCGAGTATCAAGAGAAAGTGGCCTCAACCTATCTTGACCTCGAGATCGAGTTTGATCAGCTGGCGATCTGCGAACCTCGGCGGCGCCTGGGCTCGCTTGAAGCTCGCGTAGCCAAGTTGGAGGAAGCCGAGGAGTGCATGAACCTCGCGGATTCTCACTACTCCGCGATCAACTTTATGGAACTGTGCCTCGCGATGGTGGAACACCGGCAGGAGCTGCTTCACAACCAACTCTTCGCAATTTAGATGAGCATCGGGTCGGTGGGGTGACTTGCAAGGATGGGCGACGTCCTGCGACGTAAGGAACTCCTGAATCAGGTGAACGAGTACATGCGGCGACTGCGAGATCGAAGTTGGGCTGGGCGACCTGCTCAACCGATTGATCATCCGGGGGACCTGCACGACCCTTAGTTTTTTTTTTTACTTTTAATTCTGTGATTTTACCATTGACTCTATAATAATGTTGCATCGTTTTTTTTTACATTATGTATGTACCTTCATTCGAGAAGCTCGCTATGTCGAGCACTTAATTTGCGATTATCTCTTTTTTTTAGCTTGCGCATAGGCGACAATCTTCCTTCTGTGTTTGCGAGTATTGATAGGTAGGTCGTTAGGCTCGTTGTTAATGTAGGTGTTTTTTTGCCCCTTTTGCGAGTATGTAGGTTGCTCCTGACGTTCGTGCTTGAAAACCCGCTTGAAGTTGGCGGGATACTCGACGCTGAACTCTGTCGCAGAAGCGCGCTGCCCCCCCCCCCCTCGTTTTTGTCTATAAATAGGAGGACAGGAGGGGTGAAATCGCGCTACTTTTTCGGAACCCCTTCTTTGCTCGCTTGTTGTTGCTCGCCCCTATGAACTCGCTTCTCGCCGCCAGGTTGGTTTCTGTCGAGGATGCTCATGCTCTCAAAGTCAACCATGCCGCAACTTTCATGGCCGCAACCTTCAAGAAACTCATTACTGACTCCGTTGACCTCGATGACTTCAAAGAACGATTCTTCCACCTTACTGAGGAGGGATTCCGCACGAGGATCCCTCGTAGCAACGAGCGAATCAACTCCTTCACTGACCGAGTGGTGCTGCCCATTCGACACTTCGAGATCGGCCTCTGTTTGCCGCTATGGCCGGAATTTTGCGAGATCCTCCGACATTTCAGACTTATGCCAGCGCAAATCAATCTCAACGAGGTGGCGATAGTTATGAGATACCTCTCCTACCTGAGAACAGAGGAGATTTACTTCGAGTTGGTGATCTTCAAGAAAATCTTCAATATTGGGGTGACTAAGGAGGGAATCATCTTCTTCTCCAGCCACACCTGTACAGTGGCTGGGACGGTGAACAAGGTACACCGTTGGATAGAGCAGTTTGTGATCCTTGGCGGCCTAGTTGGCAACATTCTGTTCGCCCCGAAACAACCCCCGGACGAGGTCTTCAACGCCTCGGTCTTGGAGGGGCTTGCCCAGGACTTGCGAGCTGCCTTCATCGGCAGAAAAATTGATGTCTCATACTGGCGACGGGTTGTTGCTGATCTTTCTTACATCTGCTCGGGCACATGTATATTCTTGGCTTGCTTGGGACATGTCTAATCGCGACTTCTCAAAAAAAACGACCTAACACTGATCTCGCCCATGGTTATCAGGATCGCGATACGGATCGTAGGATCGATCCAGATTTCATAAATTGATCCGGATCTTACCTAGGATCTAAATTGACACATCTACGACTGGGATCGCGATCCGGATCTTAGGATCTTTAAGATCGCGATCCTGACCCGATTCAACCGGCATGGTCAAAGGTAACTAGAAACATGTCCAATCCTATCCCGAGCACATTCAATCGGTCCAACGCCCATAACTCATTGTTTAACCTTATTCCAATCCCGCCCTCATATCCCATCACAGAATCATATCATAATGCTTTACCGTATCTCAAGTGTTGATTGTTGACTGCAAATATAGAGGCCAAAAGCCGCTTCTTCGGTCGCTTCCAGTTCAGATTTGTTTTTATTGTTAGTAAACATTGAGTGTCTTACCCGAAACTGAAATTGAATTTAGTATGATATTATCATTTTGATTTAGTTATTCAAAAAAATTTAATATAGTTGTTCACATACTACTCAATTTATTAATTTTTTTTATTAATTGAGCATGTAATTTAATGATACAAAATTCAATTTTATTTTTTTAGTCTTAATTTATGAATGTTGTAAGATCTTGCGATTCTCGATCCGATCCTACGATCTGATCCGATCCAACCTCAAAACGATCCTACCTAGGATCTCGATCCTGACAACCTTGATTCTCGCCTTGCCAGGTGTTCGCACAGTCCCGCGGGAGCCGCTTCCACCCGCTAAGGAACCATCCTCGTCAGCGCCCGCGCCAGAATCTCAGGCGAGCACCTCCGAATCGCCGAGGAGACGCCCGCCGATGTCGTCTATTCCTGATGAGCCCAATGTCGCTGATTCCCCGGTGTGCTCTCCTGTCGTCGCATCCCCCAGGAGGCCGGAGCCTGGCGAGTCATCGAGGAAGAGATCTCGCACCAAAGAAGGTGGACCGCTTTGGTCGCCCCTTGATCACCTGGGATGATGGGGCTAATGAGGTCCGCATCAGCACCAACCTCCCTCCCTGGTCAGAGGATTGGGATGACGATGGTGAGACTTATAACGTCGCCTTCGCCCTGTATGGGCGAGAATATGCAGCGGTGCTGTCGGAGTCAAGCACCTCCTTCCTCGCCAACCAAGCTTCGAGGTCGCTGCTTCGATTGCTAGAGCTCGCCCACCAACTAGCGAGAAACTTGAAGCCGTCAGACACCAAATTCGAGATTCAAGGCGACTGGATCAAATCCCCCGTCCGCTCACAGGCATAGTCCCGTGCGAGGATCGAGGAGCTGGAAAACAAGTTGCGAGCATCCTAGGCCATGGTAGCCGAAAGCAAGGCCTACGAGGTGATTTTGGTCAGAAAAATACTAGCTCATTATGTACTACCCGCACAAGTCGGCGGTGTGATTTGACATAGGAGTCTTTCTTTCTGCAAGAGGCCGAGCTGGTCGCGACCCAGCTTATTTTAGAGCTGGAGCAGAAGCTCGCTGAGAGCCAGGCGGCCCTGGAGGCATATCAAGTCCGCATCACTGAGTTCGAAACGTGGGTGGCTGCTAAGAATCCACCGTTAGAGGCGAGTACCTCCGACTTTGGGAAAAAGATCCAGATCGTTCAGGAGGATCCCCATCGCCTGAGGCGCGAGATAACTAGGATGATCGGTGATGCACTCCTCGCCTAGCTGCAGTTCGAGATAGGGCTGATATCGAGTCGAGTTCGAACGATTTTGGCTCGGCTCAAAATCGAAATTTTCGACTCGAACTCGGCTCGAAATCGACTCAAAATCGAAATTGATTTCGAGTCGTCTCGACTCGAAATGACTCGATTCCGAGTCGGCTCGAAATCGAATCGAGTCGGCTCAAAATCGAATCGAGTCGACTCGAAATCGAATCGGATCGGCTCGAAATCGAATCAAGTCGGCTCAAAATTGAGCAATTTTTCGTTTTATTCCTATTTTGCTCAAAATTAAATTGCGCAACTTATAAATTTAGCAAATGAAAATTTTAAAGCCTTCATTCTTTTTATTTAGCTTTAAATTTTGTTATTTTTAATATTAAAATAAGAATATATTAATAAATACATAATTTTTTTAATTAATTTGAGTTGATTCGAATCATATTTCGAGCGATTCAGGGCTGGCTCGAAATCAACTCGAAATCAGATTCGAGTCAAATTGAATCGACTCAAATTGAGTCGAATCAATTTTAACCGATTCCGATTCGGCTCAATTTTCGAACGATTTTCGAGCGACTTTCGAGTTTCGAATAATATGCTCAACCCTAGTTCGAGAATCGGTTGATGCCGGGTTCCGAGGACATTACTGTGGACGACAACATCCCAGGTCTTCTTGCCGAGTCGTCTAACTCTCCAATGCCTTCAAGGTCGCCGAGTAGTGATGGAGATGATTCAGACGCAGAGGAAGAGGACGAGGATGACGATGCTGGCGGGGATGCTTCCTGAAGATCATGGGTTGTCCGACTTCCTTCTCACATTTTTTGTGTATAGCAGGGCAATGTAAAGGGAGGGGAACTCGCCACTTTTTTGGGAGATATCTGTAATCGCAAGTAGAAAACCACATATTTTTTGCAATGGATTTTTTTGTGTTTCACTTGTTCTTTTATTTCTGATTTCTGGATGCTCGCTCGTTTTGACGTATTCGTAGGCTCTTAGGCATGACCTGTGTTGAATACTCGCTTGGCTCTTATGCGCGACGCGAGATTGATGCTCGCTAAGATTACAGACGCGGGAAGGTTGATGCTCGCTGGACACTTCCCCTACTCGCTCGCCCTTACTCACATGTCGTTGCTCGCACCTGTATGCTCGCACCTCGCTACTTGCAAAAAGGAAACATCATATCTGTTTGGTTTTTGCAGGTTTGGTGTCGTCACTTAAGGATGTTTGTTGGGAAGAAAAAGCGGAAATATTTCTCTACTTGCCGATTACGATCCTTCAGACAAGTGAGTGGTGCTCAGGGGGGGTCTCGTAAGACGCACACTCTTGAGGCCGACACTCTATTTCAACCGACAAAGAACTGAAAGGATCCAAAGATAGGGAACGACAGTCTGGGGGTCCAACGAGACGCACACACTCGAGGCCTTTGTCCTATGCCAGATTTTCACCTCCCGGAACTTCTTTGCTTAGCTGCTTCCAAAAACACGGTGGGTTATCCCACCTCGTCGTTAACAGAGACATGTCCTGCTCCGCAGGATAAATGATTGCTAAGAGCGGGTCTTTAGTCTTCTCAAAGACCGATGACGTATTTACACCAGGTGTCACATTGTGAGGTCTCGACCCTTTGTCGAGTTCGGGAGATTGGCGTCCAGACCTGTTCCTAATAGTTCCTCCAGTCGGATGAGAAGTGTGATCGGGTAGGTAGCTAAGCCAACATACAAAGGGTGGAGTTGATCTCGATCGTCAATGTAGGGGCTTGGACTTACAAGAATGCTTTTAAGACCAGACACACCATCCCATCACCCGCTCTAGTTTTTTTAGGAGAATCATGTCAGAGGCAAGTTTCCCAAACTGATCGTGAAGATTGACCTCACTGCTTTTAGCTTATCTTGGGCGATTCGAACAAAGAAGACAACTTGTACCAACCCATGTTTCAGGGGGCGAAGACTTTTATTAAAATGTAGAAATAACTTTACATACAAGCAGTCATTACATTTTACCGCTAGAGATAGAACCTTTTCAGGTCGTTCACGCTCTCCTTCTTGATTTTGCAAACGGTGGCCTCCAGTGGCCAGAGCCTCTTGGACGATGAAGGGTCCCTCCCAATTAGGATTCAGCTTGCAACAGTAACTACCCTTCCTGCCGCATTCACCTTCTTCATGACGAGATCTCCTGCAAGGAACTGTTTGAAGCGAACGTTTTTGTCGAAGTGCTTTGCCATTCGCCTCTTGACCTCCTCTTGGCGGATAGCAGCTAGGTATTGAAACTCCTCGATGTTGTACAGAGAGAGCCTCTGAGCATCTTCATTCTCCAGGTGCCATTTTTCACTGTCTTCTCCTACTGCGATGACTCTCGGGCTCCGGACTTCGAACTCCAGTGGGATGAGAGCTTCAGACTCGTGGGATTACTTGAAAAGCGTTTCTCCCGTGGCCGAGTTAGGAGTTGTTCTCAGAGCCCATAGGACCGAAGGGAGTTGCTCCGCCCAGTTCCCCTTCAGGTTGGTGACCTTCTTCTGGAGGCTGATGATCAGCTTGTTGGTGGCCTCCACTTGTCCGTTTCTCCGAGGGTGATGTACAGAGGCAAATCGAAGATCTGTTCCTAGCTACTTGCAGAAGTCTTCCAGCTCCAAGCTGACGAATTGCGGCCGTTGTCGGTGATGAGGCGAGAGTGATCCCGAACCTGCAGGCGATCTCTCCCCAGATGAAGTTTTTCACGATCTGAGACGTGGTCTTGGCAAGAGCTTTCGCCTCAATCCACTTGGAGAAGTAGTCGATCATGACGAGAACAAACTTTCTCTGACCGCTAGCCTGGGGGAAATGACCTATTAAATCCATCCCCCAGATGACGAATGACCATGGGGCGGTGATTGAGCGAAGTTGTCGAGCCGACTGCAACTGGAGAGGTGCGAAGAGTTGACACTCCGACATTTCTTCGAGAAGTCTTCTTCATCCTTCTGAATGGTCGGCCAGAAGTAGTAGTGCCTCAGAATTCTTTGCTCTAGAGTGTGAATGCCAGAGTGGTTGCCACACTCTGCTGAATGGATTTCTCCGAGTACTCAAGGGATCTCTGCTTCCGACAGGCATCTGGCCAGGGGGCCCGAGATGGTCTTGCGATATAGCTCTCCTTCGTGCAACAGATAGTAGATCGCCTTTTACCGAAACTTCCTCTGGTCTCCCTCGCTGGCAGGAAGTTGACATGTCGTTAAGAAAGTAACGAACGGTTCCTTCCAAGATGCTCTCTGCTCGATCTTCATCATCTCCCCTTTCTCGATGGACGGTCAGAACAGCTCTGTCATAGTTGCACCGGCCCTTGGGCCGTACTTGGCTAGGTAGCCCGCCTCTGAGTTATTCTCTCTTGGCACATGCTCGACGAAGAAGGTTTGAAAGTTCTCAATCAAGCCTCTTACTTTTATCAGATATCTTTGCAGGATGGGGTCGCGTACTTCGAACTATCTCCTGATTTGTGACGCGACCACCATCGAATCAGTGAAGGCCTTGAGGTCCTGGATTCTCAACTCCTTGGCGAGACGCAAGCCTGCTACCATGGCCTCATACTCCGCCTGGTTATTCGTGATGGGGAAGAGGATCTCGACTGCTTGCTCGATCCTAGTTCCCTGCAGGCTCACCATTTCGACGCTTGATCCCACTGAGCTCTTGCCCGAAGCTCCGTCCATGAACATCTTCACGAGATTGGGCTGGAAGAGCCTTCGTCTCTTCCCGCCTCGGCTGAGAAATTGGCATGAAATCTGCCATTGCCTGGACCTTAATCGCCACCCTTTGCGAGAAAGAGATGTCGAAGTCACTGATCTTTACTGCCCACTTCGCCAACCTTACCGAATGCTCCACTCCATCCAAAATACCTTGCAGCAGATGATCAAAGACGACCTTAACGGAGGAACTTGAAAGTATGGTCGGAGCCTCTGGGCCGAAATCACCAAGGCGAAATCTAGCTTTTCTAGGATAGGGTACCTTGTCTCTGTCTGCTTAAGCACCCTACTCACATAGTAGATGAGGAGCTGCTTCTTCCCCTCTTCCCTGACGAGCACAAAACCGACTGCCTACGCTCCCACTCCTAGGTAAAGGAGGAGATCTTCGCCTTCTTGTGGGATTTGGAGTAGATGAGCTTGACTTAGCTGCTTCTTGAGCTTTCCCAAAGCCTCCTACACTCCGCGGTCCACTCAAATTTCTGGTTGCCTCGGAGAGTCTTGAAAAATGGGGAGCACTTCTCTCCTGCCTTGGATAGGAAGTGGCTAAGACCCGCCAGCCTTTCGGTCATCCTTTGGACTTCCTTGGAATTCTTCAGGGATGCCATCTCCAGGATGACTCTTACTTTGTCGGGATCAGGCTCCACCCCCCCCCCCCCTCGGAGTGAGTAAGTGACCTAAGAACTTCCCCCTTCTGCTCCGAAGACGCTCTTTGTCGGGTTGAGCCGCATTTTGTACTTTCACAGAGTCGCGAAGGTCTCCACCAGATCCTTAGTGTGCTCTGTGATGCTCCTGCTCTTGACTAGGAGGTCATCCACATACACTTCCAGATTCCGCCCATTTTGTTTCTTGAAGACTTGGTTCATCATTCTTTGGTAGGTCGCTCCTGCATTCTTTAGCCCGAAGGGCATCATCTTGTAGTCGTAGCAGTCGTCGTTGATGATGAAGGAGACGTCGCGACAGTCTGGGGGATGCATCCGGATTTGGTGATACCCTGAAAAAGGATCAAAGAAGCTCATCACAGGAAAACCGACGGCTGAATCAACTAGCGCGTCGATTCGAGGCAAGAGGTAACAATCCTTCGTGCAAGTTTTATTGAACATGAAAAAAATCAATACATAGCTTTCAGCTCCCTTCGGCCTTCTTAACCATTATAACATTGTAGACCCAGCCTGGATACTGGATCTCCAAAACAAAACCCGCCTCCAACAACTTTTTCACCTCCTCCCGGATTGGTTCAGCCAGCACAGCGGCGCTTTTCCTCTGCTTCTGACGAATTGGAGCAACCTTCGGATCCAGGTTGATGCGATAACAGGCAACCTCTGCACCAATCCCTGACATCTCTGCGGCATTCCAGGCAAAGATGTCTACATTTTCTTGCAGACAGACCGTCATGTCCACCTTCCTTTATAATGTCAGGGATCCTCCAATCTTCAGCAGCCCAGACTCTTCTCCCTCAGAGATCAACTCCACTTCCTCCAGCTCCTCCGCAGCTCTTAGCCCGTCGTCCCTTTCCAAGATCTTCTCCAGCCTCTCCGCGTCTCCATCCAGCTGATGGTACTGACGACGCTAAGATAGCACTCCCTGGAAGCTTTAGGATCTCATCGGACCCTTACTTGGACATCGCCTCTACAGTACTTCAGGCACTGATGATATGATGATGAGACCGCCTTGAAGTACTTGATTATGGGTCTTCCGAAGATCGCGCTATAGCAGCTTGGCGCATCCACGATGACGAACCTACATCGGATCGTGGTGCCACCAAGGGTCACCAGAAAATCTGCTCCTCCCTCCACCTCTTTCTCTCCAGATAAGCCAAAGAGGGGTCCGTCAGCAGCTAGGACCCTGGACGCCTCTACCCGCAGCCCGACGAATGTCCTCTTGAAGATTATATTCACCGAGCTCTCGTTGTCCGCCAGGATTCGATCGACGGTGAAGTCCTCGATGGCGGCTTAGATGACGAGGGCATCCTGAATGGGATTCTCATTTCCTAACATGTACTCAGAAAAAGTGATCTCCTCCAGCGGCGGCGGCGCTTGAGAGGTCGAGGCGACGCTCTTTTGGTAAATTTGATGGAGACTTCCCTTGCGGGAAGCTCCAAGCCCGGCTCCTCCGTTGATAACTCCTACCCGCCCTCATCCTGGGCCTTGGGCCACCTCCCCGCGACCGCCTTTGTCGACCTGATCCTCATTCCTCCTCCTCCATGGATCTTGGAACGCTACCGGTCCTACGGGGGCATCTTGCCTCGGCTGCTCCCTCTCCGCCGCTCCTGCTTCTAGCCTCCTCCTTGCTTCCCAAAAGTCGGGACAAGCCAAGGTTCCGCGCCCCTCTACTCGGTGCAGATCACGATAAAGGAGGATCTCTTCTGCTTGGTTCCTCACCGACTGGATCTTCCTGCGATGCCTATTCCCCCGCCGGGCAATGTCCATTACCTCCTCCTGAGCTCCTCCCTGCCTCCTCTCCGGCTGGTTGTCGTTCCTCCTCTCCTGGTTGAGATACTGGGGTCTTCCTAGTGGCCCCCACTGGTGCCGGTTCACGGGGTACTGGAATTGTTGTGCCTCCTCCCTTCTTTCCGGAGCCGCTACGGGCCTCCTCTCCTCTTGCCTGTGAGGCCTCTCCTGCCTACTCTGCTCCTCCACCCTCTTGGCTCTTCCCTTCTCCTCGGCTCCTCTCTATTTCACTCCTCCTGCCTCTCGGACACTTTTCTGGCTCTAACTCCCGAAGGTCCTCCTCTTTCTCTGCCCCTAGGTTCTACCCATCCAGTCTTGCCAAGAAGTTGGGGTTCTCCCCCCCCCCCCCCTGCACGAACTTGTTCGCCCTTTCGATGATCTCCTCAAAGGATCTCGAAGGCTTAGATCCGACCGCTAGGCAGAAGAAACCTTGTTTTAGGAGAAACTTCAGGGCTAACTGCAAGGTAAAGCCATCCACTTCCTCGACTTCCAGAACCTCCTCTTGGAAATGGTCGATGTAGTGGCCAAGAGTCTCGTGCTGCCTTTGCATGATCTTGAAGAGAGCGGTTACTTCCTTCTTCCTCTTCTTAGATGCCGCGAACCTCGCCTGCAAGGAAAAGCCATCCACTTCCTCGACTTCCAAAACCTCCTCTTGGAAACGGTTGATGTAGTGGCCAAGACTCTCGTGCTGCCTTTGCATGATCTTGAAGAGAGCGGTTACTTCCTTCTTCCTCTTCTTAGATGTCGCGAACCTCGTCATCAGGCCCCGACGCAAGTCTTCGAAGTGGTAGATGGAACCTCCGGGAAGCTGGTGGAATCAGTCTCTCGCCTTCCCCGCGAAGGTGATGGAGAAGAAATTGCATTTGAATGCATCCATCATGTTGCGGATAGACACCACATCATTGAACCATTAGAGATGCCTGGTCGGGTCATCTCTGCTGGAGTAGTAGTTCAGGACGGATTCTCTGAAGCCTTCGGGAACTGGGGCTGCTAGTACTTCATCACAGAAGGGGCTCCTCCCTCCTTAGAGATGATGAGCTTCATACTCGTGAGTATCATCCTCATACTCGCCACCCGATCGAGTATCCTGGAACCTCGTTGGCTGCTCCGTATCTTGGAACCTGATCCCCTGGTAGCTCGTCGGTCGGTATTGCGACTGCATTGGTCGCTCCCGTTCATCTCTTGCTCGGTCCTTCCCTGGTCTCCTAGGCCGCTCCTCTTCCTCCGACGGTGTCACACGACGAGGCGAGGTCGTCGTGACATCGGGGCGCGGAAGGAACCCTGCTAGGATGGACTTGATCCTCCTCGCGAACTCCTCGAAAACCGCCAAAGTCACAAATCCTCCTTCTCTTGCCCAGTTGCCGACTCCTGCCGAGTTGCCGGCTATCTCCTCATTCTCGCCTCCATCCACCATCTTGCCTACTCGCGAAACTTTCTTCCTCGACTACGATTCACACTCATCACACTAAAGTGTTGAAGCCGAGAAAATCCCTACTCCAAAATTTGGATAAATGCAGCCCAAGATTACTAGTCCAGCGGTTGGGCTCGACGGTTAAATGAGCTAAAACACAGAAACAGAGGGACAACAAAAAGACCCCAGACGTTGCGGCAAGGAGGTCCCACAACCTACCCAGATGGTTAGAAGAAGCTTCCCCTCCACAACCAACGATGACCGAGCAGGGTACAAGGGGGACACTATCTGGGAACTTGACTATTCGGAGGAAAGGTCCAAAGGCTCAGCTAAAAGTTCAAGGAAAGAGGTGGCCAAGATCTTTTTTCAGATTTCGAAGTCCACATTCTTGTACCCCCGGGGTCCTATTTATAGACAAATACTAGGGGGAGGGGATCTCTATGCAAGGAAACCTAGCCCTGCGATCACCGACTCCATCCTTTTGGCGACCTGGCTTGGCTGCTGGCGAGTATCGGTTGGCGACTATTCTGCGATGATTGGCATGCTTGACATAATGACTGGTCAGAGGTCGCCTGCTAGGCGAGCATGACTACTGCTCGCCACTGTTACTGCTCGGAACTCGCCTGGATAAAAAAGTCTTGAAGCTCGCCCATGTTGCTAGGTGGTCGCGCTACCTGGCGAGTATGATAATCTCCTGTGTCTAAAGATCCCCTTGCCCACCTGCTGGCCATTAAATGTTGATCGGGTCTTCATATACTGGTGTTGCTTGTTGACTGCTGATTGTTGACCGTTGACTCCTGACGAATAGGGGTTGTACATATATTATGCCACTTTTACAAACAAAGCACACAAGAGAATGAATGTATAACTAGAGAACACACTGATGGAATATATGTATAGAATAATCCCAATAAATATTAGTTTTGAAAGGCTAATTGAATGCTACTTTATATTTCAATATACTTCAAACTTTGTTCGTATTCCTTCTCAGGAGCTTTCTTTTTTAATCTTCGTATCTATTAATTTTTCAAAAATTTGTGACATCCTTTTCTTGATGTGTTCAGCTTTAACTAAGCCATGTTACCTTTATTCATAATGTATCTAACTTAACATATATAATATATCTACTTTAATGTGCCTTTTTAATTTTGGATCTCATTTTTATCTATGCATCTAGTATATTCTATAAATCATAAAGAATTATAGCTTTCATTTGGCTAGTTACTCTCTTTGAAAAAAGGTTAGTTTTCTTATATTTATATATTAAATGTTTTTTTATTTTTAAAAGTAAAATTCCTTTTTACCACAAATAATAGTATATGCTAATTAGAACAAACGATGCTCTGTATAAAGGATTTGTTATTTTTGTTTAAAACATCACCTAAAGAGTCATATTTGGTTAGCACTGACTTGTAAGAAGATTCTTACAGGAATTTATTTTGGGGAACCTCGAGGATTTGGCACTAACGACGCTGGTGTGGACATTGGCTTTAACACCGAAGTATACTCCGCATTGGAGGTACTCGTACTGGGGTTTTTTATCACCTACCTTTGTTGTTTGTTATCACACTTTAACTAAATATGTATTCATGATGCTTTTCTTAAATTGATTTAGTTTTTAACATAACAATTTAGGGTCTATTTGTGAAGGCTTTTTTGCTTCTTTCCGTTTTCTGGAAAATGTCACCGCACTTAACATGTCGTTTGGATTGTCTACCAGTGGGAAAAGTCACCTCCCAAAACTTCTTTTTCTCCTGTTTTTGAAAAGTCACGAGTGTAGCACCCCCCCCCCCCCCCAACCTTTGCCCGGGTCGGGCTGGAGGGTGTGCTACTTGCCCAAAACGTCCACCCAGTGCTCCTTAAGGGTAACAATCCACCTTATCTAAGCAATAGTTGACTGTCTTGCTTGGCTAGAATCACAACATTTACAATACATCAGAGATTTGTGAAAACATTAACAGTAAAAATATTATTAAATATATATAACATCATATATATTTACATGAATACTAGGATCATCACCCACGTTCTATATATAAGCCCGCAGGCTGTACAAGTTCTACATATAGTTTCTCACTCTTTCTCCCTATCCTGCTCGGTGGTACTCACGTCTCGAAACTCTGAAGACGTCAGTGGTGCTTCTGCTCGAGTAGTCCTAACTGCTGGAGCATTCTCTTGCGGCAGAGGGTCACTACGGCGCTCCATCTCCTGTGAATGGTTATTAAGATAACTGTTAGTCACAGAGCTAAGCCGAAACAAATCTCCTCCCTGGATTCATATCCTAGGGACGAGAACACACACACACACAACAATATAAAATAGCTGAAGCATGAGAGAGTTAACACAACATTTCATATTTTTAAGCTAGGAGCAATGATAAAGGAAGGGCATCATAATATAACTGAAATGCCAGCAACAATAACATCAGTTATAATAAGGGCTCCACTAGCACATCAGTACATCAGGTATTCACAACCCGTATCCTATCGCAGACATTCACAGCCTCGCACACATCGCAGACATTCATAGCCGCGCAAAACACCCTATGTCGACATAGTATGGAGCACTTCTGTTCCAGCATGGTAGCGAGCCCCGCGGGCCTCACCAATGTGACCGTCGGTGACAGTGGCCAGTCCTGCCACTTCTGGGGGGTGGTCGTACTGCACAACCCCAAGCCCCAACATACAACCCCGTGTACTCTTAGATGTGAGCGACGCCCGACGATTTATTTTGGCCGACCAGCGGAGGAAAAACCAACCGATAAAGATAACGTCTGGTTACCCGTGGTACCCATCTCCTATGTCGCCTTGAGTCGTCGACCTTCCCGCACCGGTACGAACGGTCTGCGGAAGAGACTGACCCGTCACAATTCACCGCAAGCAATTTACAAGCAATCAAACAGTTAATTTTGCTAGCACATACCGGGTCTTGTGGCGGCCTGCCCTACTATGCTTCGAACTTCGGGCGACGACGCTCATCTCAACTTTCGACAAGGAGCGTGAGAGTACTTTATTTGGGGCTAAACCTGGAGGAATACCTCAACTCCGATTATCCTCATCTAAGACTCGACCTTAATAGTCAACTGCTCATCAGAGCAGGACCCAGGCTTAAAATGATAAGTTGTAGAGATGAAATGCGGTAATTAAATTTGTTGATAAATAAAGCTGCATAATTTAATTGTTGGAATGATATGTGACCAGTACGAAACTGGAGTAGTACTGAATTGAAAGTAATGAATTGAATTTGACCAGTACGAGACTGGAATTGAATTGAAAGTACCGAATTGAACTTGACTAGTATGAGACTGAAGTTGAATTGAAAGTACTGAATTGAACTTGACCAGTACGAGACTGGAGTTGAATTGAAAGTACTGAATTGAACTTGAGCAGTACGAGACTGAAGTTGAATTGAAAGTACTGAATTGAACCTGACAAGTACGAGACTGGAGTTGAATTGAAAGTACTGAATTGAACTTGACCAGTACGAGACTGAAATTGAATTGAAAGTACTGAATTGAACTTGACCAGTACGAGACTGAAGTTGAATTGAAATTGCTGAATTGAACTTGACCAGTACGAGACTGAAATAATCATAAAGAAAATAGTTAGTAGTCTGATCACTGCATTCAGGAGGCTTCAATTCTATTTCAGTTTTTAAAGGCTTCTTTGGGTTACGCCCTTTATTAAGATCTGATAGTAATTTGGTTGCGCCTTGTTAATCACGGCTTAATCAGATCAAAGGCTTATTAGGAGTTACACCCTTTTATTCGTCGAGAATAATTTGTAACTCACTATTCGTACTCTCACCTTTCGAGCGTTCCCAAATCCCCCAAGAGTCGAGGCGCTCGGCGGTTTCATGAAATCTCGGAACACCCGGACCTTGGTTACTTGCCTCGACCACTCCCGTCGATAGTACAATTTTGAATTTATTCAATTTAGGAAGGATAATCGCGCACTCCAATTTTCATTTCCGGGGAAAATGAGCGAAATAAATTTCGAGCGCGACCCTAGGCTCTAGAATTTGGGAAAAATTCATTTCCTATCCTTATGAACCCAAATTTTGATGCAACCTTTGGAAGAGCCTAAAATGAGTCTAAATTTTTTTTATAATTTTCCCACAAGTTTTGGGTCTTTAATTTGGTCAAACAAACTTTATTTAGGCTTTTAAAAATACTAAAACACCTTTAAATTTTTTCAAAATTTTTGTGGAGGTAGTCCTTATCAAGGGGAACAACTTTCATGTTCAACACTTTTTCCCTAAGAGCCTATATTTTTTTATAAAAATTATGCAAAGTTCTGGTTAAAATCTGGTCTGCATATAGCAGAAATTAAACCAATCCTGCGACTGAGATCGAGCCTGACCAGGGAATACGCCAACATTTCTCCACAGCGGATCAGCCGTGGATTTGCTGTGGGGGGCACAGAAGATGAGGCGGGGGTGGGAAATTAGGTAATCTCCGCCGTCCATCTCATCACCGAGAATGGACAGCGGCGATTCATCCCGCTGATGAAGAAGGCGGTGGCCCTCTGCCACCGCCGGCCGGCCGCTGCTGGTTGTCGGCGCCGCCCCCTGGCCGGTTCACCAGGGGCCGACGAGTCTTTGGGTGGTGGCCCGGTGGCCTGCTGCCGCCGGCCACCGCCTGAAATACTCAACCCGAGAGCAGGGTGGCGGTGGCTCTGCTCCCAGCGCCACCGCGCCACCCTGCCTCTCCGACGTTGAATCCAGCCACGAAACCACCCCCGGCCGACGAGCCGGGGGCAGGGCTCCTCTCCAGTGGTGTCCCGACGACCAACCGCCGCCGGCCTCCGCCGGAGCTAAAACAGAGAAAAACGTTGTTTCTCGGGCGCCGCCGGAGCGGCGTTTTCCGGCGGCGGCCTTCCACCACCGGGGAAAGTCATCCCCGGTGGTTTAGCCCTTCACCAGCGCCACCATTGGCGCTGGGAGGGGTTGGCTTGCTGCGACCACCACCCGACCTGGAGCTTGGCTCGGGTGGTGTCGGCGGCGCTCCAGCCGCCGGGAGACGCATGTAGCACGTCCGGGGGATAGGGAAGGGGAAGGGGAAGAATGTCCACCTGTGCAGGAGGGGCTCAGGAGGGGCCGACTTGATTGGCCATGAAAGGTGGCGGGGTGGTGGAGCTCGGGGTGGTCCTTTTCCGGTGACCTGAGTTCCGACAGAGGGGGGCAATGGTGGGGAAGAGCTCTCAGAGCTTTTTGGAGGATAACAGGGGGTGGGGTGGGGGTCCCTTTATAGGCTGGAGGAGAGGGGGTCTCCTCCCCTACCCGATGTGGGATTAATCCCTCCTTAGGGAGGGATTAATCTCCACCCTCCAGCTGTCCAAGGACAGTTGGAGGCTCAAGGAAAATTCCCCCATGTGGGGATATGAAATCCCCCTCATGGTTCGGCTTCCAAAATGGAGGAAGAGAGGGAGGAGTAGGGGGGGGGGGAATTGGTGGGCCTCCACTTGTCCCAAGGATGGGCTTGCTGGTTGGGGGCCCAAGGTGGGTGAGGGGGGCAAGGCCCTAGCTTGTTAATGTGGAGGGGTAAACACTTCTTTGGAAATAAAATCCAAAAATTGGACTTTTATGGGGGTTTGACCAAAGTCAACCCTAGGGTGGGTCCTTCATACTGGTCAAAGTCAAAGTGGGTCCAAGCCATCGGGAGTCGGGTCAAAGTTGGGGTGTCGCGTCATAATTCGTGTGTGCACGCTTTTCGGTGCATGAATGTGCTTGATTTGACCTCGAATTGACCATTCGTCATCAAAATTACTCGGGACTACTTTTGTTGACTTTGTATTGACCATACGAGTGCAATGCCACTGACTGGGGTTGAATCGGAGTCCGTTTGGCGAAAGTCCAAAATCTGCGCGTCGCGGCGCGTTAAAAAAGTCAAAGTGTCTATATTCGTCGTTAGATCTCGAATTGTGACGTAACGAGTTCCGATGCGCTCGTATTGGTCACACGAGGTCACATGAGCTGACAGAACTTATATCGGAATTCTCTAGGCCGATATCCAAAATCTTGCTTTCGCGACGTTTGAGAGAAAGCAGTCATATCCACCATATAACCTCAGGGTCTAACAGAACGAGTTCCGACGCACTCGTATTGATTATACGAGGTCACATGAACTGACAGAACTCAAATCGGAGTTCTCTAGCTCCATTTCCCCCTAGGGTTACCTTCTACCGAGTCACGGGTAGGGGTTCGATTCACTTTTATTGGGCCCACTAGAGCTCTGGCGGCCTAATAAAAGTCGGGATGTTACAACGAGCCTCCTACTTTTCCACCTTTTTGAAAAGCCTTTCCTCATCCCGATAAATAGTTGACGCTACGAAACATTTTCCTCCTTCCGATCCAGTTCGACAACACTGCCGAAACCCTAGCCTTTCTACGAAACGTTTTCCTCCACATTTTCGTGTATTTTTCGCTTGGGCACGTATTTTTCACCCGGGCGCGTATTTTTCTCTCGGGCACGCATTTTTCGTCCCGGTCGCGCATTTTTGGCCCGGGCACGCATTTTTCGGCCAGTGCAGCGGGGACGCATTTTTTGCCTTCGAGCACATTTTACGCTCGGACGCGCATTTTATGCCCGGTCGTGCAATTTCCGCCCGGACACGCATTTTTTCGCCCGGGCGCGCATTTTTTGCCCGAGCATGCATTTTCAGCCCGGACACGTATTTTCCCCCGGACACGCATTTTTCGGCTCAGGCGCTCATTTTTTCCCCGGATGCGTATTTTTCTGCACGAGCGCACATTTTTTTTAAAAAATGTCACTGCAACGGAGATTTGTCAAATAGTTTATAAAGTGCTCCGCTTTTCTAAAAATCTCTGGAAAAGGAGTTCACCCAAACATATCTCCATTTGCAATATACATTTTCAAAAAACTCATTTTCCTACCTTCCTTTTGCTACCACTGCCCCTTTCTGAAAAACTCTCCAAACAGAGCCTTAGAATTAACTTCAAATGATTTTTAATTCTGTATGCTAATAACTAGCTGCTTTGTTTAAGATCCGTGTGCTATGATACTTGAGAGGAGATTATGGGGTTAGTGTCATATTAATTGTTTATTATATATGAAATAAATGATAATGGTATTAGTGCAGATCGGTGAGGAAATACCCAGCCACGAGTCCTAAACATGTGTGGCTATTTCGATGAATTTGTCGATGTAGGAATCAACTGACTCCATCTAGAAAACGGTGCTTAGATGTTCAAACTGGTTGCCGGTATGGTGCGCATGTATCATAGCGACGGAGTAATTCATTCTTGAGTGACAAATAGGAGAGAGTGGGATTGGATTGGCGTATCCAATCGATCCAATGAAGTATCAAACCCTCCATGTAGATAGTGTCAAGCTGGATCTTATGAAACTATGGGGTGCCCTAGAGGTCAATGTATTGTTCGGTGCTGGTCAACCATCCCATGGGATTAGTACCATGACCATCGAACACAAGAATTTCAAGGAGACGAAGATTGGTTGTCTGATTATCGTCCGGTTGGTGAAAGAATCAAGGGGGGTCAGCGGACTTGTTTGTAGAGGTCGCTGTGGGTTGGGGTTGGAGATGGGGGGAGAGTAGAAAGGGACGGTGTAGCTTGTTGAGTGGAGAGAAGCAAGCGGATGGCGACTTGAAGGCCGGAGAGGGTGGCGTCAATGCGATCCGTGTGAACGGAAAGGGATTTGATGGAAGGGGGAGCATCCTTTTTGCTTCCCATCAGACGAGTAATGGCTCTGCGCGGAGACAAGCATTGGTGATGGACGGTGGAGTAGATGGAACCAGCCAAGGTGATTTTTGACGAGAACCGGAGTAGCGGTGGAGGCGGACGCAGGGGCACAGTCAAATGACAACAAAGTTGAAACAGGTCGAGCGGCGAACTGACCTGCTCCCGTGGTGCTGGAGGCAAACACGTGGGGCAAGGAAATCAACGGCTAGAGTCACAAAAGAAGACATGAATGCGAGGGGAGCACATTGTGGCATTGGACGAAGGCAAGAGGACCATGTGATAGACGCTACAATGCTCGATTTTGTCAAGAGAGGGGTGATGGGTCGTCCACTCCTTCCTTTTCCTTCCGAAGCAAGATTAATTCAAAAATGCTTACAACACTAGGTCACCTCCTTTCTATACTAGGAGGATCTATATTGGCACAACAGAAGAAAATAAAAAACTACAATAAAGTGCGTCAAGTAATTAATATACATAGCAATGACGTGATTCCTGATTTATGGTGAGTAAACCTGCACGTATCGCTGTCTGGGAGTAGTCTCCCTTGCGCGCATCAGTTTTATGCCTTTGTTTCCTGCTATAACTTTAGTGTGTATAAATTAAAAGATTTGAGAAGATAGCAGAGAGCCAGCCAAAGCTAGTACTTTTGATTATGGTACGATCGATTAATTATAAGGGAGAAAATAAGAAAAAATAAGTTATTGAAGTCAATATTTGAGAGAATTGGAAGACGGAATTCTCAACGTCCGAACATAACATTAAATTGATTATAATATCTAATTAATTGAACATAGAAAAGAAGAATGAATATACTACTTTTGAGAATTTATTAGGGCCCATTTGTTTGGGCATTTTTTCTCCATTGTGGTTCTGAAAAAAATGCAAATGATATTTTTTTTGCATGTCTGGGTAACCTCCGTTTGGTACCGAGAATCCCCCAAAATATATTTTTATTACTAATTCTTGTAGCAAGGAGATATGGAAATCCGATATATTTAAAATATCTCTGACATGTCTCCGACATCCAATTATCCGATATTTGCACTCTTGATTCAAAATTATGGATAATATTGGAGTAGTTTTGGGCGCAACAGGAATAAATTACTTCCATCAAAGTACATTTGACTCAATAGATGACAAAGACAAACCATAAGTTCATGAATTTGTGCACAACAAGAACAGATTGCTTTCATAATTTGGCAAGATTATCCACTCATACACATCATACTGGTTGACTATAGCTCCAATCATATATAAATTGTTATCGTCAAGCTGAATTAAGTGATGGAGAAACACAAACTTAGGGTTGCAACCAGGGAAGAGTTAGCCTTCTAGATATACTCGTACCAACAGAATTAGATATCTATTTACTGAACAATCCGTAGAAGGATGACATTCACACAAAATATGTGGACTTACAAATCTTGTAGTCTCATTCACAACTATTGAATTCAGAGTAGATGAAAATTTACATCGCACCAAACAATTTACACATTTTGAGCACATGGAACAATATACTAAAGAATCGACTCTCTTTTGTTTGTGACATTGATCACGAAATAGAAGCTCATTTGCACGAGAGTCATGTGTTGAATGCTCAAGTCGTTGAAAAAAATCACATGTATATTGCATCCTTGCAATCCATTTATTAGAACATTCCACCAATTAGTTCAATGAGTAGATATACAAAATTGTAATTTAGTTAAGAAAGAGCGGCAAATCATCTCCTGTATACGTTTCTTACAACTCACTGATTGTAGCAATATAGCGGTGAAGAATTGGTAGATTTGCAGCTGCTAGTTGATTTATTGTGGTAATTTTAGTTGTAGGAAATGTATATTAGTTGTGCAATCAACTAATAGAGGACACGCTTTCTACCGTGACTATTATTCATATCTACTACATATATATATTTTTATAATTAATTAAAAATAAGTGCAACGTTAACTCCTCCTAATTTCTTAATGATATTGATGCGGCGTGGTGACTTACCGTATATGGCTTGCCCGGATCGACGATCTGACTCCGTGGATGCATTCGGATTCGCGTTGCGAATCAATTTCATATATAGCTTTATGTTTTTCGGTTTATATTTCATGCAGTTTTGACCCGGAAATCAACGGTCAATCATAGTTGTTGATTCCGGGTGCCCTAATTTCAGATTATTATATATATGATGTTTAGGGTTGTCGTCATCTTCATTGCTGAATGTTTGAAGAAGAAATCCCTTCATTCCGGTGTTCTCCTCCGCGGTGCCGACTTCGTGGAGTCCTCTTGGTGACGACTCATTGGGTAAGGTCTTGTCTCCTTGCACCCCACCCCACCCCCCCCCCCCCCCCCCCCCCACCCTTTCCTATTTTGCTGTCCAGCCACGACCATCTGCAAACACCCTATCCAGATTTCAACCGGCGAACTTTCTGGAACCTCCTTCAGCCGCCCTTCCACATACAGCCTCCCCTATCCTAAATCCAACCACATCCACTCCTGTTTCCCCACTCAACCAGCCACTGGCCACCCCTGGAAGCCGGCCAACTCCCCCCTTTAAACAGCCGGCAATATTGTATGTCGCTGCTCCCTTACAGCCGTCCCCCACTGTTTTCTGCAGCCCTGAACACAGCCGGCCAGCAGCAGCCCCGCCACCCCTATTCCACATCCCAAAGCCGCCGGCCGCCCTACCCCTTGCTGCCACTGCCTCCAGCAACAAGGAAACCACCCCAACCTCCCCTCCCTCCACCGGAAACCCAATTTCTGGGCACTCCAGTCCAGATCCAGCTGTCTCCTCCGATCCAACCCTCCCACTCCTCCACCGACCTTCCCCTTACCCGATCTCGTTCCACCAGCCCCCGGAATCCCTCTTTGAGCCCTTCAACATTCGGATGCATTCTATTACAATTGCCCTAATATTCGTATTGTGTTTTGTATTGATATTCAGTTATAAAACATTGTTATGATATGGTTATTTGATGCTTGGTTGAGATTAATGTTTATTTTGCTACTTGCTCCTTGAAAATCTCTAAACTGTAGGAAGAGTTTATTCGCCGCATGCTCTTGCTTTGGCCCTCCACACGGAGAAAAGCCTAACTTGTTTCGCCCTAATCAGTTATTTTGCGTTGCTGTGAAATTATTTGCGTGTGATGTTAATGTTTATTATCTAATTTGTGATTAATCCGTTGGGCTTTGCATAGCATGTAGGGTTAGGTCACCGATTATCCGCCGCCTATAGATTCGTCAAACATCATATATTCTTACCACGTAGTATGTGAATTCATCCATCAATTATTTAACAAATTGAAAATACCAGAAGAATATGATTGCATTGTTAAAGCTGAAATTTTGATTGTAGCTGATTAGAGCTGCCATTAATATACATGATTCTGTCAAATTCAGATTGATCGAATTGCACGTGTGGCTTTTGAGGTTGCTCGAAAGCGTCGGTGCAAACTATGCTCAGTTGACAAAGCAAATGTGCTGGAGGTATCATTTTTGGTTTTCTCCTTGAATTTATCCACTCACTTTCATTTAGCTGATGCTCTGGAATCTGATCAGGCATCGATGCTGTGGCGGAAAAGAGTGAATGAAATTTCTTCGGAGTTTCCTGATGTGCAGCTTTCTCACATGTACGTCGATAATGCGGCGATGCAATTGATTCGTGATCCAAGACAGGTTTCTCCACCATGTCAAATATTCCGGCGACTTATTTGCTTGTTTGATGGATGTGCATATGTGATAATCAATTTGATACTGACAGAATATTAAATTGTTCGCTGCAGTTCGATACTATGGTTACAAACAACATCTTCGGCGATATATTGTCTGATGAAGCTTCCATGCTCACCGGAAGTATCGGGATGCTTCCATCTGCCAGCGTCAGTGGATCGGTGGGTGAAATCATATATTTTTGTTGTTTTGCCCAAATTTTGTTGTTATTTTGATGGATGTGTTTCTTGCTTGACTTCTAAATTTGGATATATCTTAGGGACCTGGACTTTTCGAGCCGATTCACGGATCCGCTCCCGATATTGCAGGACAGGTCAGATTCTTGAATTGTTCTTCTTATCGATCGAATTTAGAAGGAGAGCCTTGGCAGACCGGTTAAGGTGTTACCGTGTGACCTTGAGGTCACAGGTTTGAGTTCTAGAAGCAGCCTCTTGCAAAAATGGAGGGTAAGGTTTGCCTACATTTCACCCTTGTGGTGGGAGCCTTCCCTAGACCCTTGTTGCGCAGGGATGCTTTGTGCACCGGGCTGCCCCACACTTAATTCTGTAATTGTTGTTTGTGTGGGTGGTGAGGAGCTATTGTGGGAGACGGTTGTGTTTCTGTTTGGAGTGGTTTTCAGAAATGAGGTGGCGCTGCTGCGGTGCTCCGCAAGCTTTCCACAAAAGCGCAAAATGGCTTTCCACGATGCACCAGATTTTCCGTGAGCTCTTAATACCTGCACCCAAACGCCTCGCGGCGATGCTCCCTGCACATTCTGCCGCACCCAGAACAAAGCCTATCATCTGGAGAGACAAATATGCACTCCATTCTTTTTTTTTCTTTTGATGTTTAGGGTAAAATTCCAAGAGAGCCTTGCCATAGGGGACTTATAGCATATTTAGAACAACTAGGACTTTCGGTTAACATTCTACTTTTTGCAAGGTCTCAGAATATAATTAACCCTCCAAAATAGCTTTTTACTAGACTTTCCTTCTAAAGAAAAAAAATGCATGGAACGCGTATTTGTCTTTCCGGCTCACAATGAAAAGGGCCAGGCATCAAACTACATTTGAACTCCAACATAGAAAAAAGAGCCTGAGACCGGATGCGAGATAGCCATGAAATTAGGATGCGAGAGTGGCTCACCCTAATCAGAAGCGGGAGAGGAAGCCAAGACTAAGCTGGACACATTGTTAATTTTATTGCAATAAACCACACATCTGGTGGGGCGCACTCATAATGAATGCTAACTGAGTTGGGGTATCTTGTGTCATCTTTTAACATTGCAAATTCAGAGAGTAGCTTAGTAAAGGAGAGGTCTCTGTAATTATGGGAAGTCCTTGAGAAGGTCCCAGGAATTTCCCTTAATATTTATGTCCATGGATAGGGGGAATTCTGGACTTTGCCAGATCTGTGCTCGTAAACAATTTGGCTGTTATTTCATAACAAGTGTCTTAAAGCAGCTCTCACCATAATTTTTGGAGGATTCAAACACTTTTTTGGATGCCAAGCAGTTTTTATATGTAGAAAAGCTGAATAAAAGCTCAGCCAATGAGAGCCTCAAATCTAAACTAATTATATCCTTTATTTTACTTGATTTGCAGGACAAAGCAAATCCATTAGCAACAGTGCTCAGCGTGGCAATGTTATTGCGATATGGTCTGGGTGAAGAGAATGCTGCGAGAAGGATTGAGGATGCTGTCATAGAAACCCTCAATAAAGGATTCCGAACCGGCGATATTCATTCTTCCGGAATGGTACTTGACCTCTTCTTCCGTATTTTTCATCTATCAACACTTGTGTTGTTTGCACTTGCTGCCGCACATGCACTCTCTCTCTTTCCATATCGGTTGCTCGGGCACTCTCCTTGTTCTCTCTTTTTTCTTTTTTGCTTTTCCCTTCTTCTATGCACTTGGAAAATAAAAATGGTAGTGCATGGAGTTCTCTGTGGATAGTACGCAACGATGGCATACTCGACTATCATTCTAGCAACGATCGAGTTTCATGACCATTGCACATTGAACACAGGACATATATATGTATATAGGGTAATTTAACCGGGACTTTCGTCGAACTTTGCATTATTACAGCTTGCACCCTTCTAACTTTCGAGATTACAAAAACTTTCTCTCAATGTTTACATTTCATAACATCCATGCCCAAAAGTACTCCCTTGGAGTAAATCTCCAGGCGTTTCTTTTTGTTCATGAATATTATGAAACATAAACATTGAGAGGGTGATTGTAATTTTGAAAGTCTGAGGAGTGCAAGCTGTAATTACACAAATTTCTAAGGGGAGGTCCAGTAAATAACCCTATATATGTGTGGTGTGTGTGGGGGGGGGGGGGGGGGGGGGTTGTTTTTTTTTTCATGCTAGTTCTATGTATTAAAAAAATTGCATGCATGATCTGTTAGTTGAAATTGGAAAGCTTATATTCTTTTGGTCGTCATATTTCAGGACCATGACCAACCAAAATTTTCCTATATATATTCTAGATTTTTGTTCTCCTGGAATGTTTCCGGAGGTGTTAAACTTCGCAGATCTTTATGAAAATCCTTTTAGGCCGTATTTGTCGCACTCCCAACCCTTCATTCATATACACGAGTCACTCTGGCCATTTATATAAAATAATTCCTCAATGGATTGTTCCAGAACTGTAGGGAGACTAACGGTCATGTATTTGAATTAAGGTGCTAGTTGGCTGCAAGAGAATGGGGGAGGAGGTGCTGAAATCTGTGGATTCACAGAAGCCTGTTGCTGCACTTGGCTGAGGTCTGTCTTGTTCTTAACCCCCACCAACTTTATCTCAGGTGGGGAGGACGCATATTTGTTGCACCGTTACTGAATTTCCTCATTTATTTAAGTTAAATTTTGTAGCTTTCATCCACTTCTCACCAAATAAATGGAAATAGACTTTGATTTATTTATTTACTGTTGAGGCTCGATGAATGTTTTAACTGATTTCACCCAGATTAGCTGAACTGAAGACCTGGAATGCATTTAGTTTGAAATTTGTTTTCTTTGAAATTTCGGAACGCAGGGCTAATGCGTATAGAATGAATCTCAATCGGAATGATTGTGCCTCGTAGTTGGGTCGTAGTCGCTACGAGAATGCATGCGAGAACCAATCGTCACCGTTGCACACCCGCACAACCACCACCGCACGGGCACCACACGACCGCCCTGATCGTGTGGTTGTCGCTGCACGGCCATCACCGCGCCTTCGTGTGGTCGCTGCCACCGCTCCACTGCCGCCCCCTCCGTGCTCCCTTTCTCCACGAAATCCCTCATCATGGAGGCGCCCATAGTAAAATCTTCTATCACAGCGGTACTCAATTTCAATAATTTTCAAACACAATAAATAACATTTACTTTAACCTTTTCCATTAAAAGGACATTATGTTCCCCAGCTCTGGGAGAGTATCTTAGAGGAAAACAAAGCACAGCAAAGAAGTCATTGATTAAGCTCAAGGGATTCATGGTGAGTGGGAGCCGCTCAATCTCCTAGGCTTTTACTTTTCTACTCAAAATCACAATACAAGTTACTGAGTGGTGGATAGATGGATTACTCATTAGTACGTGTGCAGATAGGAAATGCGGTGCTGAACGATGCGAAGGATCAGATGGGGATGGTGGAGTACGTGTGGAGCCGCGCTATCATCTCCGACGAGCTTCACACTGCCGTCCGCAACGAGTGTGGCTCATTCCAGGAGCACGACGATTGAGGTAAAGGAAGAGGAGAAGTGGACGGGAGCGGGAGACGGAGAAAAATATCCAGACAGCTAAATAAAACAAATAGTATTGTTTTATTTCAGTTTTTTGTAGTTTCATTTTGAATTTTGTTACGGGTCGCTCGACGTGCTTGTAGACCGGTCGAAATCAACCGTTTTTGCTCTGGAGCAAGTCGAGCGCGCAAACAACGCAGGGAGTTTGAGCATCTAGTGAGAGAACTTATAAAGTGGAAAGCCGGAAATGGTGAAAACCCACGGGTCAGATCGATGTCGACCAAAATCTGTTGTTTTGTCGAGTGTAACAAAAACTTGAGAGAGCGAGAGTGTGACAGGCCACCGCTTGTTGCAACAATTCCTTTGGACCACGGAGGTTGCTGGGAGTGGGGTGTTGATGAGCGTGCTTCGAAGCAATCATGAGTGATGAATGCGGCAACAAGGCTCTGGGCTCAAAGTACAATGTCGACGGAGGTCTTCAAGCAGTCTTCAAGGGACCTTTAAGGAGCAAAGGGGATCTTCGAGACTCAGCGGAAAAACTTCAAATGTTGAAGGAGCTCTTTGAGCAGTCTTCAAGGGGGCTTTTGAGGAGCGAAGAAGATCTTTGAAGCTCAGAAGAAATAATAAAGTGCCGAAGGAGATTTTCGAGCAGTATTCAAGGAATCTTTGAACCTGATGGAGGTCTTCAAGTGTTGAAGAAGATCATCGAGCGCCGAAAGAGATCATTGAGCACGAAAGGAGAACTCAGGGATCTTCAAGCGCCGAAGGAGAACTTAGGGAGATCTTCGAGGAAGATTCTGGAGCTCTCTCAGGCGCAGAAAACAAGGTATCTTCAGTCTCTAATTCCTTTAAAACTGTCGACATAGCTCTCTCAGGCGATGTAAAAGGTTATGGGAGGCGATGTAAAAGGTTATGGGACTTGAAGCGAGGGAAGTAAGAGTGGGGACTAGAGTTCCATGTTTTTTAATTACTATTTTTAATAAGTAAATTTTGGGGTCTGAATAAACATATTAGGCTGCAAAGAAATTGTTTGGACTGCGAATAGTCATTTTAGAACTGCTTATAACATTGCCCACAAAAATTAGAATAGCAATTTTCGTGTTTCAACGGTTCCTTTCAAAACCGCTTGAATATTCATTCCTGCCTTATATCCAGTCAAAAAACAAAATCAAATTGATTAATTGAACATTATGAAAATGAACTGTTCAGGCTCATTCATACAATCTGGTCATTGGATAAAAAGCATAGGTTATCAGGACCCGGTCTTCCCGCCTATATTCGTATGAAATTAACACCGGCGTTTTGTCGACATCCATGTAGCCTGAAGCCGTGTAGGCATAATCATTCCTAACCAAATTGCTTCAAGATCTTTACACAGACATCCCTCAATCTATAGAAAGAATAGTAAACTCTTAAGAAAGAAAAAAAACCACGAGGAAGCGGTAATTTCGATGGAATTGGGCCCGAACATCTTTCAAATTTGAACGTAGTTAGGTGCAGATCTTCGGAACGACGGTCTTCGACCGAAATATCGAGATTCGCTCAGCAATTGCTTTCGCCAAATGGTAAACCGGTGGTATAGAGATGGAAATGTGAAGCACAGGAGGAGGAGAAGCAATAATAGAGAGCAGATTATGAGAACATTGAGGAACCCATCCTCTATGCCTGCCCCCCCTTGCTTTGTCCATGGAACACCTCCCACATTCATCCCAAACACTGATGAGTGGTTTCAAAATCGGATTAATGCAGAAGAAGAAAAGAAATATGTTTTGAAACAAAAAAAATGTGGCGGGAAGAAGAGCGTACCTCCGGTGACGACGGATAATGGAAGGAAGATCATGGAAAGGAAGGAAAGGTAATATAGCCTTCTGTTGATCTGCTCGGATTGCCAGCTATCGAGGCCAGCCTGGACCGCCATAACCCGGTTCACCAGAAATCCTAAGTTCTCCTTTATTCTCCTGAGGCGACCGATTAGTTCTTCGAGAGAAACCGTATCTTCGCTGCCGAACCAGCTTTTTGATGCACATTTCTCCTTTACACGCGGAAAGACTTGCTCGCAGTAAGAGACTACCTGGATGATAAATGCGGATTAGGGAAAGTTGAAGATGGCTATTTGTGGGGAGGATTTCTGGATGTAGAAACCTGAAGAAGGCGCTGCAAATTGAGATGCATCTTGGGGAATCTCTTGTCATCCAACATTTTTTTCTTAAAAGTGGAACCACCTGCAGAACTTCAAGTGTATTTCTATCAATGAAATAGCTGAAGGTGGGAGTTTAGCATAAGTTAAAGTAAAGAGTGCATGAGAAGGATATATATATATGTATATATATATATATGTATGTATGTATGTATATATATATATATATATATATATATATGTATGTATATATCCTTTTGATGAATAAGGAAATGCTAGAATAGATATTGTATTGTATGTGATGTTGAGGTATATTGATATAATGGTAACGGGTCCTTAACGGGTTTGGTTTGAATCTGTTAGACATCCAATAACCCGTCGTTAGGGATTTAGGGTTACACCTATAAATACTCATGTTGGGGGCAACGTGGAGGTCGTTCCAAACTTGACAGTCACACGGGATGCTTCGAGCGCAGTAACAACAAAAAACTAGAACAAAATCACTTGATCTGTGCGGAGACGACAAAGTCTTCCGATCCAATCCAGTAAATTTTGTTTTGCTCCTCTCCGGCTGAACAAAATCGTCGAAGACTATAAAACGCAATAAGAAGCTTCACAGATGGCTCCTCCCAAGCACTGAGTCGGTAGCGCAAAACCAAGAAAAATTGAAGACACCCACCAACTTCCTCAAATGACAGAGATCTAGAGAACTTTGGTGCCAATCATGATAGCAATGGCGTGGAGGAAGATTTACGAGTTACCTTGGGAAGGATCACTAGGATGTCTTAGAAAGGCTAATACAATACTTAAAGTACACTGAGAAATATGTTTTATATTATAGTGGACATCCTCCTGTGCTTGTGAGGTATTCTGACGCCTCCTGGTGCTTAGAAATTACTGATAGTAGATCCACTAGTAGTTTTGTGTTTACACTAGGAGGAGCAACAGTAACTTGAAAGTCAAAGAGACAGACGTGCATTGCACTATCCTCTATGAAATCAGAATTCTATGCTCTCACTTTAGCAGGAGAAAAAACAGAGTGGATAAGAGATCTGATAATGGACATTCCAATGACGAGTCAGAAAATACACTATATTTCGATCTTTTGTGACAATCAAGCCACAAATACCTGTTTTGATTTATAATAATCGAAGAAACATGATTTGATTTTATAAAATCAAATATTCTAATTTTGTGTAAATTAGATAAAGATGTTGATTAGTGATTCTTTCTTTCTGTTTATAATATTACATTCTTTTACTGCTAGAACTAATCACTTTATCTTTGATAGCAAATATTTGAATTCATAGAGATTTGTCTCATGATATTCATATTGTAACTGTTTGCAAATCAAAAGGAGAATGAAGAAGAGAAAGTTGATTTCGACCCAGATGACGATGATTAGTTGCTTGTGTAGACCAAAGATCAGTCATCAATTTGAGTTTTCAGCTTTATTTACTGTCATGTTTGAAATCATGTGTTTGAGTTTAGATTTATCCGTACTCTAAAACTCATATTAATGTTTCTGGAAAACTCCTGTTTGTCGTTACTAACTCTTGTTTTAAGTAATCTGTTTTATGATACCATTTATATACAATATAGGAGGAGATTGTTGAGGTATATTGATATAATGATAATGAGTCCTTATTGGGTTCAGTTTGAATCCGTTAGGCATCCAACAACCTATCATCGAAGATTTAGGTTTACGCATATAAATACTCCTGCTAAGGGCAACGTGGAGGTCGTTCCAAACTTGACGACCACACGAGATGCTTCGAGTACTCTAACATGTGAAACCTTACTTTTAGCCAATAAGTTTTTTTTCATGGTTTCGATTTTAGCAGAAAAAATCCCCTACTCTGTGTTATTTGTCATAATTAAGATTCCGTTGGCACGGTGGTGGCGCCCGTCAACGCGGTGGTTAGGAACCGTCTTCTGTTTGGCGCGATGTTTTTGCTCCGCTAAGTTGGGAGAAAGACACCATCATGAAATGTGTGTTTGACATGCCAATGGTTATGACCGTCACCCAGGAAAAAAATAATTTTGAACATAAAAATGAATGAAGCTCCTTAGGTGAGGTTGGGGGGTTCACGAACGATAGTTCGTGAACGCGGCGCGGCGTGCATGACCACCACCATAATGCAATTTTGATGTCAACCTTTTTTCCCCTCTCAAAGAATAACATCATGATGAGTTATTAATTTATTATCTTCTTGCTACTCGGAGTCTACAAAAAATGTTTTCTGGGCCACTAATTTTCTTGCTGTCTGAAGAAGTTTGGCAGAGCCTGCTGTAGTCTTCAGAAAGGCAAGAAAGAAACTTTATCATGAAGACCACCAGGGAAGACCAATCATTGATGATTAGAACTTTTTGTTTTCGGAATAAAAAAATCTGAGAAATTACAAGATAGCTATCTAAACATGAGTCAAGCCCTAAAAGTGGAAGCAACAGAACTATGAAATGTGCTTAATTACGCAATAATTAACAGTTCGAACAACCTTGAAAGCCTACGAAATCCAGGACCCATGACGATGGCATGAGTCTTGATCAGTTCATGGTTATACTGGAAACGAGAAAGAAAGATAAAAGAAAAAGGAAATTACAACACAGAAGACAAAGAGATCCATAAATAATTTTCCCCGTTTGGTTTTGGGCTGAAAATGGTGTGTTTTCATTTCCTTCTAAAACTGCCCCACTCCAAAACAGACCTAATGAGATCTGTTTTGCTCGGTTTTGAGAATAGAGGAGCTCCCACGCTTCTGCCATTACGCGGTGGAGAGCCATGCTTCTACCGGAGCTATCCCCGGTTGTAGACTAATTTTTATTAAATCTTCCCCTTCGCATTCATCTAATTCTCTTTTCTTCCCTAATCTTTGATTTGTTGTTATTCCTCTGTCTTCTCGATTCTGTGTTGTTTTTCTATAGAAACTATGCTTTATCGAGAGAATGGGGTTTTAGCAAATCGATAGAGAATAGCAGATACTGTATTTTGTTATTTTGATTTTATTTTTCTGATTCTTCTTTCCATGCACTGCAGTCTGCAGTTAGCGTAGTATTGTTGGGTTTTTGATGGGGATTTATAAATCTGCTTGATCCTGAAATTTGTTCTTGATTTAGGTGTGTGGGATGGTGTCTGCTTCTGTTGTTTTGGGAATAAGTGCATGTCTCCGTGATTTCTGGAGGTCAACCACAGATGTCTAGAAAGAGGGCTTGGGAGAAGAAGCTGAGAATGTGCACACGAACATAAGTTTTCGTTTTGATCTAAAACGACATGAAAAAATATTCTGCAAGCGAACATAAGTTTTTGTTTTGTCCCAAAACGAAAACTTATGATTTTTTTGTTTTGTGCCAAAACAAAAATCTTCCAATGAAAACACTGCAAATAAACAGAGCTCTGCCTAACGAACGTCAAAATTTGATTTTTCAAAAGGGCTTTTGCACCCTCGATAATATCACTTTTGACACTTTGCACCCCAAATATTTAAATATTGCATTTTGCCCCCTCTTCATTCTCATATTCTTGGCACTTTGCACCCTAGGCATTTGAATTCAGCTATCAGAAATTACCCTTGTTATGGTGCAAAATGTCAGGAATATGAGAATGGTGGGTGCAAAGTGTAATATTTAAATATTTGTGGTACAAAGTGTCAAAAGTGATATTTTTGGTGGTGCAAAGTGCCAAAATCTCAAAACGAAAACAGACCCTCAAAACAACGCAAACGAACGGAGCCTTACCCTTGTCTAAATCAAGCTCCACAGAATCCAATTCCAGCTCCATCTTGGTCACAATATCCTGAATCTGATCGACATGGGTGTCAATTATATGCACAAGGAGATTGGAAACCGTCTTGGGCACGGAATTATCCCCTTCCTCCGAGTGATTCATCGTCAACAAGAACTCCAGCACATGCTCCGGAATCACAATTGCCCCGGCGTTGGACTTCTCTCCTTCCACGCTGGGGATCTCCGACAAAAGCGACTGCCCCGCCGGAGAAAACCCTAATCTCGGCACCCTTCCCAATGACACGGTGATGATCGAATTCTCCGTAACCCTAGCCGCCAGACGTATGGTGAAATCGCTCGTCGACGGCCCCGGGGAGTTGACCCGGAAGACGAGCGCGCCGTCGACGTGGCCCACGTAGGGACCGTTGCTGACGAGGTTGAGGATATCGTGGAGGCAGAGCGGCGGGCAGAGTATCTCGATTAGGTATTGGGCGGCGACGGCGAGCTGGTGGTTTCCTTTGGGAAGCTCGACGTGGTACCAATTGAACTCGCTCCCGGCGCCTTCGGCGAGATCCCAATTTTTAGTATGGTAATTTCCACGGCCATCGAAGCGATAGGCCCGCTGCTTCACGGATGCCGGGAAATTGCCGCCCCGACGGGCAAAGTCTTCGGCGGCGAGTAGGGCGGCTCCGCCACCGACGAAGCCGTGATCAGGGTCGCCGGAGATCGCCATGCCGGGAAGAAAGGAATCGCGAGATCTACGAAGACTTTTACGAAGCGGAAGAAGGGTAGTTGGAAACGATGCGGGGAAGAAATATTTATGCACCAAAGGTTGAAGCTGCACGATATTATTATTATATATAATTATATATATATATATTTTAAAAGTTAGTTAAATATGACGTGGACCGAGAGATTATTGCGAACGTTGGCGGGACGTGGATTTTAAAAAAAAATTTATGCAAATAATTATGCCGGCTCATTAATAAGTTAAATATCAGCAAAGATGTTAAATCAGTTTCTCAATTATGACAGATATTTTTTAAAATCTGTTCCTAAACTCTCAAAAAGATTGAAATTAACTTTTATTTTCCATTGTCCCAATTTATTATTTTTGTTATTAAATCTTTTATATTTTTATTGTTAAAGTTTTTATATTTTCAATGATAATTTGAAATAATATATATTTCAAGAAGTTGTTTTTTATTTGTAAAAAGTACAGGATATTTGTACCGTCCACCTTCTTTTATGGAGGAAGTGGGGTTGACAAAACAAGCCCACTAGCACCGAAACTGCCGTCACCATTGCCGCCTCCATCGTTGCCGTCATCGCCGCCACCATCGTCTTCATCACCGTCACCGTCACCGTCATCGTCGCAGCAACCGCCGCCATTGCCATCACCATCATTGTTGTCGTCGCCGCCGCCATCGTCGCGACTACCGCCGTCGCCGCCGCCATCGTCTTCATCATCACCGCCGGCGTTGCCGGTGCCGCCGTTCCTGCGGCGTCGCTTCCATCACATTGACAACCGCCACCATCGACGCGGCAACCACCGTCATTGCCGTCATCATCTTCATCACCGCCGCCGTCGCCGCGGCGACCGCCTCCATTGCCACGACGACCGCCGTCGTTGCTCTTCTCATCCATCGGCGTCGTCGCCATCGCCTTTCTCATCCAATGATGCCGCCGATGTCACCCTTCTCTTCCCCCGCCGCCCTCATCGCTCTTCTCAGCCATCGTCGCCGTCGCTTACAAATAAAAAAAAATGAAATATATATTATTACAAGCTACAATTGTAAATATAAAAAGATTTAACAATAAAAATATAAAAGTTTTAGGAACGGAAATAGTTAATTGGGGTATTGAAAAACCAGAAAATAAAAAAAATAGCTATATGATCAAATTGTCTTGATTTTAAAAGTTCAATAACTGATTTCAACCTTTTGCAAGTTCAGAGACTGATTTTAAAAAATTATCATAGTTGATGGACTGATTTAATATTTTTGCCTTAAATTTCTTATAATTTGGATTATCTTCTACATTCTCTAAGGCTTTGTTTGACGTCACATTGGCGGTCGTAAACACATGAATTAAAACGTCATTCGTTAAGGATCACCTAACAAGTATCATCTGTTTGAACATAAAAGTGGATGAAATTTTTTAGGTGGACGTTAACAAATAACAATTTAACCCCGTGTTCATGACCGCCGCCACCGTAATAAGACCTAATGTATGATCTCCCTTGTGAAGATTTCAGGATCAGCTCTTGGTTGGTGGCATATTCGGTTGAGATTGTAGTGTTTCATAGTCAGTTGCACAAAAACGACACATACATGACATTGAAAAGTAATACGAGCGTGGAGCGTCGGCGTATATTCAAAATGGCTTTCAGCTACAATGTTTGCTAATGGATTGCACTAGCATATGTACAATAATTTGCATATAAATAAAGGTGTATTATTTAATGTAATAACATACTTTGTTTAATATAATATACTTTGTATAACATACTTTGTTTAATATAATAAAGGTGTATTATTTAATATAATAACATACTTTGTTTATTAATGGATTGCTGGCTTTGTTGTCCTGCTATTTTTTAAAAGCGAGTTTAGGCACGTCACGATCAAGACAACCAAGTTGCCATTTTTTGGAGACGGGGCAGGCTATTCAATGTCAACCTCCCTTTCTCTCTCCCGCGACTTCAGCCCAGCTTTCCAAAATTTGGATTTCCACTCATTTTTCTTCCCGTATATCTTTCTAGTAATGATCGACAGTGGCGGACCCAGGATTTTCATCCGACCCGGACATCAAGTAAAAATATAGAATTTTAATTTTAAAATTCAAAAATTTAAAATATATTACTGCAAACTATGTTCTTAGGGTATGTTTCAAACACCAATTTGAATTGACAATATGTTTTACAAAATCATAGTAATTTAATAGTTAAATTTTTTTGAAAATGAATATAGATAAAAACACTATCTTCAAGAACATCTTTATGAAAATAAGACAGAACTTCTACCATGGAATTGACTAGTAATATTCGACTAATAAACTAATAAAATAAAACATGTGCAATAATTCGGAGTCAAACTAATATTTGTTTGCACTAAATCACTGCAAATTAAACTGTGTATTTCATGAAGAATTTTCAGGGGATTTAGTTCAATCTCTAATCAGAAAGAAACCATCATCAAAAGAGAAATAAAAAACCAAAATTTATGCATTAAACTTACAACTCTTCCAATGAGCTCTATCGGAGCAGATGCACATAAAAGTTCTTGTCAGATTCACGTTAACAAAATCACAACTCACACAAAAAAGCTAGCAAAAACTGAGAAATACTAAGGCAAAAATTAAGAAATCATGGGACAAATATTCATCTTCTTATCCTTATACTCAATTAACAGCAGGGATTTCTTACCAAATTACCTCACCTGCTCAGAACTGAGCTCGGAAGCACCAGACAACCCAGCTTGCAGGTACTAAAGGATAGACCAACTAGGGTTTGCTGCTGGTGCGTCACTAGCCTCGCGGGTAGCGGCCTTCGCCCGGGACAATGAAAAAGAAGAAGCTGGACTGCGAGAGGAGCAAGTCTTGATGGCGTTGGAAATATGGAGAAGATAATGACATCATCTGTTTTTTATTTACTTTTGGTACAGATAGTGTATGTAGCAGCCTATATTTTTCTTCAAAATTTATAAGTACCTACTTTCAAAATTGACACTAGATAGTTGTCATAAGTACCTACTTTCAGCATTTTGGTACTGCCCATATAGACTAGGCTTTATTTCCCAGAATTTACACCCGGGCAAGTGCCCGAGTGTGTCCACACTTCGGTCCGCCCCTGATTGGTCGAGACCCCTTCCGACGAGGAACCATCGAGACTGCCCCCGTCGACGAGCCTGCAGATTGGAACTTCGATGCATGCTAGCAGTTCTGGCGGGATTCAAAATGTTATTTGAATGTTTTGAGAGGGGTATTTTAGTCATGTAATGTTTTGAGAGGGGTATTTTAGTCATGTTATTGTCAAGTATCTAAGACAATTGTTGGGGGAGTATTAGGGTATGTTTGTTTTGTAAGTTCTTGTTGGAGTCGGTAGGCGGAGAGGAGTTCCTCAGCCGGTTTGTATGCTTGGTGTGGTTGTACTTCCCTGTTATTGTAGTTTTGAATCCTGTTTATTCTGAATCATGCACTGGAAGTGTTGTTCTGGTAATACTCTGGTAAAATTTGAATTACCGTTCTATAGCATTTTTTGTCCATATCAACTGGTATCAAGGCCAACACTGGTAGGAATTAAACACCATGTCGGTTTTTGATGGTACCATTTCCAAGGAGTTAGCGCCGGATCTAGAAATGTTACGGCAAGAACAGGCATCCTTAGCTCAATCGGAGTTCGAAAGAAAACGTACAGTTTACGATGCAACCAGTACGAATTTTGAACAACCGACACGAATTTTGAAAAAAATGGAGTCTAGCAATGAACTTAGATCGTCGAATTACATATGAATCAACATATTATTTGTCAAAATCGGTGTTCGTGATAAAACACATGGTTTACGGTGCAACCAGTGCGAATTTTAAGCAACTGATACGAATTTTGAGAAAACGGGTCCGCCAATAAACTCAGAACATATAATTACATAGAAATTAACATATTATTTGTCGAAATCAGAAATTGTAAGAAAAAGTGCGATTTTCGGTGCAACCAATGTAAATTTTGAGAAGTTGAGACTGCCAATAGACTAAGATTATCGAAATTTATTAAAATACATATTTTATTTGTCAAAATCGGGACATGTATGAAAAAAGGGCGTTTAGGCAATAACCACTCAAAATTTGAACAAGCAGAGGTTGCAATCGGGTCCGGAACATCAAAAATCTTATGAGCAGTATTTTTGAGATTTTTAAGACCCAAAAAGGGACCCAGATTGACCAAAGTAAGGAGAGGACGCCGTGTGGCGCCACTTGGCCCCACGCGACGCCACGCGGCGCCACTTGGCCCCACGCAACGCCACATGGCAGTTGTCTGTGCCACATGACAGTTGTCTGCGCCATATGGCAGCCACATAGCGCCATGCGGTGGCCTCAGAAGCTCGCCAGCACACGTGGCGATGCCTGATTAGGCTAGAGCATGTGTTGGGCAAGCAGCAGCCCATGCCCAGCCCGTGGCTGCCCGGACGGGAGCCACGTGGCTCCCGTACAGGCCACGTGGCGCTCATATGTAGGGGTGAGGAGTGAAAACCGAAAACCGACTAAACCGATCAAACCGACCGAACCACACCGATTTTGAAACCGAACCGCCCGGTCCGGTGTCAGTTCGGTCTGGAGCTTTTGAAAACCGAAGGACTATCGATTCGGGTCGGTTTTCAGGTTGTGAAAACCGATCAAACCGAACCGAACCGAGTTTTTTGTTTAACATATTTTAAAGTTTAGGTATTTAACTAATTAACTTTTTAATTTTAAAGTCAGCCACATTTTGTCATTCCGATTTAGCATATAAGTATATAACTGTATAACTGACACTGTATAAGCATATTATTATTTTTATGCTTGCATGCCTAGTCACGAACAGCGGACAGCGGTGTCAAAGAGTCAAAGTTAATATCTTATATTCTTATTTGAGATAGCTGATAGTGATTGGATTTCGGCCTTCAGGTTTCTAGTTTTATTAAGTTCATTTTTTTTCTCTTTTTCATTTTTTCGAGATAGCAGCTGATAGGGTTTCGTCGGGTCTCAACTCTCCAGTTTCCTACTTTCCAGTTTCCTGATTTCCTCCCAATTTCCGACAGTTCGTATATCGCAAATCGCAATCGCAGACTCGTGGTGGTGACGAAGATGAGACCGTCGAGGGCAATGACGAGACCGTCGAGAGCAATGACTGCGGCGACGGAAGACGACTGAATGCTTCAGATTTCTCATTTTTGGCGGTGTTTGGCCGTGCGGCGGGCGGCAACTCCAGCTGTTCATCTTCCTATTCCCTTCTATTGCTTCAGATACTTTTGTTGTCACAATAAATTGGGTGTAAAAAACAGACACTCATATCAAATAGGTGATTACTAAGTCATTTAAATTTATTAAATCAATCTATCATTCTCTTATACTTTATCTCAATGCTGGATCAGCAGAAAGTGGTCTGACATTTGTTGCGTCAAGATATGGAGGAACCTAAGGAGACACTATATCTAGTGGAGTACTGATATGATATAAAACACTTGCTTTAATGAGTTGATAGCATAACTGTATCCTAATTCGTACATGGGCAAAAAAAACAAATAAATAATATGGGTTTAATATTAACTATTATATGTTTGTTCACAAAAAACCGACACCGAACCGAAAAAAAACGATTGAAAACCGAACCGACTTTGAACCGAACCGACCGGATTCGATTTGGGTCGGTTTCGACAAGCCAAAAACCGAGGCATGTCGGCTCGGTTTCGGTTTGGGTCCAAATCGACCCAAACCGAACCGCTCGCAGGCCTACTCGTATGGGCCACGTGGCGCCCATCCAGCAAGCTGAAATAGACCTTATTGGCTTGTTATGGTTTTTTCGCGTTCTTGGGAGCTAAGTAACTCGAATTGAGGTGATTTTGATGGCATTTTGAAGCTACTATAAATACCCATCTAATGGATTGATCCTTTCACTCCAACTCCACTTCAGCAGCCGGAAAATTAAGATATAAGGTGTTATGGAGGAAAGAGAAAGCTTCTGATCGCTGTCGAATTTTCGAGGATACTCTGGGGGAGGGTTGAGGGCTAGTTTTTGGCCTTAACTTGTGGTAAGTCTTCTTAATTTCTGCAAAAACGACGTCGAAAAATTATTTTTGTGCCCAAGTAATTGTCGGAGTATTTATTAATTACTTATACATGTTAAATTATCGTGAAGTTGGACCAGAATTATTACGAGATCAGTCCACTGTGACCGTTTGCTATTAGACTGATCCCCCGGTAATAATGGATCGGTTTGCGACAGACAAGATAATTTAAGAGGCCTTGTGGCAATATGATAAGATAATTTTAAGAGGCGATGTGACAATATGTTGATTACTCTGAATATTATCATAATGTTGTATGGTGATGTACACTAATATGTTAGCTTAGTATTTAGCTTGGGGGATAAAATGGGGTAAAGCTCTCTAAAAACTATCTTGTGATCATGTTCACGGACATATAAACTGGAGGGAGTGACGCTACCTAAAGACTATTTTGTGGTCTAGTCCTGAACGCATATTGTATGAGCTAAACCCCATCGGCGGTGTAATGCTCTAAGTTTCCTGAAAACAACATGTAGTTGATCACTGGAGGTTACCGCCAGGCGGTAGACCTAGTGCTGGCGGTAGCCAACTGATTTTAATGGACCAACGTCTCTGGTAGGTATCGTGCGGTGGTTGCTAATGAATTAAGTTAACCTTCGTCTATGGACGATACCGCCCGACGGTAGTGGGCCACGTGTCAGATAAGTTTAAGGTGGTCTTTGATCGGCAGAACGACGTCGATTGGGCCAAGCGGCCACCGCCTAAGATATCGCGCGACTGTATCAAGGTATCATGTGGCGGTAGCCTTTGAAAAGAGGTTGAAATGAGATTATTTTCTCATTCTCTCTTTCTCTCTCTCTCTCTCTCTTGGATCCTGAGGTAGAAGAAGGGGAAAGATAGAAGAGCAAGGATAAGGTTGAATCCATCCCTGAAGGAGAGCTGCTGTGAAGGCGTTCTTGTGATCGAATTTGCGAGTTGAAGGCAAATCCGTGGAGAGGAAGGTGTGGTGATCATTTCCATCTGGATCAAGTGCAAAATCATGGTTCCTAAGCGATCGATAAGGGTAACAAACTTTCTCCTTGGACAAGTGAAGTCCTTATTTGACATGTACATTTAAATTCTCACCAATTGGTGAAGAAGGAGAGATTTCCAACGGGTTGATCGTTGATATCCCCGTTATGTAACTTGCATATAAAATTCAGAATCGAAGTACGGAATAAGCATGATGTGTGAAGCCCATCTGGACATGTTGACATGGATTGATGATGATTGATTTGCATGCCGTAGAAGACTCTGTGATTAAACGTGTCATTTACGAAGTTATGGGGTGTGCAAGATACTGTAGTAATAGTACTAGAGATTATCTATAGGAAAACACCTAAATTGGGAGAGGTAATGGGATTTTGTCTCTTACCGTATGACGGTAGAGATACCGCTGGCTGTAGCTCCCAAAGAGTTATTGTTGTTGATCTGTCTCCTAGAGACTTGGGGGCCAAATGATTGAGCTGAGAGCCTGAAGAGCCAAGTTATGCTGGCCGTGAGAGCCAGCCTGATTGTGGTTGCGAAGCCTGTATCCACGAGATAAGGTGGGTAGCATGTGAAGCTGAGAGCCTGAAGTACCCAGCTATGGCGGCCGTGAGTGCCAGCCTTGGACATTACTTGGTTATGTATATAATACGAGAAAGGAGAGGCTGACCCGCGTCTTGTCGACCGTTGTGTGGCAATGACAATTTGAGCAACTGGAAAGGGCTAATCTGTACCCGCTCTATGTCGCTTGACTAGATGACCTAAAGTAACTGGTGCAGTCGAGGGCATAAGAGAGGGTCGTTCACTTTATGTGTGACCAAAAATGCTCAATGTTGGACCATCAAGTTTGGGACTGTAGATGGTGGTGGGACCCTGAAAATCTGGTACTCCGATAATGTGCCCTCAGTGCACAGGACGTGTGGTCGTACGTGCCTATGTCTGTGGCGAATGCTGCTTAACTGCACATTTTGTTGCCAAAAGAGATATACACTATTGTTTGTAGGGAAGGAGCACTGCCACCCTGAGTGAGGGGTGAGATTGTTATAATTTGGTCAACTAATGTTGCTCGTTGTCTTATTTTGCCATATCTTGGTGGGTTGTGTTTATGCAGGTGCTGGATAACCAATTGGAAAGTATCAGGCTGAAGTCTCCTATGCTACGTTGGTTGGACCTCGAAGACCCAAAGACGAACTTTTGTTGTTTTCATGTGTGGCCGACCTGTGTGCCGATGTATGAAATATACATTTGTGAAAACAACAGTTGTAAGACCTTAAGAACGAAACATTTTGTGTATTTTGAAAAACATTCCTATGATGTTGTTAGTGGACATTCTGGAGTTTGGGTTCTCAGTTAATTTAATTATTTCCGCTAGAATGCACTCTGAGTTAGGATGTATAAATGTTTTAGTTTCAATTCGTAACTCTTTTGACTAATCGTGGAATATGACGTGGGGCCCCGACCAGACCTTATGTTATATTCTATGTGACGAATATAGGTGTTACTGTAACGGACTCAGAGGCTGCCGCACCCTTGCATGGGCCGCACAGCGTGGACCGCTACAGGGCTGCAGCCCAATACACCCCAACGCCTCCTCGGCCTGTTTCTCAGCAAGGCACGTTGTTGGCGCTAGGTATCGAACCCGCAACCCTTGATAGCCACTCTTCCAACAGCGCTATCACCGACTGAGCTGCAGCTCAGTCGGTGATAGCGCTGTTGGAAGAGTGGCTATCAAGGGTTGCGGGTTCGATACCTAGCGCCAACAACGTGCCTTGCTGAGAAACAGGCCGAGGAGGCGTTGGGGTGTATTGGGCTGCAGCCCTGTAGCGGTCCACGCTGTGCGGCCCATGCAAGGGTGCGGCAGCCTCTGAGTCCGTTACATAAAAAGTGCACTTTTTATGTAACGGCCCAGCCTAGGACTCAGAGGCTAGCCGCACCCACGCATGGGCCGCACTAGCTTGGACCACCCGTGACAACGTTACAGGGCTGCAGCCCAATACACCCCAACGCCTCCTCGGCTGTTTCTCAGCACGCCGCGTTGTTGGCGCTAGGTATCGAACCCGCAACCCTTGATAGCCACTCTTCCAACAGCGCTATCACCAACTGAGCTGTGGCTATCAAGGGTTGCGGGTTCGATACCTAGCGCCAACAACGCGGCGTGCTGAGAAACAGGCCGAGGAGGCGTTGGGGTGTATTGGGCTGCAGCCCTGTAACGTTGTCACGGGTGGTCCAAGCTAGTGCGGCCCATGCGTGGGTGCGGCAGCCTCTGAGTCCTAGGCTGGGCCGTTACAGTTACAGGAGGATTCACTATTCACACGACATGACATGTCCCAACTGTGCCTGAAAAGGCAGTGAGCCTCCAGTTAGGCCAACTAGTGTATTTTATTTTTCTATAAGAAATATATTTGGAAAAAACAGACAAAATATATGTCGATATGCTTATATTATTTGATGTTTCTGCTAAACTGCTGTCTTTATAATTTGCATTGCATGCATAATTATTGTGATATTATTCCAATGGTGAGCAAACAAATGTGCTCATCAGCCTACTAATGTTTTTAGGTACCTACGAAGATGCGGGCAAAAGAGCACAGTGAGGAAGACTTCTATATATTATGTAGCGTCAAGTGGTGGCCTCAGAATCTCGCCAGCCGGATTGGAAATGACAGATGCGTCGACGCCCTTCAGGATTGTTGGATCCTTGATACCCCCCCCCCCTGCACGTTGGCTGACCTTTGTCGATGCGAATAGGCTTGAGGGCCTGAGCGTGGCAGACCTGCTAGATGATTCGGGGGTTTGGGACATGGATGCGTTGACTTCGCTCTTTGGGGCGGAGGTGCGGCAACTCATTGCTCAGATTTTGCCGACCAACGGTGAGGATGCCCCGAAACTACTGCGGCAATTTAGCGGGCGGACAATCTCGACGCTGGCTTTCGAGGCTAGTTACACTGCCCCCTAGCGGGACTTCAGATGGTTTGGATACCTCCGCCTCCACTCGCGGGAAAAAATGTTTTGTTTGTGTGCGGCCTTGGATGCTTTGCCGACTCGGGTCTGGCTTTATCGACGTGGGCTCGCGGACTCCCCACTCTGCCCTTGGGATTGCGGGGACCCGGAGGATGCAGACCACTTAGCGGGGGGCTGCCTGCGTACTATGGCAGTCAGACGGGAGCTGCTGCGGTGGGGGGTTATTATCACGGCGGGCTGGAGCTGGCTGGAAATCACCAATGCGACCATGCAGGGCGGGGAGACAGGTTTGGAACCGGTGCGGCTTCTCTGCTATTCCATCTACCAGTGCTGGCAGAGCCAGAATGCGCTGACTCACGGTCGGGAGGTGAACACCCCCTTAGTTATTGTCGTCACGGTGTTGGGGAATGCTGCCCTTTTTGATCAAGGTCGCAAGTCAGGATGCTGGGGTACCTCCCGCCCCTCGGGGCTCTTTCGATCACCCTCTTGGTACCCCCCACCGCCTGGCTGGATTAAGATCAACGTGGACGACTCTCTCCAGCCCTCGCGGATTGCCGGACTCGGTATTGTGGTACGTGACGATGTCGGCCAGGTTCTCTCTGCGGCCGGATTTGTGTGGCAACACTGGGATACGTGGCGTGTGGAACTTGAGGCGATATGCTCCATCCGAGGGTTGTGTTGTCGTCAACCTTAGATTCCCGTAGTGTTATCATTGAGGGGGATGCAGTTAATGTGATTGATTTCTGCATCAAGCAAGTCAGACGGACTGCGAGGTCGGCCATGACAAAAATGGAGGAGGACCTTGCTTTTTTTTGGGGGGGGGGACTTCTTGGCGGTTCGATTCCAACATGTGGGGTGGAGGGACAACCGGGCGGCTGATTACTGTGTTAGGCTTGTGGCCGGTGGCGACTTCCTCTGGGTGGCCGGGTGTGGCGCAGATGCGGGCTTTCAGACCTTGGTTGCTGAAAACAGACGCGTCTTGGATGGGGTTGTGAGCTGCCCCTGTCATCTCTTTTGTTGTTGTTTTTGACTCTCTTCCTTGTTCCCCTTTGTTGTCTTCCTGTTCATTTTAATTCCTGCTAGTGCATATTTCACAGAAGCTCGCCAGCCCATATGGCAGCGCCTGATTAGGCTAGAGCATGTGCTGGGCAAGCAACAACACATGCCCAGCCCGTGGCTGCCCGGATGGGCGCCATGTGGCTCCCGTACGGGCAACGTGTCGCCCATCCAATAAGCTGAAAGAGACTTTATTGGTTTGTTATGGTTTTTTCGCATTTTTGGGAGCAACGTAACTCGAATTGAGGTGATTTTGGTAGCATCTCGAAGCTACTATAAACACCCATCTAACAGGTTGATCCTTTCACTCCAACTCCACTTCAGTAGTCAGAAAATTAAGAGATAAGGTGTTATGGAGGAAAGAGAAAGCTTTAGATCGCTACCGAATTTTCGAGGATACTCCGAGGGAGGCTTGAGATCTAGTTTTTGGCCTTAACTTCTGGATAAGTCTTCCTAATTTATGCAAAAACGATGTCAAGGCATTATTTTTGTGCGAGCGCACAAGTAATTGTCGAAGTATCTATTAATTACTTACGCATGTTAAATTTTCGTGAGGTTGGACCAGAATTATTACGAGTTCAGTCCACTGTGATCGATTGCGACTACACTGATCCTCGGGTAATAATGGATCAATTTGTGATGGACAAGATAATTTAAGAGGCCTTGTTGCAATATGATAAGATAATTTTAAGAGGCACTGTGACAATATGTTGATTACTCTGAATATTATTATAATGTTGTATGGTGATGTACACTAATATGTTAGTCTAGTATTTAGCTTGGGGGATATAATGGGGTAATGCTCCATAAAGACTATCTTGTGATATTGTTCACGGACATAAAAATTGGAGGGAGTGACGCTCCCTAAAAACTATTTTTTGGTCTAGTCCCGAACGCATATTGTGTGAGCTAAACCTCTGTTGGCGGATTCGCAATTCGCACGACGTGACATGTCCAAACAGAGCCTGAAAAGGTAGTGAGCCTTCGGTTAGGCCAACCGGCGTACTATATTTTTTATATAAGAAATATATTTGGAAAAACAGACAAAACATATGTCGGCATGCTTATCTTATTTATTGTTTTTGTTAAACTACTATGTCTTTATAATGTGTATTGCATACATAAATATTGTGATATTATTCGAGAGGTGATCAAACAAAGATGTTCACCCGTCTACTAATGTTTTTAGGTAACCTACGGAGATGCGAGTGAAAGAGCACATTGAAGAAGACTACTATATATTATGTAGTGTCATGCGGTGGCCTCAAAAGCTCGCCAGCCCACGTGGCGGCGCATGATTAGGCTAGAGCATGTGCTGGGCAAGCAACAACACATGCCCAGCCCATGGCTTCCCGGACGGGCGCCGCGTGTCGCCCATCCACAAAGTTGAAAAAGACCTTATTGGCATGTTGTGGTTTTTTTCGCGTTTCTGGGAGCTACGTAACTCAAATTGAGGTGATTTTGGTGGCATTTTGAAGCTACTATAAATACCCATCTAATGGGTTGATCCTTTCACTCCAACTCCACTTCAGTAGCCTGGAAATTAAGAGAGAATATATTAGGGAGGAAAGAGAAAGCTTCAGATTGCTGCCGAATTTTCGAGGATACTCCGGGGGAGTGTTGAGAGCTAGTTTTTGGCCTTAACTTTTGGATAAGTCTTCCTAATTTTTTTTTGCAAAAACGATGTCAAGATATTATTTTGTGCGAGCGCACAAGTAATTGCCAAAGTATTTTTTAATTACTTACACATGTTAAATTATCGTGAGGTCAGATCAGAATTGTTACGAGATCAGTCCACTGTAATCGTTTACGACTAGACTGATTCCCGGGTAATAGTGGATCAGTTTGCGACGAACAAGATAATTTAAGAAGCCTTGTTGCAATATGATACGATAATTTTAAGAGGTGCTGTGTCAAAATGTTGATTACTCTGAATATTATTATAATATTGTATGGTGATGTGCACTAACATGTTAGCCTAGTATTTAGCTTGAGGGATATAATGAGGTAATGCTCTCTAAAGACTATCTTGTGATCTTGTTCGCCGACATATAAATTGGAGGGAGTGATGCTCCCTAAAGACTATTTTGTGATCTAGCCTCGAACGCATATTGTGTGAACTAAACCCCAGTCGGCGGATTCGCTATTCGCATGGGCGAACCCACCTTTGGACGCACCCGAGCACGTGCTTGGGTGTGATTTTTCGCTGATTTCGCCCTTTCATTTTCGTGCTCTGATTTTGCCCTAGCCCGCCACTGCTCACTAGCCCGCCGCTGCTCCCTAGCCCGTCGCTGCTCCCTAGCGCGCCGCTGCTCCCTAGCCCGTCGTTGCTCTGATTTCACCCGATGGTACTTCTTCTTCCTCTTCTTCTTTCGCGCTCTGATTTTGCGGGCTCGCTGATTTCACCCGACGGTTCTTCTTTTAATTGTGCTTCTTCTTCTTCTAATTGTGCTTCTTAGAATCCGTAGTTCTGTGTCCATGACCTAGCCCGCCTCGTCAAGGATCGTTGTCATTGCCTTATCAAGGATCGCTGCGGTACTACTACTACTTCTTCTTCTTATAATTATGCTTCTTACAATTGTGCTTCTTATGATTGTGTCTCTTATAATTGTGCTTCATTCATACAGGTATGAATCCACTCTCAAATTTCCCCTACCCATTCTTGCATGTGTGTGTCATGTAACCCTTTTAATTTTTTACTTTACCATTCAATCCATCGAATAGCCAAATTGAATATTATTCATACATGTACAACCCCGTATCCGGCGAGCGGGGTGAACCAGGAACCAGGCCGGCCGGCTCAGATCACCCAGGCCCCAGGCGAGCTCGACAAAGAAACCCGAGCCCGAGCTCGGTGTTTGTCGACCGCGAGCTCGGCATTTGTCGGGCTAAGCCCAGATTCGTCGAGCTGAGGTCGACTAATGGAGGCCGACCGATAGGCGAGCTCGTCGTCCCAACTCGCGCTCGCGCAAAAGAGATCGGCAACAGCAGGCGAGCAGGATCTGCCGAGGTGGCCAGGCTCCCCAGCTCGTCCAGATCTATGAGGTACTTTTTACTGTTTTGCCCCCGCTGGTCTGCCCATAGCTCTTCAAAACAGCGGAGTTTGGCTGTTGGCAGACCCAACCAAGGGTATTTTGGTAACTTCAGATCAGTTCAGTTTGGTTATTGGCAGTTCAAATTCTGAAACCTATAAATAGGACCCAAGGGGTACCCCAGGAGGCACGCTTCCTGTGCTCTCTTGCTCCAGCTTTCAAGTGTTTTCTGAGAGTACCTTAGACCGGCCTTTGTCTAAGGAGGGGAAGCGCTCTCAGATCTTCCAGGTGTGTGGTGGGTCCTCCACGCCGAGCCCTTGGGTCAGTTCTTTCCTGTTTTCCTTTGTTATTTTGCTTGCAGGAGCGAAGTAGGTGTGCGATCACCCCTTCCCCAAGGGTGAACTCCACAAGAGACCGTTTTTCGGTTTCAACACGACATATATATGATTTTTGAAATAGAATCATACCCCGGGCCTTATGCAATTTGGGTAGGTTTATTAGTTTTCCAACATTTTTAAATTACAAGATCAGTTTTTTGTTTTCATTTGATATGCAATTGTTACTAATTTTTCTAAGAAAAATTATTTATAATCACGAGTGATCTTGACAACTAGAATTATTTATAATCCACACTTATGCTTCGAGAGAAATAATAATATTAATAGCAATAAGGGATAATGTACTTGGTTAATTGGTGAAAATCAGAACATTGACTATTATATTTTTGTTAATGTTAATCCAGAAATCGGCGATCCTCTCCAAGACGGCCATTTTCTACTTTTCTTCTACAGGTTGCACGACTCAGAAGGTCTAGTCCGCCCACAAAAGGGCGACCTCCCTTTAGAGTCCGCCCAGCAGGGACAGCCTGCCTCCCAAGTCTGCCCAGCAGGGGCGGTCTGCTCTCCGAGTCCGCCCAGCTGGGGCGGCCTGCCTCACGAGTCCGCCCAGCAGGGGCGGCCTGCTCTCCGAGTCCGCCGAGCAGGGGCGGCCTGCCTCCCGAGTCAGCCCAGCAGGGGCGGCCTGCTCTCCGAGTCCGCCCAGCAGGGGCGGCCTGCTCTGCGAGTCCGCCCAGCAGGAGCGGCCTGCCTTCCGAGTCCGCCCAACAAGGGCGGCCTCCTCTCTTCTGAGTCCGCCCAGCAGAGCGACCTCCGTTCCGAGTCCTCCCAGTAGTGGGCGACCTCTTCTTCAGTCCGCTTCTAGGTGGGCGATCTCTTCTCCAGTTCGCCCAGCAAAGGCAGACTCCATTTCTATCCGCTCAAACCGTAGGGATGACGTCGCTGGGCCCAGTTCTAGAAGATTCCTCCCCGGGCCTATAAATAGGTCCCCATACCACTTCAGAGGGGGAGGGCAACCAGAGGGGACCAAGGCCGCGGCTACAAAAAATCAGTTCGCACATCCTACCTGGCGACCTGACTGGCGACCTGTGCGGCCTGAGGCAGCAAGCCGGGCAGCCTGGCGTCTGTGCGGCCTGAGGTAGCAAGCCGCGCGGCCTGGCAACTTGCGCGATCTTAAGCGACCAAAACGACCTCCATTCTCTTATTTGCCGACCTTCTCTCCCTCCTGTTGTATTTTCTATTTTCCTTTGTATGTAAACGAACTAAATCTCAGTTGTAATACAAGTTTATATATTAATGGAAAGCCCACTGCAAGAGAGGCATTTGCCGCGGTGGGCGAAGTCTGGACTCGCCGCATGCTAGCTGCCATCTCTCATTTCCTCTTTCTCTCTTCTTCACTCGCGACTCAAAGTAACCAGCTGCTCGGCAGTCTCGTCGCCTTCTCTCCCATATCCTCGCAATCTCTTTATCCCTCTCGCGAGACCGAACGTCGTTAACTGGAGGTGTCATTTTCCGCATCAACAGTTAACACACGACTTTCAGATCTTGAGCAGTTGATGAACAACAGTTGCAATGAAGACATGAGATCGATTGATCTCAAAATACACCCTAACTTCAAACAGCCATAACTTTTGATCCGTTAGTCCGATTTCAGAAATTCAAAGCTTGTCGGAACCAACACGAGGAGATCTACCCCGACAAACTGGGAATCTGTTCGGACGCTTTTTGTGACCTCGGATTGCCCAAATTCCACTACGTTTGGAAGTTATTGCAGTTTTTTTTTCTTTCAACAATTCTTGTTTCCAAGGATTTTCCATCAAAAGCTCTCGAGCGTCCATCCAATCATCCAGGAAAGCCCGTCTCAAGTAGCGACTACAGTCTCCTACTATCTAAGAAGAATTCTATATCCCTCATCGCAAGCTTCATAAGGTAAACATGAATGTTTATCCTCATATATCTGATGGACTAACGTTTCCCGCAGGCAAAGAGCTAGTTCCTTCTCCTTTTATATATCGAATTCGACGGGAAGTTGTTCCAGATGATTTCAGAGAACCTCGCCTACCAATCTACTCTGACCTAAGTGATCCAATTCATCATTTGCAAGCTTTTGAATCAATTACATCGTTGAAAGCGCTATCTGATGGTATCAAATGCAAGCTACTTGTCATATCTTTTGGTGCTCAAGTGTTGGAATGGTTTTAACATTTACCGCCTCAATCAATTTCTTGCTTTGACGATCTTCCAAGAGAATTTCTCTTAAGGTTTGGAACCTTAAGTAAGAGAAAGAAAGATGCAGCAGCTCTTTTTCAGATCAAGCAAGAAGACAACGAGTCTAATGCTCATTTCATCGATCGATTCCATAAGGAAACTCTTGACGTTGTTAATGTCCATCAAGACTTTTACAAATATGCTTTCATAAGCGAACTTCGGCAAGTCCTCTTAAATTCAAAGTCACTACAAAAATGCCCGACACCTATGAGGATCTTATTGATTATGCAAATCGGTTCGTTGGAGCTGAAGCAATAAACCCTGACTATATATCTCATCTAAATCAGAAAGCTCAAGTGCAAGAAATGATCTTATGTCATCAACATGATGATGGATCTCTCCTTAATTATCTACCACATGATCAAAATCACGACCTGCTACAAAGCGATCGGGAGTCTAATCTTTTACTATCTCAGCATGAAGTATCTTGTGATCATGTGAATTCATTTGTCTCAACCCCAACAATCAAAGCATTCAGAGTCAAGCCTTGATAACTCTGATATATCATTTCGGACTTATGATAATAAGCCTCATGCCTCTCGCCAATACAAGTAGGCTGGATCAAAAAGAAAGTATATAAACTTAACTATCTCTATGGAGAAAGTTCTTCAAATTATCAAACAGGAGCCAGACTTCGTGTGGCCTTTCCTCACGCGACCTGGTCGAAAATGTCACAAGAATTTATTCTGTCAATATCATATGTGTGTGGGACATGATACAGAAAAATGCCGAGCCCTTCATAAGCTCGTGGAGAAATTGATAAAGGAAGACAAGTTGCAAGGATATATTGCTTAAAAGTGTCATTGTAATATCCTCTCCTGCAACATCGAGTACTCACTCAATGCTAAAGCAGCTTTCAAAATCTATTAGTGGTAAAGTTTGTCTTCCCAAAACTCCCTCAATCATGCTTTTGCTACTTTATTCCTTCAATTGTTCGCATGATTGAGTCTATTTTGGAAACTTTCGGCAATCAAACCCACTTCGCGTGGTCGTCATATTTCCAAAGAGACAGTCAAGTCTGCTTTTCAGTAGTTGTTTAAGGAAACTTGTGGCAATTAAACCCACTCTGCGTGATCGCCCTATTTCCAGTTTGGCATCAGATCCACTCCATGTGGTGGCCTTTACTTTTTTTAGAACAGTCAAACCCACTTCTTAGTGGTAGCCCGAAAGCTTCTTGTGGCAATAAATTCCACTTCGCACCCAAAAGCTTCTCCAGGCAATCATATCCACTTCGCGTGGCTGCCTGTGATTTCTTATATAGTTGAGCCTACTTGGTAGTTGCTCAAATTCTTTCTCAGTTTTCGCTTTAAGTCCATTGTTAAATAGCCTCTCTATTCTAGTAGAGATGTTTCCTTCTTCTCCTTCAGTTTACAGCTTCTGTGACCTCGCTAAGGAAGGCAATGCAGCCCTACCCACTTGGTAACCTAAGTATGTAATCTTCAAGTAGTTGTTTTTCATTTTCTGGCTTTATTCTATACGTTTGCTCCGATCCTTCTTTATTGAAGGGATTTGCAGAGATTATCAGATGCTCGCGAGTTCTCTTCAGGTACTCGCATTTTCATTTTCTTTTTACCTGCTTTGACTTCTCTTTTGCAGAGATTAGCAGGTGCTCACGAGTTCTTTTCAGGTACTCGCGTTTTTCATTTCTTTTTACCTGCTTGGACTTCTCTTTTGTAGAGATTAGCAGGTGCTCGCGAGTTCTCTTCAGGTACTCGCATTTTCATTTTCTTTTTACGTGCTTGGACTTCTCTTTTGCAGAGATTAGCAGGTGTTCGTGAGTTCTTTTCAGGTACTCGTACTTTCAATTTCTTTTTACCTGCTTTGACTTCTCTTTTACAGAGATTAGCAGGTGCTCTCGATTTCACTTCATGAACTCGCATTTTCATTTTCTTTTTACCTGCTTTGACTTCTCTTTTGCTGAGATTAACAGGTGTTCGCGAGTTCTCCTCTGGTACTCGCGCTTCATTCCGTTTCTAGTACTTGCTCCAACTTCTATTTTGCAGATCTTAGCAAGAGAACGTTCACATGTCTTCTTCACTTCGCTGGTTCATTTCAGTTACTCACGAGATACGTCTCTTTTATACTTACTTTGACTCTCCTCCTTTGCAGAAAAAAAAGTAAGTGTTCACAGACTCTTGATAGAAGACATCAGGTACTTGCTCTCTTTTTTGTACATCTTCTTTTCTGACAGTCTTTGAGGGACGGATCACAGTTTTCGTGGGTAAGTCCTACTTTTTCGAAGTTCCCTTTAGAATTTAAAAAGTGCGGGGATTATGTTAACCTAGAAATCGGCGATCCCGACTATTTTCTACTTTTCTTCTACAGGTCGCACGGCTCAGAAGGTCTAGTCCGCCCACAAAGGGGCGACCTCCCTTCAGAGTCCGCCCAGCAGGGGCAGCCTGCCTCCCAAGTCCGCCCAGCAAGGGCGGCCTGCTCTCTGAGTCCGCCCAACAGGGGCGGCCTGCTTTTCGAGTCCGCCCAGCAGGGGCGGCCTGCCTTCCGAGTTGTTTTGAATTCTCTTTCTCGCTTCTTCACTCGCGACTCAAAGTAACCAGCTACTCGACAGTCTCGTTGCCTTCTCTCGCATATCCCCGCAATCTCTCTATCCCTCTCGCGAGACCGAACGTCGTTAACTGGAGGTGCCATTTTCCGCATCAACAATTAGTATTTTATTATTGGTTTTCTTTGGTGCCTATTTATGTGTTCGATGGATAAGTTTTTTTCAAAAGTGAGCTCATATCAAATTTCTCAAGATTCTCAGACATCAGTTTCATGTGGTAAAAGGACTCGATCTGAAATTATTTTAAAATTTTGCCCGGATTAAGAAAAAAGCCTAGTTCCTCCCCTGGCTATTCGCTCGACGTGACGGATCCAAACTGAGCCTGAAAAGACAGTGAGCTTCCGATTAGGCCAACCAGTGTACTATATTTTTTCTATAAGAAATATATTTGGAAAAACAAACAAAAATATATGTTGACATGCTTATCTTATTTACTGTTTCTGCTAAACTATTCCGTCTTTATAATGTGCATTACATACATAAATATTGTGATATTATTCTAGAGGTGAGCAAACAAAGATGCTCACCAACCTACTAATGTTTTAGGTACCTACGAACATGGGCGGACCCACCTTCGGACACACTCGGGCACGTGCTCGTGTGTGATTTTTCGCGGATTTCACCCTACAATTTTTGCCCTTTCATTTCCGCGCTTTGATTTTGCCCTAGCCTGCCGCTGCTCCCTAGCCCGCCACTGCTCTGATTTCACCCGGCGGTACTTCTTCTTCCGCGCTCTGATTTTGCGGGCTCGCTGCTCTGATTTCACCGGGCGGTTCTTCTTTTTCTTATAACTGTGCTTCTTCTTCTAATTGTGCTTCTTAGAATCAGTAGTTCCGTGCCCATGCCCTATCCTGCCTCGTCAAGGATAGCTGTCATCGCCTCGCCAAGGATCGCTGCGGTACTTCTTCTTATAATTGTGCTTCTTACAATTGTGCTTCTTATGATTGTGCTTCATTCCTGCAGGTGTGAATCCACTCTCAATTTTTCCCTACCCATTCCTGCAGGTGTGTGTCAAGTTATTGCCAATCATATAAGGCAATTGTTGGGAGGTGTATTAGGGTATGTTTGTTTTGTGGGTTTTTGTTAGAGTCGGTCGGTAGAGATGAGTTCCTCGGCAGCAATTTTACCGCCTGTTCAGGGCTTGACCCTCAGGGCTGGTTTTGTGTGCTTGGTGTGGTTGTTTTTCTCTGCTATTGTTGCTTTGAATCCTATTTATTCTGAATCATGTACCAGAGGTATTGTTCTGGTAATATTCTATTAAGATTTGGATTACTGTTCCATTGCATACTTTGTCCATATCAAACTTCTCTTTTTTCGAGTGGTGATCGGGCGGTGGTCAGCTGGACAAAAGGTAAGATCCATAAATTAAGATTAATGTTATAAACAATCTAATTTAAGGTTTCATTTGGTTTAACGTTTTCGGGCGGTTTTTGGAACAAACGCCACCCGACAGAGGGTAACCAAACGCAACTCCGTTTCCGTTTTCTCCGTTTGCACTCGCAGCAAGAAAGAAATTCCCCCCACCGCTCCGTTTTGACCCCGACCTCCCCCCTCTAGTTCGAAAGCTACGTTTTGACCCGCTTGCTCCTCCCGCCACTGCTCAATCAAACAAAGGCTCCGTTTGGCACGGTGGTGACGGTCGTAAACACATGAGTTAAAACGTCATTCGTTAAGTATCACCTAACAAACATCATTCATTCCAACATAAAAGTGGATGAAATTACTCAGAACATTTACAAATGACAATTTAACCCTCATCTTCGTCTTCGTGACCGCCACCACATTGCCAAAAGGAGCCAAAGCCAGTGTCTACGAAAACACGTTTGCCCTAGGTTTCGTCCTTTCTTGCTCGCGGCCTCCGCAGGGCATCGGCTTCGATTACTCCGGTGCTCAATACCGCAGTCCTCGTCCTATTCCCCCTCTCAAGCATACTATCCGGCGACCTCATCATCCAAACGAAGCTCGCCGGCCGCGCAATATCCTCGCGACTGCGGGTTCTTCCGCCGAAACCTCGCCTTTGACGAGAGCCTTACCGGCGAAATCCTGCAGGGAGACCGACTTCGTTATCTAGCCTTCTCCGTTCGGTGGATATTTCCTCGAAATCTCCAAACTTGGAGAAATCCAGCCGGGTTATCTCCAGGTATTACTGAAATTTCTAGGTTATTCCGAAATTTACTGAAAAGTTAGTTGTTTTGCTACTCGAAATCTCTAGCACATGATTTTCTGAAGGTGAATTCCTCTAAAAATGAATTTGGTTCCCCTTTCTAAACAGAACATGTTCCCCATTCAGTTCATTTGGATAGTCTGAAACTCATTTCATACTCCAGCGTACTATGTGTATAACCCGTAATTCGTTAAGATTAGAAGTACCCTAACAGATGGCTATTCGAAGACCATTCAGCGAGCTGTGGCGAGCTTGGACGAGCAGAGGCGAGCTGTGGCGAGCTTGGGCGAGCAGAGACGAGCTGTGGCGAGCTTGAGCGAGCAGAGGCGAGCTGTGGCGAGCAGAGACGAGCTTGGGCGAGTAACTCGCGGGTATGGGCGAGTATCCCTTGGAACTCGCTGGCAGAAGCTGAATACTCGCCTATACCCCCCAGGATTTCTCTATAAATAGCCCCCCAGGGGTACTGGAAATGACACTTTTTGGAAGATGTTGAGGTCCCCCCAAGTGGATACTTGCCCAGTCCATGCCTGCCTAGTACCTCGCCCAGACTTTTGGTTGCGGAGGGGAAGTTTCTTCTAAGTTTCCGGGTACGTGGTGAGACCTCCCTGCTGGAGCACTTGAGGTGTGCAGAAAATTCCTATTTCTGAGGTTGAGAATTTTCCTGGCTTCAACACTTGGTGCGGTGAGCGTGGAGAGTAGCCGAGAAAGAAATTTCTGCGAGAAGACTTCATAGATTAAGAGGGTGAGCTGGTGACCAAAGGCAGGAACTCACGAGCACTCGGCAAGGTGGGCGAGTTCTCGGCAAAGTGCGCGAACTTCCTGGTTACTCGCCCATAGACGACTTCACGATGACGACTTTCAGACTCGACGGCTTCATGGCGCGAGCTTACCTATTACTCGCTCATAAGCGAGTTCCAGATCGCGACCTCCTTAGGCGAGTTCCAGATGACGACTTCAGTTGGCAAGTATATGCGAACTAGTTCATGCAGGCGAGTTGTAGGTGGCGATATGCTCTAGCGAGCTTCATACAACGAGCTCCAAATCAACTCGCAGGTGTCCTGTTTGCAGGTTGACAGCTTCCTTGTTACTCGCCCATAGGCGAGTATAGGTAGGATTGGCGACTTCGAAGAGACGAGTATCTTTCTTACTCGCCCATATACGAGTTCTGCAGGTGAAAAAGCGAGTATCTTTGTTACTCGCCCAAAGACTAGTTGAAGGGGCGAGTATCTTTGTTACTCGCCCATAGGCGAGTTTCGCAGGCGGCTTGCTCGCAAGGCCGGGATAGCTCAGAATCTGGGCGAGTTGGGAGTGGACAATTAAAAATTTCCTGGGGCGCTGCCCCCGGACCCCGCACTTGACATGCTATAAGGAAGTCTACCTCATTTCCTGCATGTGTGGTGAGCCTCACCTACTCGCCATATTTTGCTGCAAGGTGTTTGTTCTTACTTGAGTACCACACGTCCTTCTCTGGATGACTGGATATGGCCTTCTTTCCCCTTTGCCATCTCTTCCCCTTGCTATGACCTTCTCTCTTCTCTCTCCCTTTTTGACTTCTGCAGAATAGGCAGATAGGGGCTGACCCTTCCAGAGTAACTTAATCCCCCTCAATAGAAGCATCAATGAACTAATACCACTAGGGAGTCTTTATCTCCAGCAAGAGGAACAATACCTGCACCACAAAAAGAAATGCAATAAGGAGTGCCTGAAGCAAGGTCAAGTTCAACATACCCAACTCAAATTTGAGGGTGTTGAACTTTGCTTCATCTAATGGCTTGGTGAAGATATCAGTCACTTGCTTGTCTGTGGGGACAAACTCAAGACTGATATCTTCCTTCTCCACATGCTCCCTAATAAAATGATATCTAATTTGTATGTGTTTAGTCCTGCTATGTGAGACAAGATTCCTAGCAATAGAAATAGCACTTGTAGAATCACAGTATAAAGGAATTCTACTTACCTGAAGGTTGTAATCCTGAAGTTGATGTTGGATCCACAGCAGCTGAGCACAAAATCTGTCTACTGATATGTACTCAAATTCAGCAGTGGATATAGTCAAACTAGTTTGCTTCTTGCTGCTCCAAGATACTAGCCTTCTTCCTAAGAATTGACAAGTTCCAGTAGTGCTTTTCCCGTCTTCTTTGCAGCCTGCAATATCTGCATTTGAAAATCCTGTTAGATCAAAATCCCTATTTATAGGGTACCATAAGCCAAGATCTGTTGTGCCCTTAAGATACCTCAAGATTCTCTTTGCAGCATAGTAATGAGATACAAAAGGGCAGGCCTGATACCTAGCACAGACACATGTAGCATACATGATGTCATAGCTACTAGCAATCAGGTATAGAAGGGAGCCAATTATCCCTCTATTCAATGACTCATCAACAAGTTTACCTGCCTCATCTTTGCCTATAGGCATATACTTGACCCCATGAGAGTTCTCATGGTGGAGGCATTCTCTATACCATATTTTTTGATAAGCTCCCTAGTGAACTTGGACTGAGATATAGACAAGGCATTATCAGTCTGTCTTACTTGGAGTCCCAAGAAGAACTTGAGCTCACTCATACTGCTCATTTCAAACTTCACTTGCATAAGTTTAGCAAACTTCCTGTAAAAGTTGTCATCAGTAGATCCAAAGATAATGTCATCGACATATATATATAGACTAGGATAAGCTTGCCCTTTGATTCCCTTAGGAATATGGTCTTGTCAATCTTCTCCCTTGAGAATTTGTTCTTAATGAGGAAGCTGGACAAGGTTTCATACCAAACCCTAGGGGCTTGCTTTAGCCCATATAGAGCTTTCCTAAGCTTATATACAAAATTTGGAGAGTTACGATCTACAAAACCTGGTGGCTGATCCACATATACTTCTTCTTTTTGGTCCCCATTCAGGAATGCTGACTTAATATCCATCTGGTAGACTCTAAATCCCTGATAGGCAGCAAATGCAAGGAATATCCTTATTGCTTCTAATCTGACTACTGGGGCATAGGTCTGGTCAATGTCTATGTCTTTTTCTTGTATGTAGCCTTTAGCCACAAGTCTAGCCTTATTCTTAACAATAATGTCATCTTGATTCAACTTGTTCTTGTAGATCCACTTGGTCCCTATGACATTTTGTCCTTGTTGTCTGGGAACCAACTTCCAGACCTTACATCTCTTGAATTGGTCCAGTTCTTCTTGCATTGCACCAATCCAGAACTGGTCCTTGATTGTTTCTTCAAACTTCTTGTGCTCTTCTTGGGACATAAAGCTTGAGTAGAGAGCTGTATTCATGCTCCTGCTTCTGATCTAGGCTCTATGATTTGCATTACCAATGATTTGGTGTGCTGGATGGTCCCTTAGATGCCTGGTAGCTGGAGACAATCTAATTGCAGCTTATTTATCTTCAGGATATTCAGCTAGCTGGTCTTCAATTTCTTCAGGTATGTCTTGCCCATCTCTTGGAATGGACAGTCCATCATCATTATCTTGGACTGTGAGGGTAGCTTCCTTGATGGTCAGCTTGTCCATCATTTACTCTGTACCTGCAATACTATAAGAGGATGAGCTAGGCAGCTCACAGTTAACTATGTTAGATTCATCAAAAACAACATGCATTGACTCTTCTACAACTTGACTAGTTAAATTATAGATTATATATGTCTTACTATGAGTGTTGTACCCAACAAAGATCCCTTCATGGGAATTGCCAACAAACTTAGTTAAATGGACTTTTTCATTGTTCAGCAGATAACACTTGCAACAAAAGATCCTGAAATAGCTCAGGTTTGGTTTTCTGGCTTCAAGATCTCATAGGGAGTCTTCTTGTGGCTCTTGGTGATAAAAGCCCTATTAAAGACATAAGCATGTACTGTTAACTGCCTCAGCGCAGAAGTATTCTGGGAGGGATGAGTCACTTAACAAGGTTTTACCGGCTTCTATGCGAGTCCTATTTTTCCTCTCAGCAATTCCATTTTGCTGGGGTGTTTTAGGAGAGGAAAATTTTTGATGAATCCCTTGCTCTTCACAGAACCTTGTCATGCACTCAGACTGAAACTCAGTCTCATGGGCACTTCTGATTTTGATCACAGTTGTACAACCCCGTATCCGGCGAATAAGGTCGTCAGGAACCAAACCGATCAGGCTGGAGCTAGTGGGCGAGCTCGGTAGTAGAGAAGCCGAGCCCGAGCTCGACATTCGTCGAACGGGAGATCGGCATTCGTCGACCGCGAGCTCGGCATTCGCCGAGCTAGTCCAAGAATCGTCGAAGCTGAGGTCGACTAATGGAGACCAACGGATGGGCGAGCTCGCCGTCCCAGCTCGCGCTCTTGCAAAGGAGCTCGGCAACAGCAGGCGAGCAGGATCCGCCGAGGTGGCCAGGCTCCCCAGCTCGCCCAGATCTATGAGGTACTTTTTATTGTTTTGCCCCCGCAGGTCTGCACATAGCCCTTTAAAACAGCGGAGTTTGGCTGTTGGCAGACCCAACCGAGGGCATTTTGGTAACTTCAGGTCAGTTCATTTTGGTTATTGGTAGTTCAGATTCTGGAAACTATAAATAAGACCCAAGGGGTACCCCAGAGGGCATGCTTCCTGTGCTCTCTTGCTCCAGTTTTCAAGTGCTTTCTGAGGGTACCTTAGCTCGGCCTCTGGCTAAGGTGGGGAAGCGCTCTCAGATCTTCCGGGTGTGTGGTGGGTCCTTCCCGCCGAGCCCTTGGGTCGGTTCCCCTTGTTTATTTTGTTGTTTTGCTTGCAGAAGTGAAGTAGGCGCGCGATCACCCCTCCCCCAAGGGTGAACTCCACAGGAGACCGTTTTTCGGTTTCAACAACAGTGCTGTTGAATTCATTCTGAATTTGCTTGACAAATGTCTGAAATACATCAGAGGCTTTATATTTCTTCCTTAGAAAGAACACCTAGACAAATCTGGAATAGTTATGAACAATCACAAGGGTGTAGATTTTCCTACCTAGACTTTGATGTCAATATGCATGAGGTATAAGCACCTCACTGAGTCTTTGATGTCAATGCTCTTGAAGGAGGTCTTAGTCTGTTTGCCCTTTTGGCATGCAGAGCAGATACCTTCCTTAATGCATATAGACTTAAGGTCATTCCTAACAAGCTCATTGCTGAACAGCTTGCCTATGGTCCTATAATTTAGATGAGCTAGCCTCTTGTGCCACTGGACACATGAAGTAACTTTCTCATCTGCAACTAGGCATACAGGCGAGTCTTTGCTTAAGCATAAAAAATCTAAACAGTAAACATTTCCACTCCTAGTGTCTGTTAAGATGACCTCTTGGTCACTTAACCTCCTGGTTTGACACTCATCCTTGTGGAATACTATGCGTAGGGGCTCTAATGTCAGAAGCGACACCCTCCGCCTAGTTCATCCCCTTTTTCAATAGTGGTGTTTTTCATACATGTTCATACTTACCGGTGCTTTGGTAAGACCCGTGAGTACTTTTTGTATGCCTGACAAACAGGACGAATCACGACGTGTTTACCACCAGGGAAAAACATACAAGGCACTCTGCAAGCTCCTACTTGCGATGATCTCCTCCGACAACCTACATTCCATGAGACGGCTTACTCATGCCATCTTCAGGCTAGTATTTTACGAGCTCCTACTCGTGGTGCTCTTCTTGCTTACCGGGTGCTCTCTTCAATTCCGCGAGTTCCATACTCGCGAGGTTATCTCTTCAACAACTATGGTGCTCTCCTTTAATTCTGTGAGTCCATACTCGCGAGATCACTACTTCAGCAACTATGGTGTTCGAATTCTGCGAGCTTATACGCGTGAGGCTATCACTTCAGCAACCAGGACGCAATGTTATTCATTTCATCTCCTCAAATATCTGGAGCGGGGATGACCTGAAAAGGTTCTACCCCTAGCGGTAGCATGTATTGCTTACCTGTAACATTGTTTCTAAGTTGTTTATACATTTCCTCGCCCCCGGAGTCACGGGTTAATGCGAGTTGTCTTCTTTATGTTGATTCATCTCAAGTTAGCTAGGAACATTGAAGTTCAACTCCACGATCGATTTAGGAAACCAACGTTCGACCTGTTTCTCCTAGATAACCCAGGGCAGACTATTGGACGATGCCTCGGGATGTAAGCGTCTTTGTAAGACCGAACCCCTGCATTGACGACCGAGACCAGCTCCCCCCTTGCATGTCGGCCTAGCTACCCCCCGATTGCATCTCTCCTCTGACTGGAGGAACTATCAGGAACATGTCTGGACGCTAACCTCCTAAACTCGCTAAAGGATTGACCTCACAAAGTGATGCCTTGTACAAAAGCGTCATCGGTCTTTGAGAAGACTAAAAGACCCGCTCGTAGCGAATGTTTGTCCTGTAAGACATGACGCGTCTCTATTGTTGCCAAGATGGGATAACCCGCCATGCTTTTTAGAAGCAGCCGGGCAACTAGAATCCGAAAGATACAAGTTCGTGGAAGGATGGTGGACTTGAGAGTGTCCAGTAGGACCCCCCGAGGACCATTTCCCTTCGCTTGTACTCTGGTTTTCGTAACCAAGTGGCAGAGCTGAAAACGATCTCCACAGTTGGGTTGAGAAACGAGCCTTCGACCTGTTTCTCCTAGATAGCCCAGGGCGGACAATGAGACGATGCCTCGGGATGTAACCGTCTTTGTAAGACCGAGCCCCTGCATTGACGGCTTAGATCAGCTCCCCCCTTGCATGTCGGCCTAGCTACCCCCGATTGCATCTCTCCTCCGACTGGAGGAACTATCATGAATAGGTCTGGACGCCAACCTCTCAACTCGACGGAGGAAAGATCGTCGTTCTCTTTAGAATTTCTTCGTCCTCAAAGATATTGATGCATTTGATTCATTGACAATCTCTTAAGCAGCAGGACGAACTACTTCAGCACCGATTGAAGTCCTCGAGTGACGGTGTTATCATAAGTCCGAGTCCCTGCACGAGCTGTTCTCCTGCATACCGGCCAACGACCTCCTCGAGTGAGAGCTCCGATTGAAGTCCTCGAGTGACAGTGTTTTCATAAGTCCGAGTCCCTGCACGAGCTCCTCTCCTGCATACCGGCCAACGACCTCCTCGAGTGAGAGCTTAGATTGAATTCCTCGAGTGACAGTGTTATCATAAGTCCGAGTTCCTGCACGAGCTCCTCTCCTGCACATCGACCAACGACCTACTCGAGCGAGACCAAGTCCCTCGTTGGAGTGATGCCGTAGCCTGTCACCTCTGTACGAGCTTCTCTCCTACAGACTAACTACTCGCCTCCCCGAGTCGACTCTCCACCTCCAGTTGAGCTTCCTCCTGTGAGGTGTCGACCTCTTCTCTCCACCTCCAGTTGAGCTCGGCTCCTGCGAGGTGTCGACCTCTTCTCTCCACCTCCAGTTGAGCTCGGCTCCTGCTAGGTGTCAACCTCTTCTCTCCACCTCCAGTTGAGCTTGGCTCCTGCGAGGTGTCGACCTCTTCTCTCCACCTCCAGTTGAGCTCGGCTCCTGCGAGGTGTCGACTCTCCACCTCCAATTGAGCTCGGCTCCTGCGAGGTGTCGACCTCTACTCTCCACCTCCAGTTGAGCTTGGCTCTTGCTATGTGTCGACTATACTCTCCACCTCCAGTTGAGCTTGGCTCTTGCTAGGTGTTGACTATACTCTCCACCTCCAGTTGAGCTCGACTCCTGCGAGGTGTCGACCTCTTCTCTCCACCTCCAGTTGAGCTCGGCTCCTGCTAGGTGTCGACCTTTTTCTCCACCTCCAGTTGAGCTCGGCTCTTGCTTGGTGTCGACCATATTCTATACTTCCAGTTGAGCTCGACTCCTGCGAGGTGTCGACCTCTTCTCCACCTTCAGTTGAGCTCGGCTCCTGCTAGGTGTCGACCTTTTTCTTCACCTCCAGTTGAGCTCGGCTCTTGCTTGGTGTCGACCATATTCTGTACCTCCAGTTGAGCTTTCTCCTGCGAGGTGTCGACCTCTTCTCTCTACCTCTAGTTGAGCTCGGCTCCTGCGAGGTGTCGACCTCTTCTCCACCTTCAGTTGAGATCGGCTCCTGCTAGGTGTCGACCTTTTTCTCCACCTCCAGTTGAGCTCGGCTCCTGCTTGGTGTCGACCATATTCTGTACCTCCAGTTGAGCTTTCTCCTGCGAGGTGTCGACCTCTTCTACAATTCAGTTGAACTTGGTTCCTATGAGGTATAAACCTTCTCTCCCCTTCCAGTTGAGCTCCACTCCTAGGAAGGACGTCGCGCAACGCATTGTATACCGTCATCTATCTGAACAACGGGTTCAACATTGTTTTTCCAAGCTCGTGTCGAGCTCGAAAAAAGCGGGAATTGTGCATAATCCGTAATTCATCAAGATCAAAAGTACCCTAGCAGACGGCTATTCGAAGACCATTCGGCGAGCTGTGACGAGCTTGGGCGAGCAGAGGCGAGCTTGGGCGAGCAGAGACGAGCTTGAGCGAGCAGAGGCGAGCTTGGGCGAGCAAAGGCGAGCTGTGGCGAGCAAAGGCGAGCTGTGGCGAGCAGAGGCGAGCTTGGGCGAGTAGCTCGCGTGTATGGGCGAGTATCCCTTGGAACTCACTGGCAGAAGCTGGATACTCGCCTATACCCCCCCCCCCCCCCATGATTTCTCTATAAATAGCCCCCCGGGAGTACTGGAAATGACACTTTTTGGAAGTGGTTGAGGTCCCCCCAAGTGGATACTCGCCCAGGCCATGCCTTCCTAGTACCTCACCCAACCTTTTGGTTGCGGAGGGGAAGCTTCTTCTAAGTTTTCGGGTACGTGATGGGACCTTCCTGCTGGAACACTTGGAGTGTGCTTATAGATAGTTTCCTCTCTCTCGTGCTAGCCACTTGAATTGTGACGTCGGATCGTAGAATCAGTAACCTTAGGCTGCCTTGATCCTATTTCTGAGGTTGAGAATTTTCCTGGCTTCAACACTATGCTCACTATTTTGTTGATTATTGTAAATTTATTAGGAAAAACAATGGACTTTATTTGAACGCTATTTTGCTATTATTCAACTCTTTTGCATTACTTTTCTTTTAAAATAATTGAGGTGACAACAAAAGATTAGACTACAAATAACAATGAATTTCAAATTAGCAAAACATGGACTGCTTATAACATCATGCTAAATTAAACGCACCGAAATTGCAAATTAATATATAAACTTTGTAATCTACGTCATTGTGTTTATTTGTAATTTCCTCTTGATGGTGATTTATTTGCCTTTGGGGACTTTGTTTCATAAAAGATTAGATTTAATTTAGCTACTCTCTATATCTTTTTTGTGTTTGTATAAGCGGATTTAACTTACATGGGTTTACATTTGAGTATAATTGTGTTTAATACAACAACACTCAAGTCTTTATCTCACCACAGTGGGGTCGGCTATATGGATCCTTTTTTTTGCCATTGTGCCCTATCTTTAGATTATAATCGTGTTTAATAAATTATAAAATTTAATTATGCATAGTGGTTATGGTGTTAAATATTTTGGGTGGTTAGGCGGGGACGACATTTTGCAATGCTCCAATGACCTGAAGGTTATTGGCCACCATTTATTTTAGCAATCATTGTTGTGCTTTCAGTACTAATTCCTTGTTTTCTTGTATAGACAGTTCTACCGCTTCCCGTCTCCCACACAATTCCTGTCTGATATGGGCGAAGCCATTGATGCCAGCATAGATGATGTCAAGTCAGAAGATCAAGTGAAATATTTGGATGTGAGGAGAAAGAAAAGATCACAAAAATATCTAATTTCAGTGGAGAAACGTGGTATATGCTACCTCAGTCGTGTTCCGCCCCACATGGATCCGGGAAGCCTCCGTCAAATCCTCTCTAAGTATGGTGAAGTACAAAGGATATATCTCATCCCTGAAGGTACTATATTTTTTCAGTTTTGTTTAGCTGTTTTTAAAGCAAAATCAATACCCTCAATTGAAAATATTGATTTTGGTGTTTTCCCTTCTTTCGTCTTTTCAGATACTATTTTCTGTCAAATTATCAATGCTTGATTAAGAGATTCATAATTATCATGCTACTCATTAAAATAATTTTCCTTTCTTTTGATACTTGATTTGTACCCATAGAAAGTGAAGGTGTCTGGATTGGACCAAACAGAGCACGAACGCGACTGACTCGGTGTGATGGTTTTAATGTGCCCTGAAATGTGCATTTCCATGTTTGTTTGACTCTTCAAATGATTGGCTGAAGGTAGGTGTATGGTTCCTTGCCCGAACTAGACCGGCCCGGGCCTATGACGCTCAACCTTCCGACAAATTTGACTGGGTCTGCTTGGGGAGAAAAGTTGTCTAACCATCTAAGTTGGCAATCTAGGGAACAAGAATGAGGCATTTTTATTTGTCCACAATATATTAAATTTGCGGAATTTCTTACGCCACCCCTCAAAAATCTTTAAAAGTGAGTTTAATCATTTAGGGGGATTGAATTCTGGAGCAAAGGATCAGAGTTTTTTGCGCGGAAAGCTTTCTGGAGCAAAATTGTCGAGCTTTCTGTGCGGCTGTCTGGAGTAGAACCCCGTAGCTTTTTGCGTGACGAGCAGATCTTTCTGGAGTGGAACCCTAGAACTTTTTGCACGATAAGCGGATCTTATAAGACTGGAATCACAGTTTTTTGAGCGGCAAGCCAAGCTTTTTGGTGTGGAACCAACTTTTTGCTCAACGAGCGAAGCTTTATAGAGTGGAACGACAAGCCTTTCTTAAGGCCAGTGAAGCTCTCTGGAGCGTGCACATTAATTTTTCACTCGAATATATGTAAATTGAGTTGTGGACTGTTGCCCTCGTAAAATCACAGACTTTGTATTTTGAATCTCTAATAGTAGGTTTTCTCAACTGGGCTATGCCCCGTGGTTTTTTCCTTTCCGAGTTTTTCATGTAAAATTTCTGTTGTTAGCTCTCTTTGACTGTTTGCGCACGTGGCTCATGCTAGAGCTAGAGGACCTGACATCGCTGGTCTATGAGAGCGTCGAGCGACTCACAACAATTTGACACCTTATGTGAGAACTCATCTCAGTCCTCAAAAGTTTATCAAAAGTTAGTATTCGCTCTACAACAATACTCGCAGTTGATAGAAATGGTGAGAAGAAGCACCCATGCATCCGACGAGTTATTCACGGGGAGCACATTGACCGAGCACCTGCGAACTCGCTCGTCAGCAACACGTCACTTCTTGAGGAAGTGATTGACACACCAACAACCTTGATGGGGGAGTGTATGTGGCTGATGGAGGAGCGACAAGCTGAGATGCCCACTCTCTCTAGAAACTTCGGGTTCCCTCGTGCCACAGATTCAGCCCCTGGGTAGCCTAATAACCCTCCACGCATCCCCAATAATGCTTTGCTAGGAAATCCCACTCACATGGAAGACACCAATGGGGATGAGTTTTTTTATTCTTCGAGCTCAATGGATCCCGCGCCGCTCGATAAAGCTCCTCGCATCATCCAACACGACTCCTTCCGACAATGGTAGGTGGTAGGCAGATGGATGGAAGACTCACTTGCGAAGAAATATGCAACAGGATTGGGGAGGAGTATCGATACAGCTGCTGGCGGATCGCCTATCGACAACACCCCTTTCGCCACAACTATCCACTATCTATGCAAGTTTTGGCGCACTCCATTTGCACGAGCTCAAGCTGTCGAGCTTCAATTATAGATGGGACAGACGTGTCAGACGATCCTTTTGAGCATACCAACCACTTCTCCACTATTGTGTGTATCTACAATGCCTCTTACCGGTAGTTGTACAAAATGTTACCGACAACACTGAAAGGGGCAACCCGACACCTTGTTTTATTCCCCACGGGATGGGCAAATCAACAACTTCGCCGAGCTAACACATCCTTTTTTTGATAAGTTCACAAATTGATGGACAATCAGGAACTCCTCGCATCTCTCAGGTATCTGCTGGAACCAAGTAGAATTGCTCATAGATTCCTTTCACCGCTTCACCTCCTAGGACAAACAAATTTCGAGGCCAACCCTAAACTCTTGTGCAGAGTCTTTCCAGAGGGTGCAGTGGGGGGGGGGGGGGGGGGCGATTGGGGGAGGGGGGCTTCGCTCCAGTGACTTCTACCCGATCCTGATGAGAGAGATAGTTACTAGCCGCAGACGAGGCCATTAAAGCTCATCTTCAACAGTTTGAAGGTGTCCTGGAGAGGAAGAAAGTGGTAGGAGCCGCCCCACCAGCTCAAAAGAAGAACGAAGATTGTTGTGGCGATAACTGCCATGATGGTGGTGACGACAGCAACAACGAATCCACTGTCCGCAATACTTCATCCCCCCCCCCCCCCACACACACATTCACGGGCAGTGGAGGACCTAGGATTTCCGTCCGACCTGGGCAGTAGAAGCCACTGGGGCTTCGCTCGAGTGGATTCTGCTTGATCCTGATGAGAGAGATAGTTCCTAGTCGCAGAAGAGGCTATTAAAACTCATCGTCAACAGTTTGAAGGTGTCCTGTAAGGCTGGAGAGGAAGAACGAGGTAGGAGCCGCTCCACCAGCTCAAAAGAAGAATGAAGATCGTTGTGGCGATAACCGCCATGATGGTGGTGACGACAGCAACAACGAATCCATAGTTCACGTACTCCATCCCCCCCCCCCCCCCCACCCCACCTCACACCCCACCCCACACAAGCACACACACTCATACACACGCATGCACGTGCAGTGGAGGACCCGGAATTTCCGTCCGACCCGGGCACCAAGTAAAAGATTTAAATTTTTCGCTGCTCAATCTAATTTCATTTTTCAAACACATACTGACTATAAGATCGTCCCAAATTTTCATTTCTAATAAGGTTTGAGGTGGTTCAAAAGCTTCATGCAAAACTCAAGTGTTTCAGGCTCATGATCCCAGTTTTAAAACCATGCTTCTAATATTTAAAGTTTTGCTGCACTGTCAATCAATAAGAAGCAGAGTTTTATTATTCCAGTGCTTGAGTGGTAAAATGGAGAAGTAAGAAGGGAGAAGCAAAGCTGAAAAATCAACAGAGGGGATTCTAAAAAAATGAAATAACTTACCTAGGTTAGTTAAAGAATGAACATAATAGAAAGGCCATGAAAATAAGGAATCAACAGAGGGAATCACACACACAGACCGTTGAGTTTGAAATCTTCTTAAAATACCTAGGTTGGGTGAAGAAGAGAAAGGCTAGGAACCTTTTGTGGGCCGTTCATTCACGGGCCTAATCCCGCCGGTTGAGCTGCACAACTGAGCCACAACCCACACACCCCAACCCATCCCAACACGTGTTCTTGGCGCTGCGGGATGTTGAGGCCGGGTCTCGAACTCTTTACCTCCTTAATGAGAGGCATTTAACGCTTGCCCTCATCACCAACTTAATGTGGCTCAGTTGTTGATGAGGGCAAGCGTTAAGTGCCTCTCATCATGGAGGTAAAGGGTTCAAGATCCGACCTCAACATTCTGCAGCGCCGAGAACACGCACTGAGATGGGTTGGGGTGTGTGGGTCGCGACCCTGTTGTGCGGCTCGACCTGCGGGATTAGGCTTGTAAAAGTAACCTTTGATGATACCACTTACCAGGATTCCTGCGGAGTGTGAACTTGTGCTAAGATTTTTCTCCAAGCTTTGAAGCCGTTCGTTGTGTCTACGCCTCTACCTCGCGTTGAGATGATCGACGAAGTCAAGGAGAAACAGTCACTCTACGCCTCTACCTCAAGCTTGTTACTCGCTGTGTCTTCTCCGCTTGATCGATGTCTCGTAGAGTTGCAGTTGCCGAAATAGAGAATCAAAAAGTGGGGAAAAAACCCAGTGGGAAGCCAAGCCCTCAGCATGGAGAAATTTCGTGGAAAAAGGACTGCAATTCACTTAATTTCGCGAAAACACACCCGGACACGTACCCGAGTGCATCTAGGCCTGGGTCCGCTCCTGTTCACAGGCCAACATGTTTTTTACCATCTGCGACAACGACGCCCCAAAGAGGTCCCAACCTCTCGCCCCGAACAAGGGTATTCAATCGCAGTACCGTGACTTCCATCTCGGGCACGGGTACAACATTGAGGATTGCTCCAGGCTTAAGGATGATATTGAACAGCTCATCCTCCATAGACACCCGTGGAGATTTTTATAGATGCGGAACCAATTCATTCTGCCGTGAATGAGCCAGCAAGGAGAACTCCCTTGTGACAGGGGGCGCAGAGGGGCAACCCATGGTGGGAAGGTGGAAACCATAACTTGGTCCCCCATCCACTGCACTTCGCATGCCCCTAGAGGGTCCTTGAGGACAAGAATGCCCATCGGGACACCATCATCAGCTTTAGAGATGAAGACCTAAGAGGGATACAAGTGCCACATCATGACCCCCTCTATCAGCGCAGGGATCAAGGACCTTGTTTCAAAGTCACGCGGATGCTTGTGGACACGGGTTGCGTGGGACCATGACAAAATGTTCATCTTTTGCACCTTATTCTAATACCAGAAACATGACATCATGGATCACACAAGCTCAATACTCTAATACCAGAAACATGACCCTTCCCTGGACCCTTGCTACGTGGGGATGCTTTGTGCACTAGGCTGCACTTTTTTTAAGGGAAAGAGAGATCTCGATTGAGGAGAGGGAAAATAAAAAAAGAGAGGGAAAGTCAACATTGGTGATTCAATATTAATCTACCTCATCCATCATCTACTACATGTCTATATATAGAATGCAAGATTAGTATTAGACCAGCCCATCACCGTAAGAAAACAAGTGCACTAAATGAGGATGTTCTACCATCCCACTGGATTGCCTCCAAGTGTCCTGGCCACCCAATTTTTGTTCAGGGATAAGTCCTAATTAATAAGTTTTGAGGCTTGTTTTGGCCCTGTTGATTTTGCTTACATAAATTTAGTTAAATAACTTTTAGCAGATTATCGAAGTATAATCTCATCTTCCTGCGGTGGTACTCCTGACAGGCTAGCTTGTGTTGTTGTGTTAACCAGTATTTTTTTGTTAGTAGTGTCATTGTTCCTGTCCCCTTCAAGAATGTACTGTTTTTTCTTTGGGTTTCTTTTATACTTAAGTATTGCACAATTTGTGCATGCTTTTGTCGTAATAATTTGACCAAGTTTCATGGAAAGGTGTGTAGAGCATTGTTAATAGCACACCTCATCTCGCTAATAGCACACCTGCGATATTAACACCTACCAAATTTCTATTCCGGCTATTAGCACACCACCCCAAAATAAAAAAATTTAAATTTGATCAAAACTCTAGAAAACATGTTATCTCTTTAATATCCCTTCTTCACGTCTCTTTAGCAGAGGCTGCAAAGGATCCAGATTTGCTGCACTCCTTAGAACAATGCTCTAAAATCAAAAATAAAAGCCCACGTCTCAGGATCTATGGAGTCCCGACTCACAACAAAGATTTTAAATTTCACCTCGGTGAAAATAAAAAATCAAAACCCTAGTTTTTATTTTCTCAATCTAGGCCGACGCTCATTGATCCATCTTCCTGAATGCGCCCCCACATCCTCGACGAGGCTCTCCTCGGGAGATCCACGCCCTCCTCGCTGACAAACAGCTTGTCGCTGCTACCCACGTCGCCCTCAAGCAGGGCTCAACGCCTCCCTTAAGCTTGTCATTGCCGGGAACGCTGCCGCTATGTCAAGAGCGGAGCAGGACACAAAAGTGCAAGAAGTTCTTGAACGATCAGTCAAGGAGAAGGCTTGGGTTCCCACGAAATAATGAGGGGTGTTACTATACCCATATATTAGAGGTTTAATTCTTATTTTAAAGTGTGCTTATAGCGAGATGAGACACTTTTTTTATTTGTACTTGTATACTGTGTTGTCAAGGCGTGCGCCTAGGCGCGCCTGAGGCGCTGGGCGCAGCCCGCCGCGCCTCAGCATGGCTGAGGCGGGCGATGTGCCCCAGGCGCACCCAGGCGCACCTCAGGCGCACCCAGGCGCGCACCTTACAGGCTCCCAGGCGCACCAAAGGCGCGTCTGGGCCTTTCAAGATGTTTTTTCACCTTTTTTTGGGAGATGAGCAAAATTATGATCTTAGACTCACCCAAGACACCCATAGGCACACTTGGGGACCCAATTCGCTAAAAATCAGCGAATTGGGGGCCTAATTCGCTCAATTTCAGCGAATTGGGCGCCCAATCCGCTCAATTTCAGCGAATTGGGCTCCAATTCGCACAATTTCCTTTTTTCCCCCAATTTTGCGCCTCACGTGCCTCAGGCGCGCGCCTGCGCCTTGCGCCTAGGCTCCAGGGCCCCTTTGCGCCTCGGTGCGCCTTGCGCCTTTAACAACATAGCTTGTATATAACCACTTCTTTACATATATATCATTCCCATAATGACAATCACTTTTAAAAATTTATCTCATACTTATATATGATGGAGCATATTCGGCGATTTATCATTATCAACATTTTTTGATCGTCGGATGGACGATCGGTGACTGTTATCGCAATCAGCTCAATTTTTCATATTTCTATGTATTTTTCTTTTATTTTTCTGAGTTGTATTTTGAGAGTTAGGTAAAATTATCCATCGAGTGATCGCGACCATCAAATTTAATTAACCTAATCCCACCCCCTATATGCGGCGAGCAACGACATAACAAGATATCAAGGATTTAGGTTCCAAGAGAGAACCGCTCTATCTTCCTCTCGGTGTGACACCGAGCCTCCCGTGGTGCGACACCACAGGTTTTCACCTCTGAGGGTACCGACTCTCCCATCCACCGCCTCCCCTGCCTCCTGTGCCCAGGTCCGAGCCTGCTGCCGCTGCCTTCCCTTGCCTTCAGCGTCGCCGCCTACACCTCCCTTGCCTCCACTGTCGTTGCCACCATTCCTTGCCACCAATGACTTTGCCTCAACCCTGGGTGCCTCCGACTACCTCGTCTGACCCTTCAGCTGCCTTCGGCGACCCCACCCCACCCAACTGTCACCTTTCTCCTTCCTTCAGCTTTTTTCGAGCCCCCTTCCAATCCACATTTAGCCTGCGAACAACTGTGTAACCCCTTCTACCTTCTCCAACAACAACCCCAAGCAATCCATATCATCCCCACCTCAAAGCGGATCCTCTCCAAGGCCCGTACGAATCAATATCATCCCACAGAAGCCCATTCTCCGCTTCGACAACCCATACGCTGCAACATTCTCCCTTTCGGATAACTACCGCCACCACTGGATCTTTCCCTCCACCACTAACACTGGTTATTTAGTGAGTTTTATATTTTAGTGTCATTTTCCTGTAATTGTACAAGTACTTTTTATTGTTAGTAATACTTGCTCAGTTACTTTGACTTATCTAATTTATATGTTTTGCTCTATTCGCCATTGCTGAAGTCAAAGAGGATGTCAGACCAATGGAGAGAAAACATAGTATCTTGGTACCTTTGTATAAGAATAAATGAGATATACAAAATTGTGTTAATTACAAATGAATTAAATTGATGAGTCATACCATGAAACTATGTGAACGAGTAATAGAAATAAGAGTAAGACGGGAGACTAACATCTCAGAGAATCAATTTGGATTCATGCCTGGGTGGTCGACCATAGAAGCTATACATCTATTGAGGAGACTCATTGCCAACTATGAAAAAAGAAAATAAGATTTACATATACTGTTATGTTTATTGATCTTGCGAAGTCTTATGATAGAGTTCCAAGAGAGATCTTGTGGAGAGTCTTAAAAAAGAAAGGTGTAAGTGTATCATATATTGACATAATCAAAGATATGTATACAAATTCAGTGACAAGGATGAGGACATCTGGAGGATTAACACAGAAATTTCATATCACTGTTGGCTTACATCAAGGTTCAGCTTTAAACCCTTATCTCTTTACCCTTATCTTAGATGAGCATACCAGACATATCCAACAAACAATACCTTGGTGTTTATTGTTTGCGGATGATATCATTTTAGTTGATGAGACACTCGAGGGTGTAAACAGAAAACTTGAATCTTGATGAGATACTTTAGAAAAGAAGGGTTTTAGGTTGAGCAGGGCAAAGATGGAGTACATGAAGCTTTAATTTAGCAGTACAAGAAGGACACATGACTTCGTTATTAAGGGTCTGTTTGAGAATCCTGCCCGGTGGCATGCTGGGAAGGAGAGAGAAAATGCCCTGTCAGAACGACGGACTGGTGCTCGGTAATCCAACGGAAAAATGCCGGGCTGACACCCTTTCACGCCGGCCGTTTTCAAGGGAGCTCGCAAATTCGTCCCCAACACCTTCGCTCCGGCTCGTTCCCGCCGGAACGATGCCCCGTCGGGTTGTCAAACGGAGCCTAAGTTGGGTGATCAAAATATTTCCCGTAGTGAGTGTTTTAAATATTTGGATCGATAGTTCAAAAGACGGAGGTATTGATAAAGATGTGACACATAGAATCCAAGCGGGTTGGTTGAAGTGGAGAGGCGCGCCAGGGATCTTATGTGGTCGTAAAGTACTGCTAAAACTTAAGGGCAAGTTTTACAGTACTGCAGTTAGACCTGCGATGCTCCATGGTTCTGAGTGTTGCGCAGTGAATTGTGTACATGAGCAAAAAATGGGAGTTGCGAAGATGAGAATGCTTAGGTGGATGTGTGGACACATGAGACTGGATAAGATTAGGAATGAATGTATCAAGGATAAGACAGGAGTAACACCAATTGCAGAGAAGATGCAAGAAGCTCGACTAAGATGGTTTGGAAACATACAAAGGAGACCATTAGAGGCACTTGTTAGCAAGGTTGTTAGGATCGAGATCCTAGATGAGATCATTTCGAGGTAGGATCAGATTGGATAGTAGGGTCAGATCGAGGATCGCTTTACAAAATCAGGATCGATTTACAAAATTTGAATCGTAGGATCGTAAGATCTTATGATCTGGATCGTGATCCTAACAACCATGCCTGTTAGGCGTTGTGAGAGTCTAGTCACTAGGCATGTTAAACGAGGGAGGGGTAGACCAATAAAGACTTGGAAACTATAAGGAAAGACATGATGTACTTAGGCATTAGTGAGATTATGACGAAAGATAGGACACAATGACGACAAAGGATCCATATAGTCGACCCCACTATAGTGGGATAAAGGGTTGAGTGTTGTTGTTGTTGCTCTATTTGCCCTTGCATTTAATCTTAGTAATTTCAGTTAATTTGCATTTATTTTCTGTTTGCCTAAATTACAATATTTGTGATCAATTGTGACGCTTGCGCTAGATTTTAAAATCAATATTATTTAATAAATTATGCCTATAAAAATACTTACATGATTGAATCATTCATGATATCGCATTAAAGCCTAGGGTTAGTAGTCATAAGTTCATCGGATTTTGTGTGCATTCATCCGTATCTTCATGTTAGGGTTTGTCGTAGGTCCATTACATTCGCGGTGGTTGCTTGCATTTCATCTAGGGTTAGGGCATCACACGTCTGTCACCTGTAGACTAAACCTGTGTCAAATTGGTATCAGAGCCACATGTTCGTGCTTTGTTTTGTTACACAATCATTGAGTCTGCAGGTTCCTTCATGTTCATGGCTAGTTGTCATCGTCATCCCCCCCTCTATTTGAGGATTCTGAGTCTATCTATACCCGATTCCATAAAACTCATTATGAGAGATCTTCATGTTATATTAATGATTTCTCTTGTTCGCAGCACGCCAATCCTAGAGATCGTGCCGACCCCTCGACACGATACCACAATGATATAGGCGATCCCTACATTGATTATCGTCGTCCATATCCCTGCGCACAAGAGGACCGTGTCGAACCTTTGACATGACTTGATTATCTTACAAATGATTACTACGAGGATCACCACTTTGAGAGAGATCTCGAGTGTTAATTTTGTGCAGTTGCCCCATCGTTTGACGGTTTATCGGGTCCTGAGTCTTTTAGTTATTGACTCGTGGATATGGAATATTATTTCTTCTATGTTGAATTATTAGGCGTGCGTTGTATCAAAGTTGCGAAATTTAGCGTTTTAGATCACACGAGAGCATTTTAGTTTAGCATTGAGATGACCCGCGAGTGAAATCGTCTTCACTGTGTTATTGATTGGTTAGAGATGGGATTGAGGCCGTGCCAGAGGTTTTTATCAGCATCGTATTTTAGGGTTTATCGTAGGTCCATTACATTTGTGTAGGTTGCTTGCATTTCATCTAGGTTTGGGCATCGCACATCCGTCGCCTGTAGATTCGATATGTATTAAATTGGTATCAGAGCCGGTTCGGGCTTTATTTTGATGCACAATCATTGAGTTTATATGTTTCTTCATGGCTAGTTATTGTCGTCATCCCTCCCCTCTATTTGAGGATCCCGAGTCTATCTATAGTCAATCCTATAGAGTCCATTCAGAGAGATCCCCACATTTTATTCTTATTTGCAGCATACCACTTCCAGAGATCGTGCCGACCCCTGGACGCGATTCCATAATGCTATAAGAGATCACTACGATGATTATCGTCTTCTCTATCCTCGCACACGAGTGGACCGTGTTGAACTTTCAACACGACTCGATTATCTTAGGGATTACTACAAGGATCATTATTTTGAGAAAGATCTCGAGTGTTAATTTCGTGATGTTGCCACATCGGTTGATGGTTTATCGAGTTCAGAGTCTTTCAGTTATTGGCTCGCAAACATAGAAATATTATCTCAATTATTTTGAATTATTAGGTGAGTGTCATATCAAATTTGTGAAACTTAGCCTTTTAAATCAAGAACGAGCATATTGGTCTTCACCGCATTACTAGTTGGTTAGAGATGAGACAGAGGGTGTTGGAAGTATTTGCTAGCATTGAATCGTAGTTACCTGCTCGAGCAATTATTTATCCTTTGACAAGGATCCACGCCCGTCACTGATTTTAAGGATCACTTTGATGAGTTAGTAGTGAGGAGCGACATTTGAGAGGAGCAAATTACGACCACTTCTCAATTTCGGTCTGAACTTCGATCCAAGATACGTATTGAGTTGACCTATCACTACTTAGAGTCCCTCGAACAGACATATTAGTTCGCCCTTTCATTGTGAGCAGTCCTTGAGATCCGCTAGAGTTAGTCGAGTGGACTTGCACCCTGACCATCCATCCACGAGTCTTCCTCAGCTCGAGGCCACCATCTTGCTTACTCGTGCCGCTTGAACACGAATGACATGACTGACGACACGGTGTTATCCTACCTAGTGAGATTCTTTGTCCCATTACTGATCCGTCCTTTGAGTCGGTCTCATATACCATAGCCTTGAAAGAGATTTAGTGCGAGTGATCTGGTGATTCTATGCTCATATGTCCTTTTATTGTAGCGATATACCCCCACGACCTCAGTCATAGAATCACCATTGAGTCCACGTTCATTTGAGTGTACCTACGTTGCGGTGACGAGTCATGTCCAGAGTGAGAGTCTAAGGTCTATTATTGACTGTGTTGTTTGTGTCCTGCTTGTTTCCATGGACACTATCGTTATTGATGCTTTTATTTTGGAGAACCATCCTGTCCTTGTAGACTCCCTTGGGGAGCCCTTTGTGGAGCCCCAAGAGACTCGTTTATCGAGCCTCCCTTTCCAGGAAACATTCATTTTTTATGGATGGCTTGTGTCTTCGTACAAGTGACCATCACGTTCACGATGATTTTTCTTATATTCTTCATTGAGAGCCACCTGACGGCTTTACCATCTGAGAGATACTTGACGTACCCGCAAGTTGCATTATTTTATCACCATCTGCGACATTCCTTTCGGTGTTGACATCATCCATGACAAATATTTGTAGCTGCCACATGGTGAACCTTCCGATGATTCACATCTCTTATGAGGCATTTGACATGCCATGATTCCGCAGCTCAATGTCGATGTCTTAATCAGTCATATGTGTGTTCTCTGTAATCCGCACTCTCGACAAGTATTTTTACACCCCGCCCAAAGAACCTTCGGATGAACAACCCATTTTTTGGAATCTTCATCACTAAATAGGGTCTGCGCTTAATCAGTTTATCGGGTCGAGCATTGTTCATTTGCACCTGTCACATGTTTTGTATGACATATTCTGATGTAAAATTTTACTAAATAATGAACATTTTAAACGTAGGTAATCACATGAGAGAGCAAATATTCAATTAGAGTGATTGAGTGATGACTTGCACATATTTGAGAGATTTTCATTGGGGGAAGCTACGAATATGTTTGTTGCACAAATAGGTCCATACACTACCATGAGAGAGACTAAGTTAAATTTCTTCGAGCTTTATATTACTAGGAATACGAGTGTTCATCTTGTACTCAATGTAGATGATTTGACTCTAGATGTGGAGTCACTTAGTTTCGGACCTCCAGCCTTTCCTTTTAGCTTCAGTTTCCACCATCGGTACAACCCTACCCATCGCCATTGTATCCCTACCCTTCAACCCCTATGACGGTTTGTTTTGTGCGTGGGGCCCTTGGCTACGTCAGCGACTTGTCGACATTTTACGGAGACGCTTCCTGCTTGGAGCGACAAAGAGTCCCTCCTCGTTTACGTTAGGAGCACGTAGTCTCCATGTTTTTGAGCCGGGGAGATTGATGGAGATCAATCGCGCCACATTGAGTGATTTCAACATTTTTGATTGTCGAACGGACGATTAGAGGCTGTGATCACGACTGACTCAATTTTTATATTTTCTATGTATTTTTCTTTTTTTGATTTGTATTCAGAGAGTTTGGTTAAATTATCCGTCGGACGATCGCGACCATGTGATTTACTGATTTATTTAACCCACCCCCACTCCCTTTATATGTAGCGAGTAACCGACTATTGCAATATATCGAGAAGCTAGGTTTCCATAGAGAGGAGCCACTCGTTTCTTGCTCTCGGTGTTACGTCATATGTTCTCGCCTCAGGGGGTGTCGATGACCCCGTCCTCTACTTCCCACTGCCCGCATACCTCCGACGAGCCTTCCCCTACCGTTCTCATGCAGTTTCGAGCCTCCTGCCATCTTCCTAGTCCTCGTCAACGCCTTCTGCCTCCTTCCCGTCCACTGGAACCCTTCCCAGCCGCCGAATTCACTCCTCTCCAGCAACTGGATTCCCCCTTCCAGCAGCCAGATTCCCTTCCCTCTTCCCTCCAGATGCTAGATTCTCATCTCTCCTCCCATCCATCCGCCGAATTTCACTGTTTCCCTCCTCTAGCTCCTTTCCATCCCCTCCACAGCCGCCCCACATCCTCACCACACCTTATACAGCCGCTACCAGTCCTCCCACAACCATCTACTGCTTCCACCGCATCTCCATCCCGCACGCTCAACAACTGCTACCGAAGTCTCCTCAGCCATGCTCTGCCACCCTGCTCCCTCCCCACACCCTCTACAATCGCCCCACCTACATCAGAGCCTTCTCCTCCCATTCCGCGCCCTCCCAACCCCGTCAACCACGTACCACACCTCCATACAGTCATTCCATATCCTCGTGCTTCTCTAACATCCACTACACCTTTTGATGTAGGGTAGGCTAGTGGTGCTCGGAAACTACAACTCTACGTGCAGGTGCAGGGGTGACACACTAATGCAATGCTACATGCGAGATGGCCGTCGGTCGGCAACGACAATTACTATAAGCAAAGAAATTGATAACGTCACGCAAATAATTGAAATAAAGAAACAAATAATTAATTTTTAGCAATTAGGCAACGACTTCCTCATAATGAAATGTATTTTAGGGTTTATCGTAGGTCCATTACATTTGTGTAGGTTGCTTGCATTTCATCTATGTTTGGGCATCGCACATCCGTCGCCTGTAGATTCGATATGTATTAAATTGGTATCAAAGCCGGTTCGGGCTTTATTTTGATGCACAATCATTGAGTTTATATGTTTCTTCATGGCTAGTTATTGTCGTCATCCCTCCCCTCTATTTGAGGATCCCGAGTCTATCTATAGTCAATCCTATAGAGTCCATTCAGAGAGATCCCCACATTTTATTCTTATTTGCAGCATAGCACTTCCAGAGATCGTGCCGACCCCTGGACGCGATTCCATAATGCTATAAGAGATCACTACGATGATTATCGTCTTCTCTATCCTCGCACACGAGTGGACCGTGTTGAACTTTCAACACGACTCGATTATCTTAGGGATTACTACAAGGATCATTATTTTGAGAAAGATCTCGAGTGTTAATTTCGTGATGTTGCCACATCGGTTGATGGTTCATCGTGTTCAGAGTCTTTCAGTTATTGGCTCGCAAACATAGAAATATTATCTCAATTATTTTGAATTATTAGGTGAGTGTCGTATCAAATTTGTGAAACTTAGGCTTTTAGATCAAGAAAGAGCATATTGGTCTTCACTGCATTACTAGTTGGTTAGAGATGAGACAGAGGGTGTTGGAAGTATTTGTTAGCATTGAATCGTAGTTACCTGCTCGAGCAATTATTTATCCTACGACAAGGATCCACGCCCGTCGCTGATTTTAAGGATCACTTTGATGAGTTAGTAGTGAGGAGCGACATTTGAGAGGAGCAAATTACGACCACTTCTCAATTTCGGTCTGAACTTTGATCCGAGATACGTACTGAGTTGACCGATCACTACTTAGAGTCCCTCAAGCAGACATATTAGTTCGCCCTTTCATTGTGAGCAGTCCTTGAGATCCGCTAGAGTTAGTCGAGTGGACTCGCACCCTGATCATCCATCCACGAGTCTTCCTCAGCTCGAGGCCATCATCTTGCTTACTCGTGCCGCTTGGACACGAATGACATGACTGATGACACGGTGTTATCCTACCTAGTGAGATTCTTTGTCCCATTACTGATCTGTCCTTTGAGTCGGTCTCATATACCATAGCCTTGAAAGAGATTGAGTGCGAGTGATCTGGTGATTCTATGCTCATATGTCCTTTTATTGTAGCGATATACCCCCACGACCTCGGTCATAGAATCACCATTGAGTCCGCGTTCATTTGAGTGTACCTACGTTGCGGTGACGAGTCATGTCCAGAGTGAGAGTCTAAGGTCTATTATTGACTGTGTTGTTTATGTCCTGCTTGTTTCCATGGACACTATCGTTATTGATGCTTTTATTTTGGAGAACCATCCTGTCCTTGTAGACTCCCTTGGGGAGCCCTTTGTTGAGCCCCAAGAGACTCGTTTGTCGAGCCTCCCTTTCCAGGAAACATTCATTTTTTATGGATGGCTTGTGTCTTCGCACAAGTGACCATCACGTTCACGATGATTTTTCTTATATTCTTCATTGAGAGCCACCTGACGGGCTTTACCATCTGAGAGATACTTGACGTACCCGCAAGTTGCATTATTTTATCACCATCTGCGACATTCCTTTCGGTGTTGACATCATCCATGACAAATATTTGTAGCTGCCACATGGTGAACCTTCGGATGATTCACATCTCTTATGAGGCATTTGACATGCCATGATTCCGCAGCTCAATGTCGATGTCTTAATCAGTCATATGTGTGTTCTCTGTAATCCGCACTCTCGACAAGTATTTTTACACCCCGCCCAAAGAACCTTCGGATGTACAACCCATTTTTTGGAATCTTCATCACTAAATAGGGTCTGCGCTTAATCAGTTTATCGGGTCGAGCATTGTTCATTTGCACCTGTCACATGTTTTGTATGACATATTCTGATGTAAAATTTTACTAAATAATGAACATTTTAAATGTAGGTAATCACATGAGAGAGCAAATATTCAATTAGGGTGATTGAGTGATGACTTGCACATATTTGAGAGATTTTCATTGGGGGAAGCTACGAATATGATTGTTGCACAAATAGGTCCATACACTACCATGAGAGAGACTAAGTTAAATTTCTTCGAGCTTTATATTACTAGGAATACGAGTGTTCATCTTGTACTCAATGTAGATGATTTGACTCTAGATGTGGAGTCACTTAGTTTCGGACCTCCCGCCTTTCCTTTTAGCTTCAGTTTCCACCATCAGTACAACCCTACCCATCGCCATTGTATCCCTACCCTTCAACCCCTATGACGGTTTGTTTTGTGCGTGAGGCCCTTGGCTACGTCAGCGACTTGTCGACATTTTACGGAGACGCTTCCTGCTTGGAGCGACAAAGAGTCCTTCCTCGTTTACGTTAGGAGCACGTAGTCTCCATGTTTTTGAGCCGGGGAGATTGATGGAGATCAATCGCTCCACATTGAGTGATTTCAACATTTTTGATTGTTGAACGGACGATTAGAGGCTGTGATCACGACCGACTCAATTTTTATATTTTCTATGTATTTTTCTTTTTTGATTTGTATTCAGAGAGTTTGGTTAAATTATCCGTCGGACGATCGCGACCATGTGATTTACTGATTTATTTAACCCACCCCCACTCCCTTTATATGTAGCGAGTAACCGACTATTGCAATATATCGAGAAGCTAGGTTTCCATAGAGAGGAGCCACTCGTTTCTTGCTCTCGGTGTTACGTCGTAGGTTCTCGCCTCAGGGGGTGTCGATGACCCCGTCCTCTACTTCCCACTGCCCGCATACCTCCGACGAGCCTTCCCCTACCGTTCTCATGCAGTTTCGATCCTCCTGCCATCTTCCTAGTCCTCGTCAACGCCTTCTGCCGCCTTCCCGTCCACGGGAACCCTTCCCAGCCGCCGAATTCACTCCTCTCCAGCAACTGGATTCCCACTTCCAGCAGCCAGATTCCCTTCCCTCTTCCCTCCAGATGCTAGATTCTCATCTCTCCTCCCATCCATCCGCCGAATTTCACTGTTTCCCTCCTCTAGCCCCTTTCCATCCCCTCCACAGCCGCCCCACATCCTCACCACACCTTATACAGCCGCTACCAGTCCTCCCACAACCATCTACTGCTTCCACCGCATCTCCATCCCGCACGCTCAACAACTGCTACCGAAGTCTCCTCAGCCATGCCCTGCCACCCTGCCCCCTCCCCACACCCTCTACAATCGCCCCACCTACATCAGAGCCTTCTCCTCCCATTCCGCGCCCTCCCAACCCCTTCAACCACGTACCACACCTCCATACAGTCATTCCATATCCTCGTGCTTCTCTAACATCCACTACACCTTTTGATGTAGGGTAGGCTAGTGGTGCTCGGAAACTACAACTCTACGTGCAGGTGCAGGGGTGACACACTAATGCAATGCTACATGCGAGGTGGCCGTCGGTCGGCAACGACAATTACTATAAGCAATGAAATTGATAACGTCACGCAAATAATTGAAATAAAGAAACAAATAATTAATTTTTAGCAATTAGGCAACGACTTCCTCCGCTCGGAGGGCCTAAGCAAACGTGCACCGAATAATTCCTTCTGCAATTATTAGTATAAGAGAATCAATTTCTAGCCAACAATAATCCCAGCACAATATGATAAAATAACAAATGAAAAATGTCAAGTCACAGAATACAATACCACAAATGCTCACAACGTAGAGGGCTGAACCGAGGCACTGGAGCATGTGAAGGCCGGATGCAAAGACGGGCGATCGGAGGTGAGAACGGTGGCACGGTGACGGCGAGGTGGCTGCCCACAGTGGAAAAGGGGGGAGACGGGCCGAAAACGGAGAGATCCGGTCGCTAGGAAATAGATCCGGGTGTAGGTGGATAGATCCAGTGTTTTGACGGCGGATCCGGGCTACGGGAAGGGGAATACGGATGAAAATGATGGATCGGAGGGTGGTAGCACTAGATCAAAATAGATCTAGGGTTTTCAGAGCGATGAAAAGTGGATCCACAAAGGGGAAGGGGGAGGAGTGGCCGACTAGGGCAGGCCGGGCCTTAGGGGCATCGGTTTTGAGGAGGAGAGGGGCGGTGAGGGGGCTGGAGGGCTGGCAGCAAGCCGGCGGCCTGTTATGGGCAAGGGGGCGGCGGCGGACATGGGGAAAACAAGGGTGGGGGGGGGGTAGGCCTGCAGGCCGGCGGCTGTTGGGAGGAGGATTTTGGGGATTCCGGTGGCTGAATATGGAGGAGGAGAGGTGGAAAACGATGGTGGGGGTAGGGTGTACCTTGGGGAGGAGTTTGACGGCGTAGGAGTCGTTATCTAGGGTTTCACGACGTCGGCACCGGGGAGGGATCGCTGGAATCCGAGAATGCTTCTTCTCCAAATCCAACAATGACTCAAATCAGCCCCTCTACATCCTATTTTTAAGAAAAGAGAAGCTAGGACATCCCCATCAACGGATATGAGTGGCCGGTGGGTTCGCCCTTAAAATACATCAAAAATAGACTGAAAAATAAAGTAATATAGTTTTTTGACTCGAGGCGACGTCCCGGACGCAACCGCGAAGTCCGATCGGCGATCCGATCAAGTCCTCCTGCGCGAATACATGTACGTGGGTCCCGCCTTGCGGCGAACCCCTCCAGGTGCATATGATGGTTCACAATCAACTCCCCCCGACTGAAAAGCCTTCATCTCAGATGAATGGAGATGATCGTACTGAGGTCGAAGTCCGGGGGCGAGCCGATCGAGCTCTGCCGGTAGTATCCAAGTGTTGTCGGTGTCTGGGCGGCCCCGTCAATGTACCAGGTAGCGGCAGCGCGGTCCGTCCGAGGTGGGAACAAACTGGTGGGATCTGATCTCCGTGATACTCTCATCTCTCGCCTCTCGGAAGGTGGATCCCGGTGCGATCGGGGGTGCTTGCTGTGGAACCAAAGTGGACGAATTCCCTGGTGGGTGGGTGGCAACAGTGGGTGAACTAGGATGACCATCAGATGGTGGTAATGTGTGAGTGGTATGGTAGCGACAATGGGGGTGGTTGGGCATCTTCACTGCTCGGGTCCACATACTCATGAGCTTCATAGTATGAAGTCGGATCTTCAACATTGAACACGGGGTGAATTCCCATACTGGCCGGGATGTCAAGTCGGTAGACGTTGGTCCCAATACGACTAATAATGGAGTACGGACTCATTCGCCTCGCACTTAACTTCTTGGCAGGCTCCGAAGGGAGCCTCTCAGGGCGGACTCACGCCATTACCTTCTCGCCTACATTAAATATTTACTCTCGCATTCGCTTATCTGCATGGGCTTTGTAATTTCATTGCTTGTGATTATTCGTCTGCGGACCGACTCATGCAAATCATGTAAATGTTGTGCAAATGACTCCGCAGACTCGCTAGGGCGGGACTCTAAAGGGCTCGGGACAAGGTCTATAGGTTTCCTAGGATCATATCCTGATACTACATGAAATGGACTCAACCCGGTGGACCTATTGACTGAGCTATTGTAGGTAAACTCTGTTATCGGTAAATCGAGGTCTCAACTGCCTACGTGCTCTCCTACCAGCCACCGCAATAGATTCACTAAACTCTGATTCACTACCTTGATCTGTCCGTCCGTCTGTGGGTGATATGCCGAGGAAAAGCTAAGGATAGTGCCTGTCTTGTGCCACAGGGTTTTCCAGAAGTATCTCATGAACCTCACATCGCGGTCCGACACGATCGACTTGGGCAGGCCATGCAGTCGAAAGACGTCCCTTATGAATATGGATGCAACGTGAGTCGCATCTACCGTCTTGCGGCAAGAGATGAAGTGTGTCATCTTCGAAAACCGATCAACCACCACGAAGATGGAATCGTGCTTCCGTAAGGTGCGAGGAAGTTCGAGAACAAAGTCCATGCTAATGTCCTCCCAAGGGCGGTGTGGTACGGGTAAAGGCGTGTAAAGACCGATGTTCTGCTTATTGCCCTTTGCCGTCTGACAGATGCAGTAGTGGCGCACAACGCGAGCTACATCCTTCTTCAGGCAGGGCCAGTAGAGACGGTCCTCAACAACGGCTATGGATTTGTCTCGCCCGAAGTGGCCCGCGGCCCCGCCCGCATGCAACTCCCAAATTAGATAATCTCGATAAGACGTCTGGGGAACGCATAAACGGGAACCCCGGTACAAGTATCCCTCATAGATCTGATATCCCTCAACAGGGTCGGGTGGGTCTCGGGATAGGGCAGTGTAAATCTCGCCAAAATCAGGGCACGTCGGGTAGTCGATCATCGACCTCTCAAGTCCCTCGACACTCGCAGTCATCGTCTGTAACAGGGATACACGGCGACTCAACGCATCCGCCGGCTTGTTCTCAACACCAGCGCGATGCTTGAGAACATAATAAAAATCTTGCAGATACTCGACCCACTTCGCATGCCGGTGGCCCAGCTTGCGTTGCGAGTCAAGGTAACATAGGGCCTGGTGGTCGGAGTACAACACGAACTCCCGGGGAAGGAGATAGTGCCTCCAGTAGCGCAGAGACTGAACTATAGCGTAAAATTCTCGATCGTAGTTCGAGTACTTTTGCTTAGCTTCATTCAGCTTCTCACTAAAGTAAGAAACCGAGTGTCCCTCTTGGCTCAATACGCCACCTATACCAACCCCTGACGCGTTGCATGCGACCTCAATGACGCGGCTAAAATCCGGTAAACGTAGGACAGGATCCGTCGTCAATCTCTCCTTAATTTCTTCGAAGGCTCTAGTGGATGCGAGGGTCCACTGAAACTCTCCCTTCTTGAGGCAGCTCGTATGGGGGGCCATGATCGTACTGAACCCCTTGACAAACCTCCAATAGAAGGTGGCAAACCCATGAAAGCTACGAGCCTCGTGGATATTCTTAGGCACAAGCCAATCCCGAATGGACTTGACCTTCTCGGGGTCTACGGAGACTCTAGTAGAGGATATAATAAAGCCCAGAAAGTGGACAGACTCGGAGAGGAACGAGCACTTCTTTAGATTCACATACAGTTTCTCTTGGTGAAAGGTGTCAAAGAGAAGTCCCAGATGATCAAGGTGAGCAGCCTGAGTCTGACTATATACTAGTATATCATCAAAGTATACCACCAGAAACTTGCCCATGTAGGTCCGCAACACCTGCGTCATAACTCGCATAAACGTGTTAGAGGCGTTAGATAGCCCAAATGACATGACTAGCCACTCATACAGACCATCCTTGGTCTTGAATGCGGTCTTCCACTCGTCTCCCTCACGAACTCGTATCTGATGGTACCCACTACGAAGGTTGATCTTGGAGAAGATCTGGGCACCGGACATAGTATCCAGAAGGTCATCGAGTCGTGTAATGGGGAAATGATACTTGACCGTGATTTTATTAATGATGCGACTATCGATGCACATACGCCAACTACTGTCCTTCTTCGGGGTAAGAAGAGCGGGAACCGCACAAGGACTCATACTCTCACGAATGAACTGTTTCCGGAGAAGCTCGTCAACCTTCCGTTTGAGCTCAGCGTGCTCATCCGAGTGCATACGGTAATGGGGCAGGTTCGGGAGGGAGGCTCCCGGGACTAAATCAATGGTATGTTGAATGTCCCGTGGGGTAGGCAGCTCATCATGGAGCTCGTCCAGCATGATGTCCACAAACTCGCCTAAAAGAGAACGCACCGCGGGTGGGTGGTCAACAAAGGTGTCCTCAGTAACCTGCGTAGCGGCAACCACATAAATGACATCTGACTCAGCGCTATCTCCTAGAAACTCGCCTCGCCTCAAGATATGCAGTGGCCGCGAGGCGCTCGTGCTCACAGATGGCTCTACCACACCCTTGGGTCGATCTCGGGGCTGGGTGAGCGTCAACGTAATCTTCCGCCCCTTATCATAAAAGACATGTGTTCGAGCGGCCGAAACACGTGACATCATGATCGAATAGCCAGGGGCGGCCAAGCAACACATGAGCGACGTACATGGGAATGACATCGCACCAGACCTTATCCTGAAAGGACGCGATAGTAATCGGGACCAAGCAACGCTGGGTTACCTGAATTGCCGTCTTGTCAACCCAGACGACACGATATGGGTGAGGGTGAGGCTCTGCCTTCACCTGCATACGGTCAAGCCCCTTCTGGGCTACGATGTTCACACAACTCCCGCTATCGATAGTTAGCTTGCAGGGAACGCCTGCACTAGGAAAGTACGCGTAAAAGATGGTGGTGCGTCGCCAACCTCATCCACACGTGGGGTGTGTAGGAGGCGTCTAATCACTCCCACATCTAACGATCGCTCGGCGTCACTCTCCCAACCTTCCTCGACTGTGGCCCTAACCTCCTCGGGCCTCCTCTTCGTCCTCTAAACCCTGCTCCTCCTGAACTAGCAGGCTCCCTGTGCCGCCACGTGTCCTCTGCCAGAACATCTAAAACATACGATACCCCCAGATCGTTGGCCATCAGTGGCCATGACTTTGCCCTTCGCATCCGCGGGGATACGTGAGGGTGCATCTGGGGTGGCCTGGGGCGGAGCGGGCTTCCTAAAAGTCGAGGAATCAGTCCGTGAAGTGAACTGCCTCGTGCTAGATGATCGGAGGTACTGCTCGTACTCGAGGGCGAGCTGGAATATTTGATCAACAGTCTTCAAGAGGTGGGGAATCAACTCTCTCCGAATATCGGAACGAAGGTCCGCCTTGAAACGGGAGGCAGTGACAATAGGTTCCTCTGAAATGTCACTCCTGACGATTAGCTCATCGAAGCGAGCCATGTACTCGGCGACGGTAAGCGTCTCCTGTCGTAAATTTTGTAGCTGCTCAAATAGCTGATCTCAGTATGACGCGGGGAGGTACTTCTCTTTCAGTATCTCCTTCATCTCATCCCATCTGGCGATGGGGTAGTAACCATCCCGCTCTAAGGCTCTCTCAAAACCGATCCAGAATACCTTAGCTTGCCCGATCAACTTCATCTTCGCAAAGCGGACACAACGCTCGTCACTCATGTCATACTACTCGAAGTAGTGGTCCATGTTCAAGAGCCAATCGCTGAAGGCTTTCGGATCTAGGCGACCGTCGAACGAAGGGGCGTCGAGTCGGATGCGACGAGTGATGTCATGGTAGTGGCCCCCTCTCCGTGGATCTGGATAGTCCTCGGGATAATCATCATGGGCGTAGTCGTATCGAGCAGGTGGGGGACCACGCTCTCTCCGACCCGGTGGATAATATTCATCTTGGTGATGGTCACGACAACCGTGTGGGGGCACACGATCTCTGGGGTCAGGATGAGGCTGACGTGGCATACGGTACTCATCACGCTGATGTGGAAGTCTATCCCGCGCCGGGACTTGCTTATGATCTATTGCAAAATCAGGATTTCGCATTACCGGCGGAATCGGGGATTGATGCGGAATATCACGATGGTGGCGGTTTGCGGGAGGTGGACCATCCCTCGGACGTTGCCCCCGACGTGGACGAGCGTCAGGGTCGTCCTCAAGTGACTCGTCTCGCTGTGTCGGAGTGTCCCTGACATTCTCTAAGTGGTCTAGGCGAAGGTTCACCTCGGCAAGTTCATGACGCACATCGTTGAACTGGGCACCTAAGGCGTTGAAACGGTCTAGTATAAGGCGCTGAAACTCAGCAAAAGCGGCGCCCGAATTCGAGCCCGTCGTGCGGTCGTTGGTGACTTGGGGTTATACCATGCTTTCTTTAAATGTCCTACCACTACGGAGCATGCAAATGGTCTAACCTTGACCTCTGATACCAAAATGATGTAGGGTAGACTAGTGGTGCTTGGAAACTACAACTCTACGTGCAGGTGCAGGGGTGACACACTAATGCAATGCTACATGCGAGATGGCCGTTGGTTGGCAACGACAATTACTATAAGCAATGAAATTAATAACGCCACACAAATAATTGAAATAAAGAGACAAATAATTAATTTTTAGCAATGAGACAACAGCTTCCTCCGCTCGAAGGGCCTAAGCAAGCGTGCGACAAATAATTTCTCATGCAATTATTAGTATAAGAGAACCAATTTCTAGGCAACAATAATCCCAGCACAATATGATAAAATACCAAATGAAAAATGTCAAGTCACAGAATACAATACCACAAATGCTCACAACGTAGAGTGTTGAACCGAGACACTGGAGAATTTGAAGGCCGGATGCAAAGACGGGCGATCAGAGGTGAGAACGGTGGCACGGTGAAGGCGAGGTGGCTGCCCACGGTGGAAAAGAGGGGAGACGGGCCGGAAACGGAGAGATCCGGCCTCTAGGAAATAAATCCGGGTGTAGGTGGATAGATCCGGTGTTTTGACGGCGGATCAGGGCCACGGGAAGAGGAATACAGGTGAAAATAATGGACCGGAGGGTGGTAGCACTTGATCAAAATAGATCTAGGGTTTTCGGAGCGATGAGAAGTGGATCCACGAAGGGGAAGAGGGAGGAGTGGCCGGCTATGGCAGGCCGGGCCTTAGTGGGGTCGGTTTTGAGGAGGAGAGGGGCGGTGAGGGGGCTGGAGGGCTGGCAGCAGGCCGGCGGCCTGTTCTGGGCAAGGGGGCGGCGACGGACAAGGGGAAAACAGGGGGGGGGGGGGGGGGTCGGCCGGTTTGCTGGACTGCAGGCCGGCGGCTGTTGGGAGGGGGATTTTGGGGATTCCGGTGGCTGAATATGGAGGAGGAGAGGTGGAAAACGATGGTGGGGGTAGGGTGTACCTTGTGGATGAGTTTGACAGCGTAGGAGTCGTCACCTACGGTTCCACGGCGTCGACACCGGGGAGGGATCGCTGGAATCCGGGAATGCTTCTCCAAATCCAACAATGACTCAAATCAGCCCCTCTACATCCTATTTATAAGAAAAGAGAAGCTAGGGCATCCCCATCAACGACTATGATTGGTCGGTAGGTTCGCCCTTAAAATACATCAAAAATAAACTGAAAAAATAAAGTAATATAGTTTTTTGACTCGCGGCGACGTCCCGGACGCAACCGCGAAGTCCGATCGGCGATCCGATCAAGTCCTCCTGCACGAATACATGTACGTGGGTCCCACCTTGCGGCGAACTCCTCCAGGTGCATATGATGGTTCCCCATCACCTTTCCTCGGGCATCATTTCTTCTTCCATCAACGACGTTGACTATTCGGTGAGTTTGCATTTTAGTTTCATTTTTCTTTACATTATACAGACACTACTATTTATTGCTAAGTAATTTTTTGCTCAATTTATTTGCTTAGTTTCTTTTTAATGAACTCATATGTCTTATTATCTGCTCATTGTCTTTGTACTCTCAATTATATGCAATTATTACTCACCGCCTAAATATAATTAATTGTAGTCGATTATGGTTGTCCTAATGCGTATTTTAAAGTTCTATTAATTAATTACTCGTCATAATTAATTGCATGAGTGGATTGTTGCATTTCATTTACATTTGAGTTAGGTTTATGTGTATCCTGTTCATTGGCTTGTATTTCCCTCGCATATTTAGTGTTGTCGGTGTCTCCATTCCATTTATCTTTGTTGCTTGCATTTCATTTAGGCCCAGGGCATTGCACATCCTCCATCTGTAGATTCGTCCAGTGTCAATATATCACATGATGCTGATTTATATATTCTGTATGATAGATCCTACCGTACAAGTACATCGGAAGAAAGTTGGTGGGCTACGTGGAAAACAATTTTCAGAGGGGTAATTTGTTTCAAGTCTTCATTATTCTTCTATGCTGTTTTCTATATGTTTTTTGCAATGCTTTTCTTTATATGCTAAAATTCATCCCCGTTTTGTATATCCATTTTTTGTTTATGTTAATGCTCTGAAATATACCATTTTAATTGGTAGATATTTATTTGTACTCATTTGACCACCTATAAAAATCCACTCGAAGAGATTCGCTGGTAATTAGATTATAACATGTGGGGTAGACTCTACTAGATTTATAGTTGATGTGAATTTTATTAATTGACTTTCGTTTGATTTCTTTTAAACTCAAACGAATTTTGAATGTAGTTTTCTACTGCTATTATTTTTTGTGAAGCAATACTTTAACTTTTGCAAGTACTTGATCTCCTAATTGATTTATCTCACTGTTATCTTTATAACCAAATATGCCTTGAAAGATTCCTATTGCAATATATGAGCCTTTGAGGCATCTGGCGATCATCTCAGTATGGTAAAGCCTCGCGTATTGTGGTTGATGAAACAACACTTGGAAGTGATCTGATTAGTATCGAATGAAACCCATGTATGGAGCTAGAATTAGGAATTAATTTTCATTTAAGTGTCAATGTATGCCTGTATGGTGTCGCCCTCTTGTGCGGCAGCTGGCATATGCAACAAATGTGGTGTTGAGGAAATATTAGGAGGGGAAGGCCGGGAAAATCAATTGTTTTGCTAAATACTTGGAGCTCTAGAAATAGTTAACTCTCTCAAATGTTTAGGAGGGGAATGCCGGGAATGTCAATTGTTTTGCCAAAAATTTGGCTCTAGAAGTAGTTAACACTCTCAAATGTTTACTTAAGCATTTGTTGAAATGTGCATTTATTAAATTTTGCAGATGTTTTGTAACCATTGTAGATCAAAATCCCATTGTTTGGGTTTTTGTTATGGACCCACGTTGGGGGATCACGTACAAATGGCACACCTCTATGCACACTGCTTGGACTTATCGTTTATGATTTGCTTCATTGTATCTTTAATTTTGGCATTTGTATTTTAATTTGGAACCTTGGGTTTGGTTTGGACTCCAACCTGTTATAAGGTTGAGGTGTGCTTGGTTTGGTGGTATCAAAATCATTAATCAAATCTCTCTCTCTAATTCTCCTCTCTCTACCTCACGAAACCCGCTGACACCCTAGTTGCTTCCCGTTTCGCGATTTCCATCGCATTCGTCGCCCGTATTCCGTCGATCAACCACTCCTCTCCATCCTCCCCCGCCGCTCCTCTTCCAGCGAAGTTGGTTCACAAGGATCGCACAAGGCCAACACAGATCCTCTTTGGGGATTCCCCTCCATCCCCCGCGAACGTAGGCTCAAACGAAGGCCCATAACATCTTGGTATCAGAGCTCTCTGTTACGTGTCCCGGAATGTTGCTGCAGATGGATATAATGACAGTGAGGGAGGATACCGTGGAGCCGGAACCGCGGCTACCTAAGCGGGGTTGCTCGTTGGAGGAGAGAGCCACCAAGATCTCACAACAAGGACAAAAATTAGAATTTCATTCATTTATGCCTTAATACAAAGACTACAGGTTTATTTATAGGACCCCGGGGCACACCCGTAAATACGAGGGAATATTAAAATATTAAAAGACGTTATCACATGATACGACCCCTACTAATAATACTATCACACAACTCGATATAATAAGTACATTGACCGTAACATAATACCATCACACAACTCGATATAATTAGTACGTTGACTGTAACATCACTCCCACCGTCCAAGAAGGGCTTGTCCCCAAGCTCGAGCGAGATCACCCAAAGGCGAGCATTACTCGACGCCTTCCTCGTCCGAGTCCTCAACGTCGAGGAAGAAAACCTTCTTACATCTGTGTCCGCTGGTGTACTGCTCATCGCAGTTAAAACATAAACCCTGAGCGCGGCGGTCCAACATCTCAGTCCGAGATAAGTGACGGACCGGCGGGGCGGGAGGACCCCCGAGGTTTCCCTGTTGAGTGTCGATGTCGGTGGGCAAGTAGGGCTCACGGGCCAACTGGAGGCGGTGGTCGCATAGTCTGGCGAGACTCATAGCAGTCACTAAGTCAGGCGGGGCCTCATATTCGACATCCAGGCGTAGGCGTTCTTGAAGTCCCGCGGTAAAGATGTTGACTTGCATTGCTAGGGGTAGTGCGACGTGGGCCAGAAGGAGCTGGAACTGCTCCAAGTAATCAGTCACCGTGCCTGTTTGACGGAGTGTTGTAAGAGCACCAAGGGGGTTGCTGCGGATAGGCGGGCCGAAACGTAGGTTGCAATAGAGCTTGAAGTCGTCCCATGTCAGGCCCGGCCGGCCGGCGAGGAGACGTGTGGCCCAAAGCAGAGCTGAGTCTAGTAGGTGAAAAGATGCGAGAGGAAGCCGCTCAGCGGCTGGAATTTGTTGGTGGCCGAAGAATTGCTCGCACCTGGTGAGTCAGGCCAAAGGATCCGTTTTTCCGTCATAGGTGGGGAAGTCCCATCTGGTGTAGCGTGGCTGCATAGCCATGTCTTGTCGGAGGAAGGTCGGCGGCTCGTGGCGGATAAGCGGCGGAGGCAGAGTCAGAGGCGCTTGACTGGAGCTGGCGTGATCCGTAGGTGGAGTGGTGATCACGGGAAGTGCATCGGTCAGCTCATTAAGCTTGAGGGTGATGGAGGCAATCTCGTCCCGATGGCGTGCTTCGGCGTCCAGATGGCGTATTTCAACGTCCCAAAAACGGGTCTCGATCGAGGTCCTGAAATCTTGGAGAGCCGCCAAGAAATCTAAAGTGTCGGTCATCGTACTGACGGATGTCGCACGCAAGAGAGAGCGGGTGACAAGCCGATTAAAATCTTTTGATGCGGTGGTTTGGGAGTTTCCGCGGGAGTCGCGTCGCCGCCCAATTATGCCCCCAAAAGGTCCAAAGGTTCGTGCACCCTTGGAGACAATTATAAAAGATGTGGCATTAGGTGTGTAGAAGGCGGCTCCAATAAAGATGACGGTGGGTCGCTGCGTGGCTCGAGGTTTGCGGGACTCGAGGGATAAATTAACCAGCTGGAACAATAATAATAATCGGCTGGAATTGGGTCTTCCCCAGGCGTGCGGAAAAAAAGAAAGATCGGAATTAATAACCGGCTGTTGTCGGGCTCGAGAAACAAAAGATGCCGATCCGGTTTCCTTCTACGCGCGGGGCTCGAAAAAACCCGCTGGTCGGATGAGGGCGCAACTGCGGGGGAGGGCTCGAGAACCAGGCCGCAGGCACGAGACAACAGTGCGGCCGCTCGAGGATGGCAACAGGCACGCCCTGCGGCTCTAGGAAGGCGGAGCGAGAAACGACATCAATTACCGCGTCGACGGTGGGCGGAGCCGCGTGCAGCGGGGACGACGGTGCTTTATCGGCGAGGGTTGGGATGAGCTCTGGCAAGAGAAGAACAGGGTGAGTGTTTGGTGCTGTGTTCTTATCGATTGCAGGAACCCTAGTCGAAGGTGGGGCGGCGGCAACAGTAGGTGGAGTTGCGACTGGTATGATGGTGGACGTCCCGACGGCTGTGGCTGTTTGTGGGGGAGAATGCTCTAGCGAGAAGGAAGTACAAGTCGTCGCCGTGGAAGGAGGACTGAGCCTCTGATACCAGATGTTACGTGTCCCGGAATGTTGCCGGAGATGGAGATAATGGCAGCGAGGAGGATACCGTGGAGCTGGAACCGCGGCTGCCTAAGCGGGGTTGCTCGTTGGAGGAGAGAGCCACCAAGATCTCGCAACAAGGACAAAAATTAGAACTTCATTCATTTATGCCTTAATACAAAGACTACAAGTCTATTTATTCAACCCCGGGGCACACCCGTAAATACAAGGGAACATTAAAATATTAAAAGACGTTATCACATGATGCGACCCCTACTAATAATACCATCACACAACTCGATATAATAAGTACGTTGACCGTAACATAATACCATCACACAACTCGATATAATAAGTACGTTGACCGTAACACTCTCCTCCACCGCTCCTCCGCTACCCTCTACGCCGACTGTTGCCATTGTTTTCGCCGCCGACAAGCCTTCTCAACCCTGATCCACCTCTTCCGCACCCATATTTGCCCACCCGCTGCTTCGCGTGAGCTCGCTTGTCCTATTGGAGGCCTTTACCGCTAGTATTCCGCTGTTATCAGGCAGTACATGTATTTTGCCCACTCCCCTACCTCTTCTCACTTCGTTCGGACCACACCTATGGATGAAGACTACCCAGGCGACCTCATTTTGGCTCAGATTTTGGAGTCTTTTCAGCGCATGATGGTGGCCAACAATAAGACCCTCATCGAGGCCCTTCGACTGGAAGGTTCACCGCCGGCCCCTCGCACCGTTTCAGGTTCATCTCAAATGGTTAATGAATCTCCTATAATGAGAACTGTAGGAGGCGGCTTTCCCGGTTTTGATGAGTCTTACACTCGTGGACATCAGTGTAAGTGCCTTTTCGCGACATCAGTGTAAGCGCCTTTTTTGGCTTGAGGTGGAGGACCCCTCTGACGATGACATAGAGGAAGGGACCCGAAAGATCCAAAGATTTTTGTTCATGTTATGACGGGACTCCTGTCAGGGGATACGATTTAATTACAAATTTCAGTGGTGGATGAGCCGCTAGTCGCTCTTATGGACTCTGACACTGATAGTACACTGTTTTCTTAGTGACCTCATCGCTCAACATCTTCACCTGCTGGCTACATCCCTTCCAAGCCTCAGGTTTCAGTTGCCAATGGCACGACCATGACGTGCACATGAGTTTACCGCACGATGCCTATTGTGGTGGAGGGCTACCATTCCCACATGACCTTCTATGTGATTGCCCTCCGAGGTTTTAATGCTTTGTTAAGTCCGCTGACTCTGCACCTTGGAGCCCCTTCTGTGGGACTTTGAAACACTGACCATGACATGGAACCGTCAACCCCACCAGACGGTGTGGCAGGGCTGCTCGACGACCACCGGCCGATGAGTTTTTCTCGCTCACGCTGACCAGATGGAACCTTCTGACCTCGAGCCTATCTTATTGGAGTACATACTACATCGACACTACTACCGCCCCGAGGAGACTTCCTCCCATGCGGTGCCAAGATCACTGCATTTGCCTCTTGCCAGAGACGGCTCTCATAGTTGTTCTCCCCTACCATTATCCATTTTGGCAGAAGGATGAGATTGAGCGATAGTGCGCTGCTATGCTGTGACAGTGCATCAACCGCCACAGTGTGTCCTTCTTCTCTTCTCCAGTCTTGTTGGTTAACAAGGACGACACATGGTGTTTTTGCGTCGATTACCGCAAGCTGAATGCCCGGACGGTGAAGGGCAAGTTCCCCATTCTGGTCGTTGAGGAGCTATTGGACGAGTTGCACGGCTCCCGCCTTTTCTCTAAGATGGATCTTTGCTTCGGGTACCATCAAGCTTAGTTATTAAAGGAGCGAGGTGCACCAAAGTGCAAAGGGGTTTTGGAGCCTAGGCGCAAGGCTCAAGGCGCAGGCGCGCGTCTGAAGAAGGTAAGACGCAACCACATCCATTTTAAATATTCAACATCAAACATCAGTACATCTTCTTGAACAGATTCTACTCAATAATCATTCATTACTATCATTTATATCTTTTGAAAAATAAAATAAATGTGGTCGCTTGCATCATATCTAAATCTCAACGCTCGATTATGTTTCAAAAAATCCAAATTATGCAAATATTACTGAGTTCTTGCATTACTTTTTTTCAGTATTTTGAAAAAAAGTGTATAATAAAAATCGCATCCAGTCACACATTTTATGCTCCAAAGGTGTAAAAAAACGTATGAAGAATTGAAGATGCAAACCTCTGAGTCTGGTGAGCCTTGAGTCTAAGGCGCGCCTTTAACTATATAACCATCAGGTGTGCATGGATCCCGAGGATGTGCAGAAGACAGCTTTCCACACCCTCATGGCCACTTCGAGTTTCTCATGATGTTTTTCAGGCTCACCAACGCCCCCTCCACCTTCCAGGCCGTAATGAACGAGGTCTTTCACGACTTGTTACGTCGTTGCGTACTTGTTTTTTTTACGACATTTTTCTACAACGGTACACTGGAGTCCCATTTGGGCCACCTCCGAACGGTTTTTTAGTTAGTCCGCACTCACATGCTTTTCTTGAACCACGCTTAGTGTTTTTTTGGACTGATCGGGTCTCCTACTTGTGTCATGTTGTTGACAGTACATGGGTGTCCGCTGACCCCCTCAAGATCCAGGGGGTGGCCCATTTGCCCTTCTCCGGTCCTAGCATGAATTCCGAGGTTTTCTTGGCCTGATCGGCTATTATCGGTGTTTTATGCAGAGGTACAACATCATTGCAACACCATTCTTTGTTCTATTAAAGAGACAATACTTCACGTGGGAGAACTCGACGATGATTGCTTTTCATGCTCTTCAGTAGGCTTTGGTGTCGGCCCTTGTGTCGTGTCTACCGAACTTTGACCAGGAGTTCCAGGTAGAGTGCAACACATCCAGACTAGGATGCGGCGTTGTGCTTCAACAGGGGAGCCATCCGATCACATACTTTAACTGTCAGACCGCCCTTCATCATCAGAAGCTTCTGGCTTATGAGTAGAAGCTAATTAAGCTGGCCAAGGCTGTTCAACATTGGAGATCGTACTTGATGCAACCTGAGTTACACTGTTACTTTATTTTACTGCATTTATTTAAATATTTTGTAGCGTATGTCGTCGCGCAAGTATGTCTTTTATTTTCCGTGTATTTGTGTGTGTTGTGCCGCGTTTGCTCAATCGTGCGGGCGACTTATTGGTGTGATCGGTTAATAAGATCTTAAATAAATTGATCCGTCAAATTAGGAATAGGGTTAATTTGGGCAGGCAAGAAATAAAATTATTAAATAATAATTAACCTGAAATTAATTATTCATTTATTTAATTTCAGATTTAATTATTAAACCTATTGGCATTCCAAATTCTTCTCCTTTAATTCCTCTTAATTACTCTTGAAACCTCCAAAAACAGCTGGCCATTTATTAACAGACCTAAATTATTATTCATGAACAGATGCACAAGTTGTGACGCTTGTGGATGAGTTGAATTTTATTGTTGAGAACGGACAAGTGATAAAAGCTTACGCGAGTTTGCAAAATTTTTGATTTAATTATCACGTGTCGAAGCTCGCAAAATAGTGTTTTCACCGTTACGTTTTAACTTACGCACAAAATTATCGTTTTAAAATCAATTTCAGATTTCGGTATGCATCAGTTTTGTATCGAAGGTTGGTTCGATTCACTCCTATTGTGAATCGAACGATCCTGTTTTTATTTAGTTGTTAAAAAAACTAGTTTTCCAAAAAGCAAAAAAAAATGTTTTTTTTTAAAAAAACGTGTCACTTTCTATTTTAAAAAGAAAAAAAAGATTTTGAGCCCACTTTTTTTTCTTACTAAAAAAATCAATGAAGTTTTTCTATTGTTATTAGAAGAAAAAATATATATATATATCACCACTTTTTTTTTCAAAAAAAATTCATCTAAAAAATTAAGTCTTTATTTTTTTTATAAAATGGAGAGTCGCTTAGATCGAATAGGAGCCACCTTAGGTGACTTAGCCATTCGTATGCGTGATCTGATGAAGTTGGTCGACACAGTCACTGCATAATGCACACAGACTTTGATTGGGCTGTGCGATGGCGATGATGTACACAACCTCTAAATGAGAATGCGCCAACAATATGTTCTTCCTAACTACCTCCCAACTACATATCAATTAGTGGAACCAGGGCTTCAACGTCTTAATAGTCGTCTTTCTGGGCTCGATGTTTCTCCCACGAGCACTTTGGCGCCACTTGTCTCCATTAAATCACTCCCATCAATCGAGGAGGTTCTTCTTGAGCCCCAGATTCAGGAAGATTTTTTTTCCACATTTCGACGTCCTGGCAGAAATGGAAATTCCGTTCGCTCACATTGTGTCACAACCTTTAGAGGCCGAGTGTATTCCTAGTGATGTGTCACTCATGTTGATTGACACAGTTTTGATTCCACCCCTCCCGGAAAAGGAATTGGTTAGAGAAGAGTCACTCATCTTAGCGGACATAGACTCGACCTCTTTATGTCCCGACTCTCCCAGCCCACTGCAACCGCACATCCTTGAGACCGCAGGCGTTGTCCTTGGTGGCCAATCGCCAGTGGCACCCAAGTCACCACCCTTTATAGACTTTGTTTTCAGTGATCGCACCTTTAGTTCTTTTCATTATCCTAATATTATTGGAGAGTGCGTTAAGTTCCGTTGTTAAATTAGCAGTCTATCCACGCGTAATCGTGTTAGGAGGATAGTCACGATCCCTAAAGTTTTCACGCCCCATAGAGACACACAGTTTAAGGGATTTTTGTGGTTGGTTTTAAATGAAAAATTTGTGCTTGGTTTAAAAAATTGTGGTGTTAATTAGGTATCAGTGGGTGACGACATGTTGATCGTTGCTCTTGGTTTAGTAAATTTTCGTAGGTGTCTAGCACGAGTTCGTATAATGCAATATGTTCTAATGAATCCACAAGTTGATCATACTTACTTCCGGCCTTGCCTCTTTCTTTGCTATATTGACTCATTCTCTTTCCCACTTTTTCAAACTTGCCTCCTACTGCTCTGATTTTTATTACACAATTGCATATCATGCATGAATTTTTGACTTATAGTTTTTGAGAAACTTTGGAAAACTATAACTCCGTGGTTGATTTCATCGCCTTGAGTTATATTTTTTCAATGAAGATGAGTTTTCTGTTTCATTCGGGAAAGAGGGTTTGCCAAAAGTTGTGTTGTGTTGATGGGTCATACCTGTGTTTGACTATCTACCATGGTGAGGCAGAGGCAATGCATGGCTCAGTTCGTTGTTCGGATGTTTCAGTGGCAGGTTCCATCAAAGTCTCGATGGGGTCGAGATCCTTCAACCTCGGGGGAATTGATGCAATTTGAGTTGCACCGTTACTTTATTTTACTGCATTTATTTAAATATATTGTAGCGCATGTCGTCACACAAATATGTCTTTTATTTCACGTGTATTGTGTGTGTTGTGCCGCATTTGCTCAATCGTTCGAGCGACTTATTAGTGTGACCGGCCAATAAGATCTTAAATAAATTGGTTCGCCAAATTAGACTAGGGTTAATCTGGGCAAGCAAGAAATAAAATTATTAAATAATAATTAACCTGAAATTAATTACTAAACCTGGGAATACCATCCACTACCAGAAGCTAAGCCGGTCTCTCTCCCTTGCACTTGTTGAAGCTGCCAGAAGCTGAGCTATTCTTTCAGCATTGTTCTCCATCCGCTGCCAGAAGTTGAGCCCGACTTCTCTCCCTTGCACTTGTTGGTAATCCACTCTTCATTTCACATCTTGTTTATTCTTAGTCTTTCTTCATGAACACATGCACAAGTTTAATAATTATTTAGAGCTGGCTTGCCACAAACTTAACTCTACTTCTATTTGTCCTTAATTTGTTAATCCGATTGTCGCTCTCTCATGTTGTGACGCTAGTGGATGAGTTGAATTTTATTGTTGAAAACAGACAAGTGATAGAAGCTTACGCGGGTTTGCAAAATTTTTGATTTAATTATCACGCGTCGAAGCTCGCGAAATCGTATTTTCGCCGCCACGTTTTGACTACGCATAAAATTATCGTTTTAAAATCAATTTCAGATTTCGGTATGCATCAGTACTTATGGGGGCGTCCTTTCCTGATTCGTACCGATCATTTCAGCCTCAAGTACCTATTGGAGCACCGCCTCACCACGGCCCCGCAACATCGTTGGAACAAAAAACTTCTGAGCTTTGACTTCTGTGTGGAGTACAAGGAGGATGCCTTGAATCGGGCCGCGAACGCCCTCTCCCGCCGCAATCCCGAGAGGGGTCCTTGTTGGCCATCTCTCACTTGACCTCGACCCTTCGCCACCTCCCGCTGACGGAGATTCAGGACACTCCTATTCTACGTGAGCTCCTTCACTGCATTGAGGAGGGATTGTTGCCCTTGCATTGGACAATTCGAGACGGGCTCATCCTATGCAGGGATCGGCTCTTTCTTTCAGCAACTTCTCTCTTGATTCCAGATATTCTGGTAGGGTTCCACGACACCACACATGAAGGGGTTCATAAGGCCCTTCAACATATCTGAGCGAATTTCTTTTGTAAGGGACTCAAACGGGGTCCAAAACTTCATCACTCTCTGCCCCACCTGCCAACGCAGCAAGACCGACCACCTCCTACCAGCCGGGTTGCTCCAACCTCTTCCCATCCCTACACAGACGTGGGCCGATGTATCTATCGATTTCATTGAGGGGTTACCTGCTTCGACGGTCTGATCCATCATCTTCGTGGTGGTTGATTGCTTTTCCAAGGGCGCACATTTCATGTCTACGAGTCGCCCTATTGTAGGGGACATGGTGGCCCGCATCTTATTCGACCAGGTGTTCCGTTTACTCAGCAATCTGGAGAGTATTGTGTCCAACAAGGACATGATTTTCACCTCCCTATTTTGGCATGAGCTATTTGTTTTTTGTGGCACCAAGCTGACACTTTCTTCTGCATATCACCCACAATCGGACGAGTAGACGGAGGTGGTCAATCATACTAGGGATGTACATGCGTTGTATTACTGGGGACCGCCTCAAGGATTGGGCAAGGTGGCTTCCATGGGTGGAGTATTGTTACAACATGTCCTATCATTCAGCACTGCAGACCACACCTTTCCGACTAGCCTATGATCGTGATCCGCCTCGCTTCCTTGCATACGCCAGCACATCCTCCCTCTCACCCACTATTGATACTGAGCTGTCCACTCGTGACTAGATCCTCGCTTTAGCATGCGAGTGACTTATTCAGGCTCAATCCCGCATGGAAACCGTCTACAACCGGGGACACCACGAGCTATTCTTTGCCCCGGGGGATTGGTTGTCTTAAACGCCACCGTTATCGTCAGACGACCACAGCTCAGAGTTCTTACAACAAGCTGGTGCCCAAGTTCTACGGGCCTTTCGTGATTTTAGAGTGCATCGGAGAGGTGGTGTACCGGTCTTCAGCTCCTGTCCGATTCCTGGATCCACGACGTGTTCTACGTCTCACAGCTGAAACTGTTCGTGGGGGTGCCACCTCCCGAACCCTTGGTCCACTTGCCCCCACAACTCCAGGACAAGCTTGATGACGACGCAGGCAAAGATGTTACGGACCCACATTGGGGGATCACGTATATGCGCCGCACCTCGGCGTGCACCGCACCTCGGCGTGCACCGCTTAGACTTATCTTTTATGATTTGCCGCATTGCATCTTTAATTTCGGTATTTGTATTTTAATTTGGATCCTTGAGCTTGTTTTGGACTAACCAGTTATAGGGTTGGGGTGTGCTTGGTTTGGAGGTATCAAAATCATTAATCAAATCTCTCTCTAATTTTGTCTCGTGTACGGTTTTGAAAAATGCTACTGCTAGTTTTTTCCCATTTGTGTAACCTCCATTTGGAACCGTGGATCCCCCAAAACACTGTTTTGTCTAATTCCGGCTGCATGGAGGACACAATTAGGAATGGTGTTTTATCTCCATCTCCAACCGCTCCATCTCTAACCACCACGGCCCTCTAAAATTGACGATTTCTTTTAAATTTTACTTTCCTGTAGCAGTCTTTCAAATGACTTTATAAACAGCTCCAGCTTAAACAAATTGACCCTCTTTTTTATTTTTCTTTATTTTTCTATTATTAATTTTTTGTATAACTGTTGTTTGCAGTTGGGTTGAGTTTACTAAGAAAAGCATGGCCAAGAAAGTTGCTAGAATGCTAAATGGTGAACAAATAGGTATAGGTTGTCATATTGTTTATTGTTTTTTCTTATTTTACTGGTTATCTGCACCTGATTTTCTTTTATTGAAATTATTTATGTGCTTTGTGCATCAGCGATTTTCTCATCTATACCTAGTATTATAATAACGAAAAAAAGTTTTATTGTCTGCTTTGTTTTCTGCAGTGGTATTATCTTATATGCATGTTTTTTACTTGATTTAATTGAATACTTCTATGGAGGATGTCCATCATGTACATAGGCATAATGTTCATTAATTTGCGATACTTGCTGATGCAAGAAGACTTAAGGTCTAGGTTTGGTGCGAACTTGTACCAATTTGCAGCATGCAAACTCTTAGTCATCTAAGTAGACTTGTGATGTAAACTTGAAAACCCATAAAATCTATCATACAAAACAATCTAACAGTAGTCTAATTAGAAATTGGGAACCTTGCGTGTTTTAATAAACCCACTAAAACCTATTCTATTCACACTGGAATAGAAAAAAGCAGGAGAAATTTCTCCTGCTCGTTCCTACAAGCAGGCCCTAATCATCTCCCCTTATGATGTTGAACTCCTTTCCACATTTTTGTGGAACAATGATTCCACATCTGAGTTCATCCAACAACCCACCCGCTTGATCCATCCAACACCTTCATGCTTGAGTTCTTGATGCTTCCATTTTGATAATCCGACTGTCCACAACCTCTTTAACGACATTTGAGGCTCCCTCTTTTCGTTCAGCACTTTTGAAACAAAAGTTTCCTCTTCCCTGATCGAAAACCAAGTCGCAACCCCTCGTCTCTGGATCAAACTCCAATGGACCTCTCCTCATATCCGCCAACATTCCTTTGGCACCCTGCTATCGACTAACTGCAACCTTCTCCTGCAATACTAGACACCACCCCTCCTCTGTTGCCATCTCCACCACATCCAGTTTAACCATCATTGATCATTGTCGCATAACTGATTTCATAAGTTGTCTTCGAATTTACTATGCAAAAAATCGGTTCGTAATGTCAGATTGTTTTATTAAGCATGTTAGAGAACATCCATTCTTAAATTTCAAATCGACATTTATTTGGATGAATCTATTATTCTATTTGCACTAATTAATTTACAAATTGGTATCAAGTATGAGGATTAAATTTTAGGATTTGAGTTATCTCAATTTTCTTGTTTAAATTTTTACTTAACACTTGATCTGTGTGTTTTGAAGAGTCTACTTACACAAATTAATTTAAAAATTAGGATCAAGTATGTTGTGATTGATTTTAGGGTTATATCAATTTGGTATCAGAGCAAAAGTAACTATCGTGAGTTGGTCGAGTTTCTTTATATCCAGAATAGTATTTAATATTATCGATTTTTTTTGCCGCATGTACGGAGAGTCGACTTAGAAGGTTAGAGGGTAGTGTAGAGGATAGTACTCAACACATGAAAAATTTGATGCAATTAGCAAACAGAGAATATGGGCACATAAGACAATTCATGAACGGTCACAGAATACATATATGCGAGTTAATCATGTATAATGCTAACGTAACTATAAAATAAAGCAGGAAACACTATTTTCTAAAGTTGTGTCGACCGATAAAAAACGGATACGTCCGTCTATCTTATACTAAATGACTACAGTTTTTCGAAGAAAAAAAATATTGTTTTACCGTCAAAAATGACATATCCTATAATATTTAAAAACACATGTATTTAATATTGCTAATATTCTAATGATGCGATAGAGTGATTTTTGTTATCTTTATTCATTATTATACTTGAGTTTATGCACGCAACACAATGTGAGAAAAAAGTATTGGTAATAAACAAATAGAAAATGAACTCAAGATTAAATTGTACTATTGATTCTGTTTTATTGATTATTGTTAAAGCTCATGATTAAAAGACCCAAAAGGGGCTCATTGTACATTTTCTCTTTCTTGCATTTAGTGCCACATCTCCAAGTGTAATTTTTTTCCTTCTCCTCTACTCTATATAAAGAGGGGGCTCTCATGTAATATTTGGATTCTTTATAATAATATTTATTTATATTTCAAATTATCACATGTCGGTGCTAGGTTAAAGCATTCGCTGCTTTCCTCTTGTGTGAATACTCCCGGCTTCACACGAAACCTTTTTGGTCCAGCGTTAACACTCCCGGTCTCACACAAAACTTGCCAGATCAAATCTTGCTCATCCAGTGAACTTGCCAGGGTTTTGCTCGTTGAGCTCGATGTTCTCCTCCCGTGAGTCGATCGCGATCAATGACCAAACAAACTCTGCTCGACGAATATTTATAGGCCCTGCTCCGCTGCAATTTCCCGCTCACAGAAATCTGTTCGTATGCGTTCTCCATCCACGCGAATTCGTCGATCCCAGCTAGTTTTATTTGCGAGCTCTTACGAACTGCGATAGAATTCACGCATCTCCTCTCTACAATCTTTCCAAACAATAGATGGCAATGTCCTGAACAGAGAACATGTGTGCTTCACACGAACGTCTGCAAGTCATCTGCTTCGTCATCTGCTTCATCGTCGACGAGACCTCCCGCGTGTCCTCGCTCCAGTTAAGCCAACTCCAGTGAGCTCTTCCTCCGGTTGACTCGTAATATGAACCTCTGCTATTTGTGATGAAGCCCGTGCATATAATCGAGTCATATAGTGGGGTGCGGCAGAGGAAGGAGGCACGCCTTGATGGTACTGATGCTTATCCTTTGATCCTCAATGAAAACCTATGACATCGTTGGTGATTGGAATTTTTCCTCGGTGTGCGAAAGCTGGGTCATCGAGGGTGGAAGCGAGAATGGAGAGTAGGTAGGGATGCGCTGGGCTTCATGGGGAGCGATAGTCATACTATTAGGGGTGAGATGAGAGAGATGGATGAAGAGAGCGGGAGACCCAGACCTCTTGATACCCAAATAAATTTCTTATTGATGCATACCTAGTTCATACGACATCCAAGATATAAATAAAAGGTTACAATACTAAAATAGAAATAAATTAAAATAAAAGATTAAATGCTTAAAATAAAAATGAAACTAAGAAAGATTACGATAATAAATAAAACAACCAAAGATTCATCCTAATTATGAACACGATAAAATGATAAATGCAATGTATCTACACCCTCCTATTATAGGATCTCTAGCCATATGTGCGATGTTTCAAACGTCCTCCGACATGTCGTTGTTGAGGGCAAAACAACTTTTTTTCTTAAAAAATAGATTGCTCTTCTGTAAAATATAGTATGACATAATCCCATTTTTTGGATATATCAGTCAAAACGACTTTTGTACATATCGTCCGATATTTTATTTTATATTATGTTAGCAGTATATGTTTAAATCATTTGTATGTATTTATTATATATGCTTAAATCGAGGACCTATTGTTTTGTTCTCTTTAATGTGTTATTCTTATAATCAATTTTTAAAATTGTTTTTCACAATTATCTTTCTTATTTTGTATTTCAAAATTTTTAAAACTTTTAAATATTTATTATTTGATTATTCTTCTTTTTTAACTTTTATTTGTTAAGCATGCAAATACTTTTAATTACTTAAAAATATTTAGCTTTTAAATTTTTTAATTTGTTATAAAACTTAGTGTTATGTGTATATATATATATAATATTTAATATATTTTCGAAAATATCTATTTGTTCTTGTTAATATTAGTCATAGTGTGCTATTAATATTTTATTTTGGATATTCTTTGAATTTATTTTGGGATAAGCATGACTTTGTTCATAAATATGTTATGTTTTTTTTTTATTTTAGAACATATAATTATGCATTGTATACATTAAATAATATATTTGTTTACGAGATACAAAAATACGATATTTTAAATATCCTCAACATGTCTCTGACTTTCGATATCCGACATTTAAAAATTCAATCTGATACGCCACCGACATCCGATATTTACAACATTGCATATATGTGCCCACAAATCGCTGTGATAGGCTTAGGATAGTCTAAATAGCTTCAAGAATTTTAGATGTTGCCGTCCATACCTTTGTTGTGAAGTAATGAGGAAAATTTCATTGGTTATCAAATAAATATTTGATTGGACCATTACATGAGGTAAACTTATGAAGTAAAATCTATAAAGATGGATGATAGCCATATGAAATGCCAATCATATATTATTATTTCAAATTTTTATTCAGTTGAGATTTAAGGAGAAGAAATCTGCTTTGTCAAGTACTTATAGGACATTAAAATATCCACTTGAGATTCATTAGATGTAGTTACAGGCATTTCATTTTTCTAGTTTAATATCTATATGTGAGGATGAAGACTGAAGCAACTACCTCTATCTCTATTTATAGGCCATGTAAATATTGGTCCAACATAAACTAACTTGATTTAAATCACTGCATAGTAAATTATAAAAGAATAGCTATCATATAGAAAATTGCACTACATTTGGCTAGTCTGTAGTACTATCTTTTGTTTGATTTCTAAAAGCAAATTAAAACTACCCTTTGGCAACTGTTTATTTGATGAAAGGTACCAATTAATGTTTAGAGCTGCATATTCACTTTGACAGTTTTTTTTGGAATTTATCTACTGTCAGTTCCAGTACTTTTCTGTATTCTTATTTCATTCACATATATAGGTCACTTGTAATATGGTACTCCTTATTTCCTTTTTAATGAATTTGCTAGGTTAACGCTCCAGCTTTTAGTATGTTTGAGCATCTTCTTCTCTGGACCTACATATCAATATAAGTTAATTTTAGAAGTCTTTTCGCACTATTTTGCTGTGATAGGTGGCAGGAGGAGATCATCATTTTATTATGATATATGGAATATCAAGTACTTGAGTAAATTTAAGTGGGAGGATATGACTAATGAAATAGGTGAGTCAGAACTCATATGGTATCTGCACTTACCGGAATTATATTTTCTTTCAAATGCTTGACCAAAAACATTAACAATGAAGCAAATAAGAATCACACTCGAGAGCAAAAGCTAGCCATGGAGTTATCTGCTGCGAAGAGGGAGCGTGACTTCTACTTGTCAAAAGTTGATCAATCTCGTGCTTTGGTTTCCATTAAAGAGCGCTTCAAAAAGGTATGTATTAGGCTGTGAACTATTCTTTTTCAGCAGTGTTTGTTTTCCCTTGCATGAGTTTGCACCAATGAGAATATTGAGAAATTAACTTTGCCTATCCAAACTTCAAGTTTAAATTATGGGGTATATTAAATTTATGTCCATGCATACACTATACACCTTATTTTGCTTTTGAAAGATGATTTTGCTAATCCTTAAATATTTGATAAATACTTAAGTTAAATCTAGGCAAGCATCTTTATGGTTGGCTTAAAGCATTACTTCATGTGGCGGGCCATGGTCGATCGATACTATCTTTTAGTGGAGTTTTAGGCTTCGTTTGGTTCGGTGTTTGGAGCAGCCAGCGAGAGGAGACAGGCGGATTTTGGAAGAAGAGGGGGAGGCTGCAGTTCGAAATGTCCAGATCAAAAGATGAAAAATACGAAAATAAAGATTTAAATCTATGACTTGCTTCAAATCAAAGGAGCTGAAGATGAGCGAGAATGTCCAACACAAATAAATTTGGAGCTCCCGCAGTGGTCAGAAGCGAGATGTGTGGTAGGTTTCATCACATATGGATTACGGTAGGCGTTGGCGGCGGTGTCAGCGACAGCAGTGGCGGGGGCGTTGGCTGCGGCGAAGAGAGAGGCGTCGTCGGTGTCGTCGCGTATGGATCGCTCCTGTCGACGTGATGGGGAAATGGTTTGCCCCTATCAATTTTACCGTAACATTTAAAATAATTGTTTAAGAGTTTTTATTTTAAAAGTTGGTTTGCACTTATTCAAAATAGGTTTGCCCATAACAATTACCTTTTAAAATATATATGTGTGTGTGTGTGTGTGTGTGTGTGTGTGTGTGCGTGTGTGTGTGTTTGATCATTTTTGTGTTTTTTTATTTATTGTTGAGCTCAAATGCTTAGTAAAATTGATAAAAAGAGACTACTTCTCTTTCTTTCCTCCCCTCCAAAGAAAGTAGTTTTCACAAAACCTTATAAACATGCATTTTCATTCTTTACCTCCGAATATCTTTTATCTTATAGTTTTTATTTGGGCTGGATTATTGATCCGGGATGATCTCAAGAAATCATGGTTTTTATCAATAGAGAGAGCAATACAACGCTTCTAAGGAGGACTTTGCAGCATTTTTTCAGATAAGACTCAATATGGTACAAAACATAAGATCTTATGTAACATATTCATTAAAAGTAATATATATATATGTCTATATATGTACACACACACATATATATATATATATGAGTGATTGTGCACGAGGAGTCTCCCGTGCCCCACACGACAGTATCCGCCCCGCTCCCGGCAGTCTTGACCCGCTTGCAACAGTACCCGCCCCGCCCCTGGCGGGCTTCGCTCGCTCGTCTATTAATTAATTGTTTATTTATGATTAATTTATTAATTTATTGTTTATTTTTTATTTGTTGTTAATTTTTTAAAGAAAAAATAAAAAAGCAAAAAAACTTACGGACGAACGCTGCCGGCAACCTGACCGGGTACCACCAAAGGGGTTATCGAACGCCGGCAGGGCCGGTAGGGCCACCGTCGTCGGTGGCCCTGACCGTGACTCCCTTTCTGGGCGGTCACGAAAAAGGCAGTCACGGTCAGGTCCACTGACGACGGTGGCCCTGCCGGACCACCTCCGGACAACCCCCACCGGGGTCGCCGGCGACCCCATTGGTGGGGTCTGGTCAAGCCGCCGCCGGCTCCGCCGACAGCGAGAGCCACCCAATTTTTTTTTAAGAAGCCGAAATGGGGAGGGGGTGCGGCTTGCTGAGGGGGTATCCAGATTTTTTCTTTTTGAGGAAGGTGGGTTTTCAAAATTTCGTTATATGCAATCCATTCCTCTTCATGATCCAATAATGTTTCCATTACTGAGACATATCCAAGGGCTCATATTAATCATTGGATTTTTGAACTCTTATTTATTGGCAGATGACTATATTTAGGATAAATCTGGTGACTCTTTGTCTGTTTCGTAGTCTTCCAAACCCGTGGCTATAGGTGTGGCATGTATATCCTCCTTCGAGAAGCCCTCATCTTTATCGTTTCTCTCCGGCGTGTCTGTTACAATCAACTTTCACTTTGAGCTGTCATTATGTGATTGCTTTAATGGTGGTCTGATGCTCCTTGGACCGAAATCAGCATCCATTATGTCACCAAGTTCTTTCCAAGTCAATCATTTTCCGGGAGACCTTTTTCATCATCGCGATCAACTTCAATCCGACCCATGAGCCGCTCGTGACCTTTCCCTGACACTTTTTGCAGATAGTGGATCTCGAGAGGTATCAATGTACAAACTTGAGGGTATCATTGAACTTGACAAATACACGATCATTTAACAATTTGCTATTAAGTTTATTTCATTTTTTAATACATTTATGGATTTACTACCCACACAATTAATTAGCATAATTTCCCATGGAAGTTAACACACAAAATCCCCCCCCCCCTGAAGATGTACTACGAAAGGGTTATTTTAACCCTAGAAACCATCAGGCAAAAGTTTAAAAGAAGAAATTGTAAAAACCAACAAAATGTCACATTCACATAGGATGCAGCACATAAAGGGGAATAGAAGCTACTGCAAAGTCATTTATATGCTACTGTAATTATTCGTATAATTTACTATTAGCTCTCCTGGACGAAAAGTTTTTATCTTGAACTTGAATTATTTTTAATTTCCCGACCTATAAAAATTTTAAACCTGATTATATTTTCCTGACTGATTTAGGGTGCAAATTTTTCTATGTTGAACCCGGGCACTCTACCAGACAAAAAGTTTTGGTGAGTAGTTTGTTGTCTGGTCATCACCTTCTTCCTTTGAGGCTCATTAGTAAAGGCTGCACAATCACACACTCCCTCTTTTCTCTCTTTCCATTGCTGCTGTACTTTTTTGTATTTTTCATATTAATTAGTTAATTGTAGTACCGCTGGGAACCAGACCTTGCACTACTGTGGTTCCATTTGGCACGGTGGTGGTGGACATGAGTTCGGTGGTTGTGAATTGTCGTTCATGAATGTCTTACCTGTTGAAATTGTTGAAATGTAAGTGGCTGATCAGGCAAACCGCGCGGACTGCGCCGACTGGAGGCCGCGGTCTATGTGAGCTGCGGTGCGGCCTTGTGTATAGAGGATGCTGTGTAGATCTTGAGCGGCCTATGCAGACTGATGTTGGAGTTCGGGAGTTCGCTATTCGTCCGGCGGACTTGGCGGTCTGTTGTCTTGTTCACTGTCTCGTTGCATACTGTCTTGCCTATCTGCGGCGGACTTGGCGGTCCGTTGCGAGTTGGAGTCGTGTCCGCAGTTGTTGCGGTCTTGGCGGTCTGATGTCTTGTTCACTGTCGTATACTTCCTTCCCTACCTGCGGCGATCTTGGCGGACTTGGCGGACTCAAAGGTCTTGTTGCGAGCTGGTGTTGTGTCCGTAGATGTTGCAGACTGTCTCTTATCCAGGAGTGTTGTAGGCGTGTTGGCTTGTGGACCGACCATGTCCAAGCGGATTGGGCGGACTGGTGAAGGCGGATTGCGGGATGGGGGAGGTGTTTCTATCAGCTAGGGCGGTGACCGCATCTCTCTCCATACCTATAAATAGGACCACTCAGTGACAACATAATCATCGAAGAACAGTAAGCACAAACTCGCGTTGGAATCTGCAGACTGATTTTTTCTGACCGCGCGGTTTGCTGAACTAACTTGTCTGTGCAGGTTGTGCGGACAAAACCAAGCAGCTCTTCTTCTAGCTGGCGACTTGGGGCAGTTCGCTGATAGCAATCTGTGGAGAGCAGTTCTGAAGCGGCGGTCTGATTCTGAAGTTTGCGGACTGTGTTCGTGTTCGAGAGGCTAGTGCAGTGTGCCGGTCTCGGCGGTCTGACGGACAGTATTCGCGGTCTGTGGCGGTCTCGGCGGGCTGTATTCTCAGGCCGAAGTTGTCTTGTGTTTTTTGTTCTGTTGGTTTTACAAACTGGCGAAATCATGTCTCGCCATGTATGTCTCGCGTTGTAAGAAGACTGATATCATCAATAAAGAACTCTTGTTGTTGCATGTGTCTTTGGCTGTTATCTAACTTTTAGTTGATATAACTCCTGCTCATTCCAAAATCCAAAAATTTACATGGTATCAGAGGGAGGTTGAAGTGGTTAAGCAGTGATCAACTAGAAGTTATTGTTGCCTTTGTGAAGAGGAAATCAGTGTTAGAGCCATGGAAGCAGGATATGCAAGAGGTCTTGACATTGAACTCCTAACACAAACTAACTTCAAGAAGTCGAAGTTTTGTATGAAGAGCTATCTTCTGGGAGAGGACCTCTGGGAGGTGGTTGGAGGAGATGATACTCATAAAGTAGTTCTTGCTGGCGATAATGCTTAGGAAGTGAAGGCCTGGAAGAGAACAAATGCAAAGGCAGAATTCACTCTCAAGAGAGCAATCTCACCTGAACTCTTCGATCACATTATTGGTTGCAAATCAGCTGCTGAGATCTGGATGGCCTTTTCAACAGGAAAAATGTAGCTCGGCTACAGTTCTTAGAGAATGAGTTGGCGAAGGCCACTCAAGGAGATTTACCCGCCTCCACTTTCTTTCTTAAGATGAAAAACCTCTGCGCAGAGATTTCTGCTTTGGACCCCGATGAGCCTATCTCTGAGGTGGAGAGGCATATTATCTGCGGTTTGCGGAAGGAGTACCTCGCCTTTGTGACGTCTGTTCAGGGATGGGCAAATCAGTCATCCTTGTTGGAGTTGGAAAATCTGCTTGCATCGCAGAAGAGCTTGACAAGACAGATGGCGGGGTTGTCTATCTCAGAAGGAGAGAACGAGGTGTTGTTTTCTGGGAAGAAGAAGTGGGAGAAGAAGAAGTCTTCTGGAGGCGATGGGCATTCATCTTCAGGTCAGCAGGAGAGGAGCTATGCTCCTAAGTCTGAGGGGAAAAAGGAAGGGCTCAGATGTTACAGGTGTAACAAGCTAGGTCACTTCAGAAGGGACTGCAGAGTTAATCTTCAGCCAGGGCATGCTACAGAGAAGGAGGAACCAGATGTCAGGGAGGATGGTGGTGGTTGGGGAGGAGCCTTCTCGACTATTCTTTGTGCTTCTGCTCCTATCAACTATCAAGAGGATTGGATCGTGGACTCGGGGTGTGGTCATCACCTCACTGGAGATGAGTCAAAGTTCTCTTCATCGCAGCCATACTCAGGTAATGCTGCTATTATCACCGCTAATGATACAGTTCACGCAGTCGAGAAGGAAGGGATTGTCTCCATAGGAAGTGATAGAGGACCACTCACTCTAAGGAGTGTATACCACGTGTCTGGTATGAAAAAGAATCTCTTCTCTGTGACCAACGCTGTTGACGCTAGATATCACGTTCTGTTTGGTCTTACGGAAGCGAAATTTCTTCAAAATATATCAGCCGCAAAAGCTGATGTTGTTCACATTGGGAGGAGAGCAAAAGACTTGTACGTTTTATTTACAAGTTCTTATGTTGATAAGATGAGCAAGAATGATAGCGCAACCATTTGACATGAGAGGTTGAGGCATGTAGGAATGAATAAATTGAAGGCTATGGCGGTAAATGGCCTGGTCAAGGGCTTGCCTAGCTTGTCCTCCTACGGAGACGGTCATGTTTGTGCGGGATGTCAGTATGGTAAGTCTCATCGACTTCCGTTTGATAAATCACAAACTAGAAGTAAAAAGGCATTGGAGTGCATTCACAGGGACCTGGTGGGACCATCACCCCAAGCCTCGGAGGCAGCAAGTATATGCTGGTGTTAATTGATCATTACACCAGATGTCTGGGTGTATTTTCTGAAAGAAAAGTCAGAAGCGTTCGGGAAGTTTGTGGAGTTCAAGGAGCTCGTTGAAGGTTTACTAGGCCTGCAGATTAAGAAGTTGAGGACTGACAATGGTGGAGAGTTCACCTCTGCCAGAGTTCTCTAATTTTTGCAGGAAGAGCGGTATTCAAAGAGAGCTTACTTGTGCACATACCCCACAGAAGAACAGAGTTACAGAGAGGAACATCCGTCATTTGACGGAGACCCGCAAGTGCTGATTTTATGCCAAGAGTATCCTAAGGTCCTTCTGGGCGGAGGGAATGTCCTGTGCAGCCTATGTTATAAACTGAATGCCTATAAGTCCAATCAACATAATGACTCCTCATGAACTGATGTTCAAAAATAAACCAAGTGTTGCTCAACTTTGGGTATTTGGGTCAACCTGCCATGTGCATGCTCCTGACACTCTTCGAACGAAGCTAGATGCAAAAGCAAGAAAACTAGTATTCGTGGGGTATGATTACAGGAAGAAAGGTTGGAAGTGCATGGATCCAGAGACACAGAGATTTGTTGTTTCTCGGGATGTGGTGTTTGATGAGCTGACATCTTACAAAGGGTGTTCAGGAATTGAACTACCTGAGAGCAGGGTTGACGGACAAGAAAAAGCTGTTGTGAATTTTCAAGTAGAGCTGCCTGTTTCACCAGGAGCTCCAGCCGTGTTTAGCTCAGAGGCAGAAACTTTTGGTTCTGGAAGTAGGGGAGCAATGCTCCATGCGCGTCTAGAAGAGAAGCTAGTACAGAAGAAGCAGCTGAGGAGGTGGTCAGTCAAGCACCAACTTTGAGGAGATCAAAGAGGACTATCAAACCACCAGCCCGTTACACAGAAGGAAACATGGTGAGTTTCGTCTCATGTTTCTTTGTTGGTCCTCTGGATGAGCGGGAGCCATCATGTTTCGAGGAGGCCACAAGAGTCAAGGAGTGGGACTATGCTATGGAGGAGGAGCTGGATGCTCTCATGAAGAATGAGACGTGGTCACTTGTACCTAAGCCGAAAGACATCACTCCAGTGACTTGTAAGTGGGTCTACAAGTTGAAGAAGTCAGATGACAACATCGAGCGGTACAAGCCTCGCCTTGTAGCTCGAGAATTTTCACAACATTATGAGGAAGATTATGAGGAGACGTTTAGTCCAGTTGCTAAGATGACTTCAGTACGGATGGTTATTGCCTTAGCAGCGTTCAGTGGATGAGAAATTTGGCAGCTCGACGTGAAGAATGTCTTCTTATGCGGTGAGATTGACAAGGATATCTTTATGATCCAGCCGCCCGAGTTTATCTCTGAAGAACATCCGGACTACGTTTGCAATATGGAAGGCCCTTTACGAGCTGAATAAGCGTCAAGGGCATGATATGGGAAGATTGCGGAATATCTCTTGTTCTGCGGGTTTCTTGCTTCAGACTCAGACTCAAGCTTGTTCGTCAAGAAGAAGGGGGAGCTTCAGGTCATCGTACTGTTGTATGTGGATGACATGATTGTCACCGAAAATTCAAAGGAGGAGGTAGCAAGGCTGAGGGCCGAGCTTGCTATCAGATGTGAGATGAAGAACTTGGGTGGGCTCCACCATTTCCTTGGACTCGAGGTACAGAGGCGGGAGAATGGAGTGCTTGTGTCCCAGACTGGCTATGCAAAGAGGATCGTACAACGATTTGGCATGAAAGGGGGGAAAACAGTTCTACACCTCTAGAAGCGGGTCTGAAACTTCGACGTGATAATGGGAGAATTCTTTCTGATTCATTGGTGTTCCGAGCTCTGGTTGGAAGCTTGATCTACCTGACGATCACTAGGCCGGATATTGCATATGCAGTTGGAAGGGTGAGTCGGTACATGGCGGAACCACGGAAACCTCATCTGATGGCAGCAAAAAGTATCTTGAAGTATGTGAAGTTGACCTCAGATATGAGTCTCTTTTGTAGGAGAGGCACGAATTTCGAGTTGCATGGCTACATGGATGCTGATTATGTGGGAGATTCAGATGATCGAAAGTCCACATCTGGGTACGTCTTTATGGCGGGCCCAACAACTGTATCCTGGTGCAGCAAAAAGCAGGACTCAGTGTCTGTCTCTACCACAGAAGCGGAATATAAGGCTTCGGTCTTGGCAGCTCAAGAAGTCATCTGGCTCAGGAGATTGGTGGATGACATCCATATGAAGGTTCGAGATCCTACTTTGCTCCGCGGGGACAATGAGAGTGCTCTCAAACTGGTAAATAATCCAGTTTATCATGCGAGAACCAAACATATAGAGATCGAACACCACTTTATTAGTGAGAAGGTGTTGGAGGGATCTCTCATGTTGAGCATGTTCAGAGTATGAACAATATAACAGACATGTTCACGAAACCGCTAGCCAAGGGACCGTTCACCCGGTTGCGGAGTTTGCTTGAGCTGATCTCCACTTCCCACTTCAATGGGGAGTGTTAAAATTGTTGAAGTGTAAGTGGCTGATCAGGCAAACCGTGCGGACTGAGCGGACTGGAGGCCGCGGTCTATGCGAGCTGCGGTGCGGCCTTGTGTATAGAGGGTGTTGTGTAGATCTTGAGCGGCCTATGCAGACTGATGTTGGAGTTCGGGAGTTCGCTATTGGTCCGGCGGACTTGGCGGTCTGTTGCCTTGTTCACTGTCACGTTGTATACTGCCTTGCTTGCCTGCGACGGACTTGGCGGTTCATTGCGAGCTGGAGTCGTGCCCGCATTTGTTGCGATCTTGGCGGTTTGATGTCTTGTTCACTGTCGTATACTGCCTTGCCTACCTGCGGCGATCTTGGCGGACTCAGAGGTCTGGTTGCGAGCTGGTGTTGTGTCCGCAGGTGTTGGGGACTGGCTCTTATCCAAGAGTGTTGTAGCCGTGTTGGCTTGTGGACCGACCATGTCCAAGCGGACTGGGCGGACTGGGCGGACTGGTGAAGGCGGATTGCGGGCTGGGGGAGGTGTTCCTATCAGCTTGGGCTGTGACCACATCTCTCTTCGTACCTATAAATAGGACCCCTCGGTGACAGCATAATCATCGAAGAACAGTAAGCACAAACTCACGTTGGAATCTGCGAACTGATTTTTTCTGACCACCCGGCTTGCTGAAGTAACTTGTCTGTGCAGGTTGTGCGGACAGGACCAAACAACTCTTCTTCTAGTTGTCGACTTGGGGCAGTTCGCAGATAGCAATCTGTGGAGAGCATTTCTGAAGCGGCGGTTTGATTCTGAAGTTTGCAGACTGTGTTCGTGTTCGAGCGGCTAGTGCAGTGTACCGGTCTCAGCGGTCTGACGGACAGTTTTCGCGGTCTGTGGCGGTCTCGGAGGGTTGTATTCCCAGGCCGCAGTTATCTTGTGTTTTTTGTTCTGTTGGTTTTACATACTGGCGAAATTATGTCTCGCCATGTATGTCTCGCGTTGTAAGAAGACTGATATCATCAACAAAGAACTCTTGTTGCTGCATGTGTATTTGGCTGTTATCTAACTATTAGTTGATATAACTCCCGCTCATTCCAAGATCCAAAAATTTTACATTACCTCACCTAACTAGGCTTTATTTAGCGCGGCGATGGCGGGAGGAGACACAAGTCTTGAACCGGAGCGATGGAGTCGGATCGAAACGCGGCAGACAGCCGGCTTTTCCTCCTTACGACAGGACCAGACACGACAAACGGGGACGGAGGTTCATTTGGTTTTCCGCCTTAGGTCGGCATTTGCTCCATGTTCCTCTTTGTCGACCCAACCAGCAGGAGATTCCCTCCGCTCCAACATCACAGCCATAAGTCTCTGCCTCATCCTCTCCTTCTATATCGTTCTTTCACTGTTTCTTCTCAATAAATCAAGCCTGCAAGTCCGCCGATCAAGTCGTCACAATCTTCTCCTAAGAAATTATGTTGGTCCAGAGAAGTTGTTCCTTCCAAGTTCCAACATTGCCAGCAGCTCCGCTTCCTCCTCTCTCTACCTATCGCGACACCGCAGCCATTTTACTGCCTTGTGGTTAGGTGTAACTCGGAACAACGCTCAAGATAAATTCACAGATCTCTATCCTTTCTCTATCCAGTGACCATGTTTTTTTAATGCCATCATTTCTATACATCTATTACTTCTCATATCACAATCAAAAATAGCTTTATATGTTAGGGTAAGAAAGAAGATTCTTAATTGTTTTTGTACTGATCAAGAGGATTATTAACTATTTTCGTGCTCCGAGCTGATGAAGCAGCTAACTTAGCCCTGGCCCGGCTAATTTCGATGAATGGAGGGAAAAATCTGTTCCTTTAGTGGAGGCCGCATATTAAAATTAAAATTCATCATGTTAACCGTTTTCGGCGCAGCTGATATGACGCCTTTTAGTATCTAATTTTCAATATTCTTCGACCGCATGCTACATTTTTTTTACATTATATCCCTCGTCATTATGCACTTAATAATATATTTTTTTTATATTGGGGTTCTTATCCCTTCTGAAGAAGCAAAAGATCGACGGAACATCATCGAGCGGAGAAGCCGCAGCTGTGTTCGAATCTAAATTCATCAGGCATTTCCCGCAGAACAAACCAGTCTCTGTTGACAGTGCTAAGAGAAAACCTCATCTCTCATCAGATGTGTTGGCAGGGGTACTTCCTCTTTCTATTTGGGCTGTATTTTTCAATTATCACTTGAGTTTATTTATATAAAAAAATTCCCCTTTCTGCAGGTATTTACTGCCAGTTCTTGATCTTTTATTCCTGCACTAGAGAAATTTTACTGGGAAGCCATGGATTTTTTACTTTGAAGTAAAACCAGCAAGCTTACTGTTTTTGCAATCAATTTCAAGGTAATATATGGTTTTGTAAAGATATCAACTCAGTTTTGAGCTGCTAAAACATAATTTAGGTGGTAATTATGGGATTAGATAGATATTATTGTGATAATTGTGCAATAATATTTATAATTTAAATAGTTTAAGTGTTTTTTGCAGCATAATGAGTTGCATAACAAACATCAAATTGCAAAAATTGTCCGCACCGCACAACCCGGATCGATTTTTAAGCTGCACCGTAACATATCACATATATTTAAATAGAAGTGTAACTTAATTATAAGTTATTCATTAATAATAGTAATTAACTAGTAGTGTATATAGTTGTTTCCTTGCTTTAGTTCTCCATTTATTTATTGATGAATTTGTTGATTTGTAAGCTTTTGTTAAGTGTAAATAGTATTATAATGACCCTTCTAACTGTAATTGCGTGTTCACTAGTCTTCTTATAATATTTCAATGTTTGAAGGATAAATAAAGCTTGCCTATTCACAAGTATGTGTGTGTTGTGCATATCTTGGACTTAATACCATTCAAACTCATTACATTTTCATTTGATGTGTCATTTCATATGCAAATGAAACAATCATATCATGAGGATTGCACTAGCTGAAGATCTATCTTTAGCTTTTAACTTGTGGTTGATTTTGTAGTATTTGTATTTTAAAAATATATGTATTACATTTTTTATGATATATAACCCATGTAATTTGTTTGTTATGCAAATTTTACATCTTATTTCTCCCCACATTATCTTTTGTGTTTTTGTATTTCATATGCTTAAAACCACACCGAAACTGTAACTACATCGCAAAAATTGCATCAAAGCGAAATCGTTCCACATAATTTTGATGCACTGCGGTTTTGCTCATGTCAAAACCATGCCCTTGCGGTTTGGTCCAAAACCGTGCCCCTGCGGTCAAAATCGCGCCCTTGCAGTTGCGGTTTGGGCCAAAATCGCATCAGACCGCACTGTGCACACCCCTAACGGTGAGGTAACCCCCCTCCCCGGTGTGCGGAAAGAAATAGGCCCGTTCATATGTTAATTAAAATTATTTGGGGGAGAAATGAACATGTTGACATTACTGATTAAACTTCGGCTATTGCTGAAAAAAATAGTTGAAGATTAATTATTTTACTAAAAATATATGCTTGACAATGTGCAATTTTTTAATGTCATTAATGTGATTGTTGAGGGTTTATTTGGATGAGTGATGGTGGCTGAAAATGAAGGTAAAATAATATATTTGAATGGAACAGCATCCTTGTCATTGGAGTCGCACAGGAAAATGATGCTTTGAGAGATCACTAGTCTCAAATTATTAATATACGAGATTTTATGCATGACTTAAAATTTAAATTTTATTATTACTGAAAAAAAGTTGAATACTATTTTTCATATTGTTATGAAATGTTGGGAGATTTTTGCGTCCAATCATTAATGCTGGTTTAGAAAAATAATTTTAAATGATATTTCAACACATAAATGAAGTGCAACATGGTAATAAATTATAAAAAGCAATTTTCAGCAGCCAAATATAAAAGGATGAATTCCAAATTAATTATTTTAAAGAATTTTGATTCAAAAATCAAAACTAATGGAGATATTGAGATTAAGGTTCTGCATGGGGGGATTTATTTTCACAGGTCAAGCGCTTACGACTGTATGAACTCGCTTGTAGTCATTATGTTTTTATGTATTACGAACGCATGAACCGAACCTTATTAAGGTCCGATTCAGGCGGTTGTAACCATTTGACCTGTGAAATAAGTTCTCCAAACGGAACCTAAATAAAATGTTGCGACCGAGAATGACAACCGAATAACGGGCATTGGTGCAAATGTAAAGTTTTTTTATTAAGGCTCTGTTTGGCACTTTGGTGACGGAAATTGTCATTCGTTAACGCCCACCTAGGAAACTTCATCCACTTTTATGTTCAAACGGATGATGTTTGTTATGCGATCCTTAACGAATGGCGGTTTAACCCTCACATTTATGGCCGCTATCACCGTGCCAAATGGAGCCTAAGTATGTGGAGATTGTTGAGAAGAATCTCTAAGAATTTAATGAAATAAAGTTAGGAAGTTGATATAAAATTTCTCAATATATTGGGTGAGTAAGTAATTTGAAGTTCTTGAGTGAAGCAAAACGAATGAAAAGATTCATAAAAAAGCTCTTCAATCATTATTAAAATAAATATTATTAAAACTAGTTTATGAGAAACGAAAAACTTACATCAAGTCTCTCTAGATAAAAGACTTAACAAATCTTTTGAGGTAAAGGGGATTTTTGGCACTTAATACCCTTCAATTGGAGGTGTTTGACACATTGCACCATATGTTTCATTTTTTGGTACTTTACACCCTCCAAATTGAATTTTGGAGCATTTTGCACCCTCTTGTATTTTTCGGTTTATTTTTTGGTCTATTATATTTATTTTTGAAATGTAAGAGAGGTATTTAAGGAATTCTAGAAAAGACTATTATAAAATGCCAAAAAATGAGATTATAATCTGACTAGTATAAACGGATTTTTGGCACTTAAATACTGCAAAGTCATTTATATGCTACTGTAATTATTCGTATAATTTACTGTAATTATTCGTATAAAAATTTTAAACCTGATTATATTTTCCTGACTGATTTCGGATGCAAATTTTTCTATGTTGAACCCGGGCTCTCTCCGAGACGAAAAGTTTTGGTGAGTTCTCCGGCGTGCTCTCTCCCGGACGAGAACAACAACACTTCAATGCTTTAATCACACTTTGCACCCTCATGAGCCTTTAAATTTTCCATTTTCCAGTTTGTAACGAGCCTTCAATGTTTTTTTACGATTCATGTCATTCAATGGCTCAGGTTTTTATGATTCCATCACAAAACCCAGGTTCAACATACAACAATCTAATTATAGAACACTTTGCACCTTCATACAGGAAACAATTTAGATATGCTTGATAGAATTCCAAGCTTAAATGGCATTGAATGTATCTCCGATCAGCATTAATTAATCAAAAGTTGAACAAGTATTAAACATGCTCAACATACAAAAACAACTAAATACTAATAAAACTTATGCCCCGCAAAGCACAATACAAATAAATATGACATGTTTTTTTGGCCAAGGTAAATAACAGTACAACAAAACTTAAATTGCACAAATTCTTGATTGGATAAAGATCGGCAAGGAAGTTGTGGCATCCAGACTAAGCAGCAGCAACATCTACTGTCATCATTACAAGAAGTCCTCAAAGCCTGAAAAAAAACTTAATGTTTACAATGTGTAACTACATAAAAATAGCATTTAAATGTGAATTTAACAGACGGAATTCTCACATGTTGTAAAAGATGGCATTGATGAATTTGATGGTTCGACATATGCTTCTTGTGTTGCAACTTTTTTTTACCTACACAAGAAAAATTGATTAGCTTATTTTACTAGTTCATTAATAATATAAATTCTCTCTAATAATAAATCACTAACCGGTAATTTTGATCTTGACGTTGACGTTGTTGGCATTGGATGACCACAGTTTTTTTTGGTGTGTCATACCACGCCGTAGTTGGAGCATGTATATTTAGTCACATGCCTTTTCAAACAGTATTTTTTGTTATCTAACTCATCTTGTTTTTTCCTTCTAGCATGCAATGAAGGTCTTCCAATTTTTTTCCCTTTCACATTCCTTGGAACCAAAAAATTTAAGCTAGTTTTGGGCCTCGATCACATGCAAACAATATGAAGGTCTTCCTATTTTTTGTTATCTAAAATCATTGCATATGCTACATGATACATATCATTATTGCCATCAATTCCAACTGCGCAAAGTAAAACTCCTCCATTTGATGTCTTAAGATGAGTTCCATCTAAACCTATAACTGGCCTGTAACCGGAAAGGAAACCCATTTTAACACCTCAACATATACACAATCTCTTGAAAGTACATGTTTGGGTTGTTGAAACCTCTTTACATTGAACTTTAGCTGTAGTGTTCGGATTGATTCGACGAATTTCTTCACAATAACTCCAAATGCTAGCATATTGCTTCAACTCTGAAGCATGAATCAGATTGTTTGCATGTTTTTTAGCTCTATACATTTTCCAAATGGAGAGAGAGGTTCAATTTTCCATTTGAAACATCTCCTGCATTGCCGAAGCCGGAGTTTCCAACCTTACCAGAAGCAGCGCTTCTGATAGCCGGAGCGCCGGCTCTCCCAAAGCCTAAAGCTTTTCCGCCAAAACCTGCCGGAGTCTTCCCTGAAACACCAGAAGCGGAGCCGCCACACTTGCCTGCGACTACTTTCCCTTATCCTACAATTGAGAACCCATGAGCTCTACGGATTGTTTGTGGTGTCCTTCACTCCCCATTTCCGAATTGATCATGAGTACATGTAGTGATATTTAATTATTTATATAACATAAATAATTTTATGGAAATTTTATTATTAAATAAAAGCAAAATTGAGGTTCAGTCCAAAGTTTAGTTTATGAAATAAGAAAAAAAAAATTGGTGGGCTAGACTCGAGGGACAAGAGGAAAATGCCCGGGTTGCCTGCTCGCCGCCCAATTCAGCTTGCCCGTCTTCCAATTCAGAAATTTTTAGGTACATGCGGGCATGTGCAGGATGGTGCCCGCGATGCATTGCGAGCCGTCCGATCAACAAAAACTTCTGCCTATTTTAAAATATTTTTTGCTCCCTTTAATGCTGACGGTCAGATCTCACATCCAATGCCTAAAAATATATTGCACGTAGAGGTATGTGCACACGGGTACCTAAAAACTGCCCCTTCCAATTAGTACAACTTTCGCTTGATTTTGTTTCTTCGTTTTTTGCTGGCGATCAGATCCTATATAGACCTATGTGCAGGTCACACCTAAAAATCTCTCATGAAAAAGGCGCCAAATTTTTCTTTTAAACTGAAATCAGTCACAACTCACCCTTTCCGTCCTATTTTTAACACAAACATTAGTCCTATTTGTTCCCTCTTCGAGCAAATTGCTTTTCGCAATACTTTTGCGTCCCCTCAATAACTTTACCAGGAGAACTTCGCTCATTCTTTGGTTCGTAGTCTCCTACACTTTGAACCAATGCTAATGCGACTATGTTAAATGGTGATTTTGAAGAAATATTGTAAAAGAGCAAAAATTAAAGCTAACAAAGCTCCAAAAGAATGGCACTTAAGATTTGATGAAGTATGGATTTCAAGCATGTGATCTTGATAAATGAATTTACTACAATGAGAACATAATTAGTTTTTCAATTTTATCTTTATGTTGATGATATTTTAATTTTTAATATTTCACTAACTTCATACACAAAACTACAGTATACATATTTCTAGCAGAGATTTAACACCAGGAATGTACATGCACAAATTCTAGCAATTATACAAGCAAAATAATCTCCTTTATTTCTCATTTTTTGAATAAATAGTTAGAACATTATGAAAAAAAACAAATCAAATTTCACCAACAAATATTATTACAATTGCTTGCCAAAGAAAATTACAAACACAAGCAAACCTTCAAATGGGAGATCAAAAAAACTTTATTGGAAGGAGAAAAACCTCCATACAGCAGCCTATAACTAGCCGCACAGAATGCTGGCTTCTATAAAAATAAGCAAACCTGAAAATTATCCATATAATTATATTTTACATTTTGATTTGATCTTCCACAGAATTAACATGGAATACCATTTTCCTGGATTATATCATGAAAATTCCACACTTGGATATTTCACCAGGCTATATATACCATAAGAATTACATGTGCGCCGTGCCGGAAGAGGAAAATAATCATTTTTTGCCTGTGGTTACTCCGACCGCGACATTGCTCACCTGTATTCGAGCGAAGAATATAGTTTCAGTATACATTCGTGAAGCAAGTTGTCGAAATTTTAAATAGAAATTAAAGAAATGGGATCATACCAGCTTGCCTCTTTGGTCTACTGACATTGGATTCTCGACGACAACAGTTTGGCTGTTCGAGCTCGGATTTGATGGCTGCGAGAAAAATTTTAGACAGTAGACACTGTGAATGTTAAAAAATAATGATGATAAAAATATTTGAGATTTTTTATTACCACCAGCTTCGGAAGAAAATTGAATACTGATGTAGATCTCACTGGAATTTGGTGTTTTAGAAACAAATGAGAAAATAGTTATAAAATGTTAATTCCGACCTTATAAACACTGGAAATAGTATTTGGGTTTAAAATTGACATTAGCGATGCAAGAGTATGATTTAGTCCCACATCGGATAGAAGAAGTGTATGTTAGTGTAGAAATACCATGTCATTGATCGGATCAAGTTTTTGAGTATGATTTAGTCCCCCTTTTTAAAGGAAAACACGTGATTAGGAACTTATTACTTCCACGCATAATAAGTACATGCTCCAGATCGACTCTCGGACGGTAAAAGAAGAATTTGGTGCCGCCGCTTTGGCATAATGTGGACAGTTGATATAATAATGCGTTCCTTTGATGTATTAAATAGTTAATATTATCTTCATTAGTTGGCATGCTTGGTAGTCTATATAAGGAGTACGTTATAAAAGTTATACATTATATATTTTGTAAGAAAGACCTCGGCTTTGGGTTCCGTGAGAGAACCAGCATCCCGAGTTGTATGAACAAGAGCCCTATCGGGAGTTGTAATCATATATATTTGTAGTGTGTTCTTCCTCTCCATCACGAGTTGTTCTCATCCTGCTTCCTCCCCCCAAATAGTGTTATAGCATGACCCCTCCTAGCGAATTCTTTTCTATACATAATTTTTTGTTCTGGCTAGGCAAGACGGGATACCTGAGCCATTCCCTTTGTAAATGCTAGGCTGAGGGAGATTAAGGCTCCGTTTGGCGCAGTGGTGGAGGCGTGGCGCGGTGGTGGAGGTTGATAGGCACTCGGGAACTCGGCGATAGAGGGGGTGCCGCCGGTAGGGAGGAGAGAAAGAGTAATAGAACAAGAGGGAGAGAATTAGGGTTAGGAGAGAGAGAAAACACAATATTCAACCAGCATAACCTTACAAGTCCAAATGAGCCCCTCTTACATTGGAGGGGCGCCAATAACGGGGGGGGGGGGGGGGGGGGGGGGGGGGGGGGGGGGGGGTATGCTAATAACAGGAAATATAAGATAACATAAAACATAAACTGAATATTAATTTTCCTCCACACCGGCCCCATCTGGGTCGTCCTCGTTGGTCCAAGCCGCTCCCGATGTGCCCGGTTCATCTTCATCAGTCCTCGCAACGTTCGCCACAAATATCCGAAATAATGCCCCCGTCTGAAAAATGTGTTGTCTCCAAGGCAGTAGTCTAAGGCTTCATTTGTTTCGGCGGTGGCGGGTGGATCCGGCGGGTGGAAACGGAGTTTTCGAAATGGAGGGGGGAGGTGGCTGCTCCAAACAGAGCTTTTTGGGGCGTTTCTCAAGGCGGGCGGGTGGAAACGGAGCAAACGCCGCCAGAGGTTCATTTGTTTACCCGCCTTCCGGCGGCGTTTGCCCAAAACGGAGCACCGAAACGCCCAAACAAATAGAGCCTAAGTGGTGGCGACAACAGTGATCCTGGAATAGCCTCGTGGCTTCGAACTCCAGACGGTAAGACCCAGTGATCGGGACCTCCTACGAGCCAGAGTCCCCCTGAAGGTTGTGGCAGCAACCAAGTAGCTTGGCTAGGTAGTACGGCGCCAGCTGCCGTCTTTCTTCCAGATCAAAGAAAGCTGGGATGGTGGCAATCCCGAAGAGCAATCTGGTTCCTTGCCGGGGGAGAAAGGAGAGCATAGGAGGGTGTAGTCACCGTCGAGGCGACATGGTTGTCCCTCATATAGGTGTATGAACATAATCTCCAACTTGACGCATACCTCGCCGAGCGTGCAGAGCCAAGCCACTCGCAGCACGGCGGCGGGCCCGCCTAAGCCAAATGTGTGGAAGTCCGTGGTCACGGAATAGGGACCCACAGAGAGAGACGGCGGTGCAACAACCCTGAGTCGGGCAGTGGCGCCAATCACCTATGCAGACCGCAACGTCTGGGGAGGGAACCAAGGGAAGACGGAGTTGCCGCAACAGGTGCTCAGAGATGAGGACGTGGCTTGCGTCGTTGTCCCCCATGATGATGATCGGGTGATCCCTCAGTGTGCCCGGAAGCTGCATGGCCTGGTAGTTGGAGATCCCGTTCATCGAGGCGCCAAATAGCTCCAACCGGTGGAATATAGTCGCGATGGGGTCGAGAGGGGTATCCTCCAGTGAGAGCTCCACCAGGGCCTCAAAGTCAGCCAAGGTAACCTTAGGGTCGATGTCACCGATGATGGCGCGGAACTCCCTGATCGCGCAGACATGGGTAGGAAATAAGGCTGACGGCAGCGGAAACACAACCCCTTACAACGAAGGTCGTCCAACTCGCGGTTGGAGAATCGCTGAGGAGGGCCCGATCGGCCTGGCAGAGCGGCTGGGGAAGGCCGAGGAGCTGGTGTCTATGGAGTAACAGCCTGCCACGGTCGGCCCCCCAACAGAGGTCTGCCTGACGACGGCATTGGCCGAGGCGACAAATCCGCCTCCACGAGGCGGGGTATGTCGATGGCATCGAAAACCGTCTGGGGGTGTTGAGTGCGGAGCCGGGAGCGGATGTTGGACAAGAGGTCATGCATGAAGAAGCCGAGATAATGATCTGACGATAAGCCCGAAACATGGATGACAAGGGCCACAAACTCATTGATGTAATCATCCAATGCACCAGTTTGGCGGACCCCACATAGCAGTTTGATGGCGGATCCAAAATAGCGGCTGTCATAGCGACAAGTCTTCTCCTGTTTGATCTCCGACCAAGAGATCGTCGGGTTGGACTGTCGGAGCCACCGAACCCAGTGAAGGGCAGAGTCGTCGAGTCCCACGACGGCAGTAGAGACCTTATCCTGCTCGGGAGTATGGTGGATGTCGAAGTATTGCTCTGCCTTGGCAATCCACCCAAGTGGGTCCACACCGACAAAGGTGGGGAAATCCAACGCAAGGGCGGGACAGCCTGGAAGAAGCGGGACCGGGGAGTCCCCGATTTACGTGAGGGGTGCCGCTCCGAGGATGGACGTGCTGGCGGCCGGGCACGCGGATCTGTTGGCGGAAGAGGCGACGAAGGGTTGTAGGACATCAAACTTGTCGTGAAGGGCGAGAAGAGAGGCATGCATGGAGGCCACGAGGGACTCCTGGGCGTCGACGCGGCCAAGGAGAGCCTCGGTGGAGTCCTTCGGCGGCGGTCGGCAGTGGACCGGGTCGTAGGGGCCATGGCAGTGGCCGGTGCTCGGCCGTGGCGCCGCATGCGGGTCGGGACCGACACGGGGCGGCGAACATGGATGGACGCGGCAGGGACGGTGCAGGCTCGACGACGATGGCTGGAGAACGGGTGCGGTAGTCTGGAGCAGGAACACAGGGTTGCGATGCCTGGAGTAAAAGGCGCGGCGGTCAGTAAGCAAGAAGGCGCGACGGAGATGTCAGGAGACGGGTGCGGCGGCGTGCAGGGCTGCGATCAAGAATTCCTAACAATGGTGGTTGGTGCGATCCGGGTGTTCGTCGCGCTGCGGGGGAGGTCTCGCGTGGAAGGATGGAACGCAGGGCTCGAATCTGCTATCCATGATGAAGTCGCGATGCGGATTAGGGACGTCCGCGATATGCGCTTTTGTGAACAGGCATGAGAGCGGAGATTCGTCGACCGACGGCTATAACAACGAGCGGAGCGGCAGGTCGGACCAGTTTGATAGGTACACGGGAATCCAATGATAGAGGGGGTGCCGACGATATGGAGGAGATAAAGAGGAATAGAAGAAAGTGATTAAGGTTAGTAGAGAAAGAGAAAACACAATATTCAACATGCATAACCTTACAAGTTCAAATTAGCCCCTCTTATAGAGGAGGGAAGCCAATAATAGAGAGGGTGCTAATAACAGTCTACAGGAAATATAAGATCACATAACATAAAACATAAACTAAATATTAATTTTCCTCCGCGCCGGCCCAGCCTGGATCGTCCTCGTCGTTCCAAGCCGCTCCCGACGCGCTCGATTCATCTCCATCGGTCCGCGCCACGTTCGCCGCGAATATCTGTAACAAAGGTTATGGGCACGGTGGTTATGAGCTGTCGTTCGTGAACTCCTAATCTCAAATAAGAAACTTCATCCACTTTTATGTTAAAAACTAATTTTCATTTCTTGGCGGTGGTCATAACTGTTTTCATGCCAAACATACATTCTATGACTGTAGCGTTTTTGCCCAAACTCGCCGGAGCAAAAACACCGCACCAATTTTCAAAACTTGAACTATCAACCATCTCTCCCTAACAGAATATTTATTTTAGCGCGAATTCAACACTCAACATAGGGTTTTCATAAAAATTGGTATTATTATGACAATTTCAAAAAGAGACTAATTAGTAATACCCTGTTAATAATAATACCTAGTATCATTGCTATTTTTCCAATAATTCCTAACATTAGATCTGTGTTAGTTGTCTCTGTTTGTGATATATAGAATAAAGTTTGGAAATTATTGCCCTTTTTCGTAGTTAAGAAAAAACACACTGAGAGAAATTATAGAAAGTATAACATAAACAATAAGAACAAATTTCAAAGGTGTATAGAATAATGTTTGGAAATTATTTCCCTTTTTCGTTGTTAAGAAAAAACACACACTGAGAGAAATTATAGAAAGTATAACATAAACAATGAGAATAAATTTCAAAGGTGTATAACATACAGCTGAACTGGATGGGAGAGGAGTGGTTCCATTTGGCCTGTTTGCTAGGATTGGCATCATCCCTGGATTTGTCTGCAGAAAACAAAATCAGGTATCAAAAAAATGATTTACGAAACTGAAGATATATGTCAGAGATGAGAGAACAATATTAAGTTTTTGGCTCACCCCAACAGTAGTAACAAAATTACACAAGGCACATTTAACACAAGGAGCTCCATGAGGATATACTAGAGTTGTATGGCACTGGGCACAGTTCACATGAGCAAGTTGACTTGCTGCATAAAATGAGATGTCAAATTTTCATATAAATACAATTTTAATATAATTTCATAGTAGGTATATGGTTCCAATGTAATTAATAGGCAATTTGATTTATCTAGGGAAGGTAAACAAATACAGTTTTTCATAAACAATCCTACCCAATTTTGTTAAATGTAAATAAAATGGTAATGAGTTAGCGTTAAGGCTCGCACCCCATCCTCAAAAAACAACAACCAAGCATTAAAGTATAAAGAATTTTTAGCCCATTTTCTCAACCAAACATTATAGGTCCCGTTCGTTAGGTTGGAATTGGAGCATTGGAATTGGAATTCAATTGTCAATTTCAATTCCGCCGTTTGGAAGCCCAAAAAATTCGTGGGAATCGGATTTAATTTCAATTCCGATAGGAATTGAACCAAGAGGAAACGTGCCCGCTTCGTTTCCGACCTCGTGAAGTCAGATTTGGCGTTTCCAGCCCATCCCCTTTCTTCCGCGACCTACCGCCATCGACCTCGACATTTTTCTTTTGTCTGAACAAGAAGAGTTGCGCCCGGCGATCTACCTCCTCAATCCTCCATTTTCTCAGGTGACGGTGTTTGTGGCTTACCCCCGCCAGATCTCGTGGCTCAAGGACCCGACATACCCCACGTCGCTCATGTCGTCAATTTTGACCTCCCCAACGACATAGACGACTACGTCCATTGGATTGTTCGTATGTATTTTAATTTTGTCGTTGTTTTAGATTTTACATTTCAATTCCATTAACTGAAAATAACATGGCGCCGAACATCGGAATTACTAATTCTAATTCTTGTGATAGAATTCCTGCATTCAGCCGAATAGCTGAATTGGAATTGACTTCAATTCCAATTCCCGTGGCAATCAAAATTAGGCAAATTCCAATTCATGCATCTCATTTCCTGCCAAGCAAACGGAGCCTAGGAGAAAATTAATTTTGATGAAACATTCCTTTACCATTTTTTATTTTCAGTTTCTCAATTTTACAATTTGCATAAGGAGTTTGAAGTTGTAGTAGACTTGACGGTTTGCAGAATGAGCAATAAGGTTGGATGAGGAGTGTTAGGTAGGATGAAAGGAGGTTGTCACTTAGGCTTAATAATAAGGGTTAGCGTTTGTTCATGTCATTCTGCGTTGGAGAAAATGATGGTGCACATTGGTGAGCCTATTAGAGGAGGCAACACAAACAAGGAGTTGTGGAAGAAGACGCGTTAAGAGTCGGCATGATAGAGAAACTCTGGCGATTGGGCTGGAGCAGGAGACGATCAGTCGAGGTACTTTGTGTCTAGGTTTGACTCAAGGGGGTACAATATAGGAAATTTCTCATCATTCTATTCCAACATGCCTTGTTCGACTATTGTGCATGTATGCGAGAGTGAGGGAGAAGGTTTATGTTATGGGCATCACACCTAGTAGGGGTGGATTTTATTTCGTCTTGAAATGTTTTTATTTTGTCTTAAAGTTGTGTCCTTATATGATGTTGATATTTATGTCGTGTTTTTATGTGGTGTCTTGTTTAATCGAATGTCCAAATATGTCATTTATTTCTACTAAAGTTTGTTGTAAGACATATTTAAAGAACATTATGGGTCCCCTGTATGGGCGAGCAATGAAATAGTCCATTTCCCGTCTTTGAATGAGATTTAGAAGTTCTCTCTCTCTCTCGAGCACGCCCCTCTTAGGCAGTCGCGGTCAAGCATCTGCAGTATCTCCACTGCCATCTCCACCTCCAGCCACTCCTCCGACAACCTTCGAGTAAGCACACAACAACTTGTTAACAGAGTCTAATCTTTTCTCCTTAACAATTCGCAAAGCCAAGAGTTTTCCACCTTTTGAGTAACATTGAGAAAACCGAGATCTGACTCTCGACTTCATCCAGCTGGTGAACTTCTCGACTTCCTCCTTTCGCGCGGACCAGTCGACGACAACACTCCCAGCTCGCTGACTTTGTTCGGTACCCACGCCGATGGTCCTTCGGGTAATGAAGCCGCAAAAAACCGCAAGTCATTTCTGACGGTTTTGTGTGAAGCCATTCAGCAGTCCCATGATTGACGCAATACAGTGGTGCGGATTTGTCAGTGTTTTCTGCGTGTATTCCCCACGATTGAGGCTAGCACGGCTCTTCGATCCTCTGTCCTTCCCCTTCGGTAGCCTGCGAGTGCCATACATCATCGACACCTGCAAGTTCTACACCCCTCCCCCCGTCAGCATCCTGCACCATAACCGCACGCGTTGTAACAGCAAAAGGCAGCGCCGCCTCCATATTTACTTTTTCTATCAGATACGCACCTTCCTATTTTGATCGGCACTCACAAGTGAGGTTGCATTGCCATGCCTACTGGAACTTTCGATCTTGAGCCGCATCGAGCCCAGCCCTCTGTTGATTGCCAAAAGAAAAGAAACATGTGTCATTCCTTCTTGAGCCCAGTGCAGCTGCATCATTTATGACTTTAAATTTTAAATTGATTAATCATTTCTTGATTAATTAAATATTATTAATTCAATTCTTCGAGCTTATTAGTTCTTATTTGAATTAATTAAGTAATCAATTAATTATAGAGCACATCAAGCTTAGTGTCACAGAGATAATCGTCCTTCGTTCGATAGAGGAAATGATTCCCTTCATGAACGCACGTCTTCAGGACGCCGAGACACTCTTCCACCAAATTAAGAATCCGACAGCTGTCTTTCTGCCGCAGTCTGTGTCGCTGCCGCTTCCACCGCCACCGCTGGTCCCTGCGGTCGTCCCTCCACCTCTCCCAACGCAGTGGCAATCGTGCAACTGCGCTATCGTTCTCCACGGTGGTTGTCCTTTCGCCATCACCTCCTGTAGGCATCACCTCGCAGTCTTCGCCATCGGCATCGCCGCCTCTTTTGCGGACACCTACCCCCTGTCAGCTCCTCTGGACCCATTTCTCTAGCTGCCCACCCAGAAGCCAGCACCACCATTTCTGATCAATGCAACTCTTTCTCTGCCCAAACTATCTTCTCTTTCCCTTGTTCGCAATCATCGAGGACCCCGTTCAGTCCGTTCATCGCCATCTATTCTTCCTCTGCTACAACAATATGATATTGGGAGTTGTTCTGGCGGTAAATTTAAAAGCCCAATGATCAAGCGATGCAAAGACCATTCGAGCTTGAGGACTAGCCCGATTTGAAGGACGGAGATGTTATGGGAGTCGCACACTATTATGGTGTCACGTTTATTTTGTCTCTACATACTTTTATTTCATCTTAAATCGTGTCCTTATATGATGTTATTTATGTCGTGTCTAAATGTGGTGTCATGTTTAATCACATATCCAAACCTGCCATGTATTTCCTTTAAAGTATGTTGTAAGTCCTATTTAGAGGACATTAGTGGTCTTGTATGAGTAAGCAATGAAATAGTATATTTCTCATTTCTGCAATGAAATTAGAGAGAGAGAGCACGCCTCGCTTAGGCAATTGCGGTCAAGGCTCAGCAATATCTCCACAATTGCCATCTACACCTACGACCACTCCTCTGGCGGACTCTGAGTAAGCCCATAACAGGTTAATATGCAATTTGACTGACGCCTTTAATGTAAAGGAATTTAAATTTTTATTTCTTACCAAATTTGTTCTGAATTTAATATGGAGATTTGTGAGCTTACTTTAATAACCTAAATTGCTTTTAATTATCAAACAAATTTATTCATTGTCTTGCTGGTCATCCAAATCAATATGCTTTACACAAAATACGAAAAATAACGAGGAATAAAATAAATAAAGCGCTCCAATGATTTTTATTTTTTTCTCAGATGCAACACTAAGTTGCATCAAAGATCATAGACAGCATATGCTTATAGTTTTGATACCCCAACAAATTGATACTTTAAAGATCCAAGATATTTTTCCAATTCTTTATGCAACTCATATAATCAAGCATGATGTAAGCCGGAATTCCTGATTTGATTTTAATTTCATAAATTTGAGTTTTTTTTTAATATGCAGTGCAAGAGATATTTTCACAAATAATTTTAAACGACAATCAAACTGGGGTTCGTAAACTCATGCAAGGGCTTAGCCATCAAATGCAATCAACAAAATGAATTAAATCATCCACGGGTATAAAAGTGAAGGCGAATAGAGTTTTTTCCAAATTAACGACAGACACAAGATGATAGTTTAGGGCAAGCAAGCTTTGAAATTACTAATTAAATAATATTAAGCATTTTGCTATACTAGCATAATTCGAGCGAGAGAAAGTTGAGAAATAAATCTCCAACTTCATGAATGCGGCGCAAAAACCTGCAAGAAGTGAACAGATTCTCTGGATATGGAGGAATTGAGTTGGGTATGGGTGCTGACAGAGGGGTTCGGCTTGCTACGACCTCTGAGAAGGGGGATCAGGCGAGGGAAGCAACCTTGGAGGAAAATAAGGTGGCTGGCTGACAAGAAATCGAGAGAGACTATTCTATCAGAGGGGAGGAAGTTGGGGTATCCTGGCGGCGGGAAACAGAAAACGTAGAGGATGTTAAGGTGGAAGGCGGTGTTGCGGAGAGGGACGCAAGAGATGTCAGGCTAGAGCGTGGCGAAATTCCCTGAGTTCGATGAGAGCTTGAACGCCGGGGACCGGAGAGACTTCTGGCTGCAACACCGTGGACAACGGGCGACTTGGAGCTGTATCGGGAGGAAGAACAAAGAGGAGCGGTTGGGTTATTGAGCAAACAGAGAAGGTTCCCTGTTCTTGATTATACCATACCCCCAAGCTGCTCATCAAAATAGAAGGGGTCGTCCTTTTAATGCTTGGAAAAGAAATAGGAAAGAAGCTTTATCAGGTACTCCAAATATGAGAATAAAAAAATAAGGGTGGGCCACTCCTTTTAATGCATGGAATTGGAAACAAGACTTTAGTAGGTATTTATAATGGGTTATGTTATATGCAGGCCATTTTCGGCTATGTGCAGCCCAAAGATAGAAGCAGGCCAAACTAAAAAACCATAGGAAGTGATGAAATCGTATAGGTCTAGCCTGCACATAACCATTATGAAATTGCATGGCCTGCATATAGCCGAAGTGGGCCTGCATATAGTTATTACCATTATAATAGGAGAATGAAAATAGAAGCGAATGTTGGTCCTTTCAAAAGGAAACAAGAGATTTAATACATATTCAACATATGAGAATTTTAAGCTTCATAAATTTGAACAGATTAAATAATCCCAATAATATAATTTTGAAAATATAATATTGGTCTCATATTTATTGACTTTTTATAAAATCTCTTTTGAATTACTTAAATATTTAATCAAATCTCTTTTGAATTACTTAAATATTTAATCAAATCTCGGTTATCATACTATCTAATTTAATGGATCTTTTATTTAGGGTCTTACTGGACAATCACCTCAATAAGCTGAAACACGAGCGTGAACGATGCACGCCATACAAAATAAACGAGTACATGCGTGATAAAAATAGATGTATGCTAAAATAAAGATATGTGAGTAAAATAAACACATAATGCGATGATGTGACGCGGGCTGCATCAAAACATATACTCAACACCTCACAGTAAACTTCCTCTATAGAAATGAAAGATAAACACATGAATGGATTCTAGAAACATTGAGCATCCAAGGGGAAATTCGCAAATATGAAAAAAAAAACCTAACATTGGAATATAATCATCATCAGCGTCGAGAACCTTATCCCGATTTAGACCTATAACACTAATTTCAACAACAATAAGCTAATATTGCAAGATTTTTCATATTCTTACATCTTAATTGTAGAAGCGCACATCAGTTGAAAAGAAAAAAATATAAGATTTCTGTATTTCCTCGTGAAGAGCTCACATTACAACAAGTGTATGTACATATATATAGGGAGGCGGAGTGAAGGCTTAACTACATCCTAAAATGTGAGACTAATCTCTAAAATGAAACGGGCCCTCCAATGGGCCATTGGATGGCCTTTGTACAACTTACAGCACTTTCCCGCAAGCCGGAGCATACAAATCGTAAGATCTAAGCTTGTACAAAAACTGACAATATGGTGGCCGAGGTAAGACCTTAGTGAGGATGTCCGCAACTTGCCCAAGCTAAGGCGAAATTCAGGATTCGGAAAACGATTCCTCGTTTCGAGCTTGATTGATTCTCAGATCTCCCCTTCCTTCCACACTCCAGGAGGGCAGACAGGTCACAAGTCCAATTTATTAAGCTGCACCTTTTTCCAAACAAAACGACAATCGACTTTGATGTTAGTTGTGCATTCATGAAACACGAGATTCTTGGCAATATGAAAAACTGCTTGACTGTCACAGAAGAAAGTGGCTTGAGAGAGAAGTTTCACACTCAAATCATTCAGAAAACTCTCTAATCATGTAAGCTCGGAAAAGACATAAGTCATTAACCGATACTCAGTTTCTGCAGATGAACGTGCAACTACAGTTTGCTTCTTGTTCCGCTAGGTTACAAGATTCCATCAAAATATGTGTAGTATCCACTTGTGTATCGTCGATCATTTAGAGATTCAGTATCAGAGTAGGTAACAAGAGATGAGGGAGAGCTGATGCGAAGCAGAGACGAGGACCTGCAGTGGAAGACAAGTTATGGGCTAGTTCGGGGCTGATTGATAGCTTTCCATATATGGCATGGCTAGATCGATGATTGGACTCCGCGGATGCGTCTGAATTTGCGTTGCAAATCAATTTCATATATTAATTTGTTATGTTTGCATTTATTTTGATTATTTAGGTGGCCCCACCTCCGACCAATCATAGTCGTCGATGGTGAGATGTCCTAACCTCCTCTTTTTTATAAATAGTTCATGTATGGGCTGATTAGAGGTATTGCAGAATTTGGAGAACTTATTCCTGGATTCGTACGATTTCTCCAAGGTGTCGACTCTCTCGAACTTTAGGTGATGACTCCTAGGTGTGTATCTCCTTCCCCAAGATTTGCCCTAACCCTAAGTGATGCAGGACGGTGCGTAGGGTTTACGCGCCTGTTAGCTATTTCTAGGAAACCCTAACTGAATGCAACGAAATATGATTTTTAGCAAATAATTGAAGCGGATGTTGCGCAGATTTATGAATTTAAACAATGTTTTATAAAGCACGAGAAAGACTATTTTGCTTTAAAAAAAGATTTTCTTAAATTGATGGTTCAATTTAAATCCGGGGAAGGAAGCTCGCAACTTCGTTCTGTCCCTTTGTTGCAGCCAAAACGGAAATCGTGAACTCCAAATACGTTTCCGTTTGGAGTTCTCGACGTAACGTTTGCTGACTAAATTCGGCGAAAGCCCAGCAATGAGTCTAAAAAATCCTAAGAGAAAATGGAGACACACAAAGAGGGGATAGAAGCAAATTACCCACGGAAAGAACCGTCTTTCCGTATCTGAGGTCGATGGCGATCACGCGGGGAGTTCCTCGTCACCTTCGAATTCCGCTCTCAGGTCGGCCGCTTTCGCACACAGGCACCAAGGAAATTAAACACTCCCTCACACGAGGTGGTTCCACGGAATCACTCAACAAAGTAAGGAGCCACAAACTAAACACGCCTAAAATTCACTCGCACTTCATGCTCAACGTGGTTCCGCAAAATCTCAACACTTACGGTGGCTTCACGAAATCTCAAACACTCAACTGTTTTAGGGAAGCCACGAAACAAAACATCACAATCTTTTAGCAGCACTCAATAGCAACTGACCTTCTCAAACAGAAAAATCAATAGCAGCAGTTCATCCAAGCATTCCACTACAAATAAACTCCTACAGCACAGGAAATTCTCACGTCAACCACAACTTCTTAGCGGAAGTCACAGAACACAAGCAGCACACTTCAGACACCCACTATAAAGAGACATATTCTTATAAATTTCAACAGCAATATATCTCCCACCCCTACTCACGGAAGCAAATTAACCTAAACAAATATGTTCATTCTTCACAAAAAAACACATGGAGGAATCGGTTTCTTCATCTCTACAGAAGCCCAGCAAAGCAGCCAATAGAGTTTACCTCTCCTATTTAACTCTCTCTAACGGGAAGAAAAAAAAAGAAATCAGCGCAGGAAACCAAAACATTTCTGACTGTTCATCTTCTTCTCAAATCAGGAATTAACCAGGGGAACATAACTCCAACGGGAAGCAGAACAATGCAGGTTTTCATCAAAACAACAACACCTACAGGAAATCCAAATACAAGCAACCGATTCACAGCTAACACTTTCAATATTTCAACATCAACAACCAAAAAAATCGAACTACAGAGATCCCTAGTTATAGGGTTACAACAGAAAATCTTCACAAACAAAAACGAAGTAAAAATAGCAAGGAACCTCTTCCTCACGAAGGTAGAATCAGCGGCCAGGAATCGTGGAAGTTGCAGCCCCGGCAGTTGCGGCGAAGCGGGACCGATCACGGTCGTGCCACGAGGTTGGATCGTGGAGGCTCTCAACGGTTGCGGGCTTTGGAGGCGACGCTAGGTCGTGGGGCGAGGCGATAGCGTCGTGGGGCTTCACGCGTGCTGCGATGAAATTGGGGAGGAGACGTCGGGCCGGCTTCACGCGTGCTGCGATGAAATTGGGGAGGAGAAGTAGGGTCGGCTTCTCTTCTATCCTAAAGTTAATCTATTATTAAATATATATGTACACAACTGTGCATATATATATTTTTAATAATAAATTTTTTTTTTCAAAACATTTATATATATATATATATTTTTTATAAACTTATATATATATATCATAAAGCACACGAAACATTTCTAAGACAATTTACAAAATAACACAACGTGGTCTGAAGGCCTAAGGCCGATAAGGGTCCGGTCGGGTGCGGCGACGGGCACCTTTGCGACGCCCTGATCTGGGCTGGTCTCCACCACTAAGCCACTTTCTCCCCCTCCAAATCCCCTTCCTGCCGCCGCAAGCCTCCCCCAAATCCAGTCGTCGGGTGCTGCCCTGCTTCTCTGGTTTCAGCCCCCCCCCCCCCCCCCAACACCCCTTCTCCATCGGCGGTATGCAACTCCCTTTCCTCTGAAACCGCCGGCCCTGAGGGAGTCACACTGCCCCTTGCCTCACCTCCCAGCAGCTGCCCTCTCCTTTTCCAGCCACCCCACCAGGCGGCCAGCGCTCCTACTTCCATCAGCACCGCCAACCCTCCTCCTCCCATCAGCGCCGCCAGCCTCCTCCCATCAATGCCGCCATCCCCTTTCCTCCCCACTACAGCAACCGTCGGCCTAGGGGCCCCCTCCACAGCACTGTCCCTCAGCCCTAAGCCCCTCCCCTTTGCCGTCAAGCCTCCCCCACCCAGTGGAGCCATCTTCACAGCCACCCCTATAGGGTTTGTCCGGATCTGGATAAACCAGCCCCGATCCGCACTTTTCTCTCACTTGTTCCTCATCTCCTAGCCTGGGTCCGACTCCAAACATCGGATCCATCCTACCCTCACCCGAATCCATCCGTACATCGCCAGATCTACACATTTTCGGCTCGTTTCCACCTTTCACCGCCGAGGATAGCCACAAACGTCATTTTCTACGACTCTGATTCCACCTTAGGATTGTTGTTCACACACCCGGCTCCGGATTCTTCAGTGTCTTGGTCAGCCCACTACTTAATGAGTCGTTGTTGTATCAGTTAATTATTTTCAGTATTGCTATTATTGGTTTGAACCTTATACTTGTTTGAGTCTCTTGTATTGTGGTTATTTGTTGTGGAAAATTATTGTGATTTGCAGGGTTTATTCACCGCGCCCTCACGCTTTGACCCTCAACACAGAGGAAAGTCTAAGCTTGCTTTGCCCTAATAAACTATTTTCCTTTGCTGAGAATTATTTGCGTGAGATGTTATTATTTATGATCTAATTGTGATTTACCTGTCAGATTTGCATGACATGTAGGGTTAGGTCACCATTTATTTACGGCCTATAGATTCATCTTGCGTCAAGAGGGCTTATGCATAAGACCTTATCCCAAAAAAATCTTCAGATACCGAAAATGCGCTCAATTTTCTAGAGATGAAAGATTCGTGGAGCATGTGTTTAACGACTAACCACCCCAACAACAAAGGATATATCATGTCTTCTAATTGTAAGATAAGTTAGCTTGCCCACAAGACAACGTAGTATGCCGAATTAGGAAGGAGCAGATCAGAGTCAGAAGCATAGGAGCAGAGCTTATGCTTGACATCCATAGGTGTGTCAGTGGGCTTGCATCTAAAGAAAACAACATCATGAAGAAGGTCAAGACAATACTTTCATTGAAATAGAACGAGACCATCAGGTCGGAGGACCACCTCGATGCCAAGAAAATATCGGAGAGACCTCAAATCCTTAGTTGAAACACAGATGTCAGGTGCTTCTTGACAATAGTTATACCATCAAGATCATCGTGTGTGATGAGAATATCATCGACATGCACCAAAATTATCATGTGACTGTCGGGCGATGACGAGTAAATAGAGAGAAGCCAACCAAGCTTTGAGTGAAGCCAACATCGTGAACGACCCGACTGAACTTATCAAACCAGACCCAAGGAGAATGTTTGAGACCTTAGAGAGATTTATTGAAGTGACATACAAGAAACTCCCCCATGATATCATAACCAGGAAGTTGCTGCATATCGACAATCTCAACGAGGTCGTCATTAAGGAAAACATTTTTACGTTAAGTTAATGCAGCGACCAATGTCGATGAACGACTAAGGAGATCAAGACCCGGACAGTGTTCAACTTCGCAACGAATGAAAATGTTCCTCATAGTCAAGATCATGCTGCTGAGTAAAGGTACGAGCCACCAGCTGAGTTTTCAGACGTTCAACAACCTCATCAGGGTCGTGCTTCACAGTGAAGATCCACTTACAATCAACGTAAGTTTGGCCAGAAGGAAGATGAACAAGGTCTCATGTGTGATTAGCCCAAAGAGCAGCTATTTTCTCATCCATGGAGGCCCTCCATCCCGGATGCTGAAGAATCTCCTGCAGAGAAGGGGTGGAGATATATGACAAAGAGGTTGCAATCCTGTGAAACACCGAAGATAAGCGATGCAAAGAGATAATTTAAAATAGGGTGAGCGGTGGATACTGACATCAGATCGGTAGCCAACGCAATATCAGCAGGTACGGGCGGCTCTCGTGAGGGAGTGGACAAGGAAGTACTCGCGTGTACACACAAAAAGGAGGAGGTAGCAAGGGGAGAAGCACAACCAGAGGAGTGGGAAGGAGAGAAGGATATTCGGTGGTGGTAGCCACGTGAGGACGTGGAAGGCCTGTGGTGGAAGGGAGTAAAGGGTCGGATTAGTGGAAAGGTTGATTTTCAATGAAGATGGTATCAGCAGAGGTGACAAGTTTCCGATTAGGTGGAGAGTAACATACCTAGCCCTTCTTGGTCGAAAATAACCAACAAACATATACTTTGTAGCACAATGAGTCAACTTGTCCATGACAGATCCAAGAAGGTAAACATAATAAACACAACAGAAGATACGAGACGTCAAAGTGAAAGGATGGGTGGAGGGGAAGAGGATGAAAAATGACGTCACAAAGTTTAGAACAGAGGAGGGCATGTGGTTAATAAGGTAGCAGACGGTGGAAACTGCGAAATTCTAATATATCATGAGAACCTGCATTTGGAACATGATGGATCTAGCAACCTCGAGTTGGTGATGATTTTGCGCTCGGTCGCACCATTTTGTTATGGTGTATATGGACAGAAGGTTTGGTAAAGAATGCCCTATGTGGCATGTGTCCTGAAAACGGTGATTTGTATATTCACGCATATTATTTGTTCAAAGAATTTTAAGGGCCCATGAGAACTAGGTCTTAGTCTCGGCAAGAAAAGAACAGAAGATTTGCAGTAACACAGAGCGATATTGTTTTATACAACTGCATACGAGAAAGATTAACAATAAAAGAACCAGAATAATAATTTACAGAGACATTAATTGTTTTATAGGGGCCTTAAATATCAGAATGTACTAAATCAAAAGGAACAGTGCTCTGAGTACAATAAAAAGAAAAAATAGAACGATATTGTTTCCCGTAAATATAGGATTCACATTGAATATTAGAAAAGAAAAAATCAGGAAGAGCCCGCTTGAGGATGCCCAAGACGCCGACGTCAGTTGATGGAAGTGGCAAAGGAGAGAACCGAGGAGAGGAGATCTAGAGCATACAACTCATTGGACAGTTGACCCCTACTAATGATATTTTGAGACTGTCGATCCTGCATCACAAAGGAAGAAGAAGAAAACGTGACTAAGCAATCATGATCTTGAGTTAAATGACTGAGAGAGGGGAGATTGAACTAAGAGAGGGGAATATGAAGGACAGAGCGGAGAGGAAGAAGTGTAGTAACGGGCACATCATCAGACCGACGGACAGGGGTGGTATCACTATTAGCCACCGTGATAAACTTGGGAGAAGTTTCATCTGAATACATAGAAGGCTTGTGTGGAGAGATGTGATTGGTAGCCGCCCCATAGTCCATGATCCACATCAGACTTCGAGAAAAACAGGAGATACATGCGAGGGTGGTAGAGGCAACGCAGTCAGAAGACCGAGTAAATAACCAATGCAGTTATTGGAGTTCCTCTAACAGGACTTCAATGTCGGAGCGGGAGGTGGAAGGAACATCCACTGTAGGAGAAACATGAGGCGCAGTGGATGACGGCGGCGGGAACCTAACTTTCTTGAAGCATGTGACCTCAGTATGATTCGTGCGGCCATAATAAGTACAAAGACGATTATTTGTCCTACAGGAGTGAGTGCGGCCATCACATCCGCTGCCGCGAGAGCCTTGGAAACCACCCCGAGAGGATGGTGCATGACTGAGGAGTGGTGCAAAAGGGCGGAAGAAGGGGGCAGCACAACATCAGTAGACAAAGTAATTTTAAGAATCATGGAGCCCACATCAGAGATAGACGAAACAGTAGGGGATGAGAGGATGGTTTCCCGAACGCTGTGAAGATATAGAGGTAATCGGGTCATCATGAGAGCTATGCCCATAGCCTCCTTCGACACTCGTTGAACAGCAAAATCCAAGGAGGGGGGTTGATGCAGAAGCGAGGCATCAACGAGGGTCTTGGAAGCGGCCACAAAGGAGATCTGATCACCGATCACACCAGGGTCAACTGCTTGGTGCCCAATAAAGATATCGTAGAGATGTTGGAGATTGTCCTACCCTGAGTAAAGAGAGTGAAGCTCGTCCTACAAGGCTTTGGTAGTCTCATGGTACATGTCATACGATTTGACGCATACTCCATAGAATAAAGGAGCCAAGACTGAACCTGATCATCGTCACGGAGCCATTGCTCTGTAGGTGCAGAGGAAGGAGCACAGGTAACATGATGAAGCAGGTCTCTGTTTTGAAGGACACAGTGCACCGAGTGCACCCAATGCACAAAAATTCCTCTTCCCATTGAGGGAAAGCGTGGTTATCTTCAAGTTGGGGAACCAGAGCAAGAGCCGAAAGAGACGAATAAGAGGATCCCACAGACGTGCCCCTGACAACCAGAAGGGAGTGTAACCGCAACGACAAAAGAGGAGTTGTGGCTCAGTAGAGACGCTGCGAACACAGGAGCTCTGTAGTCGCAGGATGTGGCAAGCACAGGAGGCAAGCAGCGAGCTTTGCAAGCTTAGCGGACTCGGCGTCCTGAAGGAGAAGTCACAAGGAGTTGCGGTCACAAGAGGCTAAATGAGCTCTGTGGTCTCAGGAGCTCTGCATTCGCAGAATGCAGCGGGCACAGGAGGCGATCGACGAGCTCTGCAAGCTTCGCAGACACTACAGACTCTACGACCTAAAGAAAAAGTCGCAAGGAGAGGACCTGGCGGCTGGCGCGGTCATGGCGTTAGTTGGGTCGGAGGTCGCCAGCAGAGGCGCAATCACGACGAGACGAGTGAGCTCTGCAGACGCTCTACGGTCTGCGGGCTTAGTCTCCATGAGAAACGGGCTCGATAATCATTGGTTTGGATAAGCCGCAAGGAGAAGGAGAACCAGTCGAGCTTTGCGGAAGCTGGGTAAGAGGAGGACGGCGCCAAAGGAACGCAGAACCAGACCTATAAAAGGCAGAAGAGAGGCAGTGGAACAAAAGGGCCAGGTAGGAGAACAGAGACCTCGAGCTTGTGTAGTCATAGAATAGGCATTCGCGGCAGCACAGCAGACAGTCAAAAAATGAAGAGCGTCAAACCTAGAGCTGTCACGGTTCCGGTTCTACTAAAACCATGAACCGAACCACTAAGGTAACGGTTCTTCAAATTAGAACCAAAACCTTATTTGGTTTGACCGGTTCCGGTTCTGGTTCCGATTCCAGCTTAATTTTTGGAACCGTCGTGTCAACAGTTTCGGTTACAGTTCAACACGAACCAAAACCAAACCGGCCACTAACGGTTTGGTTCGGTCCGGTTCCATGCGATTCGGTCCGGTTCCATGCGGTTCGGTCCGGTTCCAATCGGTTCAAACTAAAACCAAAATCAAATTTGGCGGAATGAAATAAAAGCGGACTACAAATAATAAACCTCAAAACAACATCAAAATAGAAATAATTATGTTGTGCAATTCTCGACGGTCTTTTCCATGATCGGTGGGATAGTATCCATCACCTTCCTACGCGTGTAGACTTGTCATGACGTCTACTTGGCTTGCGCACATCTCATCGGCATGCTCAACCATAACAATCGGCTACAACTAGTTGTCTTTTATGATTACTAATAAATATTAGTTGTATATCTTCTATATTTTTTAAATAAAATATTTCAAAAAAATATATAAGTATAATTGAAAATACATTATATAACTGTATAAAAATCAAAAATACACTGCAAAAATTGACTCCAAACCGTACCAATGCCAAACAATACCACACGGTTTTTATAGGGTGAGGTTTTGTTTGGTCCAAAATCGACCCCCTTTAGTGCGATTGCGGTTTGGGTTCAAACTGCATCAGCTTCACTCGTGATAGTAAATATAAATATTATAGATAAATTATAAAATAATAATAATATTATAATAATATTAATAATAATAAAAATAAACGGGTTGCGGTTCGATTCTACTTCGGTCCGGTTCGGATCAGGTCTAAATATCTTGAAAAAGCTTGAGATTTGTATGTTGTGGTTCCGGTTCGGATAATAAAATGTAAGAACCACACCCGAACCAATGTTGTTCACGGTTCCAAAATTCAAACCGGAACCCAAATAATTTGCGAACGGTTCGGTCTGGTTCTTTGCGGTTCCGCTTCGGTTTGCGGTTTTCGGTTTTAAGTGACAGCTCTAGTCAAACCGAGATGATCAGATGGCTCAGATACCATGCAGAAGCACAAAACAATTGAAAAGAAAATTATAAAATTTCATTTTCCCCATCATGAAGAGCTCAGGTTACAATAGGTGTATCTACATATATATCTTATTATATAAAGCAATATAGGTATTTGAAAGCACACCATAGATCAAATAAGAGACATTGGATCATGAGAGAGAAAGATGAGATGGGGAGAGAGTTGGGAGAGAGAGGAGGGAGAGAGAGAAAGAGAGAGAGCGGAGGAGAGAGAGGGAGAGAAATGGCTGAAGGGAGAGAGGAAAGGGGCGGAGAGAGAGGGAGAGAGAAAGGGAGAGTGATGGGGAAGGGAGAGAAAGAAAAGGGAAAGAAATTGCATGAAATTAATGTTTTTACGATAAAACTTAAATTTTTTTATAAAATAAAAATTGTAATATTGATTTATATTTTTTTGATATATATTGCGGGCACTGCCTGTCTTGATGTGGGTGCATCCCGCTTTGATGCAGGCGCATCCCGCCTTTGATGCGGGCGCAGCCCGCAACGACGCATCGAGCACGGGAGAAGCCCGTTCGGAGGCGGGCGAAGCCCGGCTAGATGCGGCCGAAGGCCGCCCGAGAGCATCGAGCACGGGCGTAGCCCATGCGAAGATGCTCGTATATATATATATATATATGGCGGAGTAAAGGTTCAACTTCATCCTAAGATGTGTGACTAATCTCTAAACAGAAATGGGCCAATAAATGGGCCCTTTACATGGGCTTTTCTAATAATTTCTATTGCTTGACTTGAATTGATCAGAAAGTTTAAAAAGCTACTTATACAAATAAGGCATGCTAAAGAGAGGTGGTATCTTTTTGATGTTTAATTTATTGATTGCAGATCTACCAAATTCAAGTCAAGCAATAGAAATTATTAGAAAAGCCCATGTAAAGGGCCCATTTATTGGCCCTCTTTATTGCTTTCTCTCATCCTTCTTTAGTCTCACATCTTGTATAGGATTTATTCTTCTCTCCTCTTTCCTATATATTTGTATTCTCTCCATGTATTTACCTACCTGAGCAATACATACAAGCTTTGAGCTTTTACAACATGGTATCAGAGCCAGGTTCGACTTGAGCGGACTGTCTTTCTCAACTCGCCCAGACTGTTTCTGTCCGCTACCCGCTCGGCCTCCTGCGGCCTGCGGTATGTCCGCTCCGCTCCTCCTCTCCCTTGAACTCTCTTCCCGTGGTTCCACCCCTCCCCTCCGTCTTTTATAGCCTTCCCTCCCTCTTCTTCTCCGTGGGTCCACCCTCCCTCTCTCTCCTCCAGACCGCTCTCTCTCTCGCGGCCTGTTCTTCCGCGCTGCGGCTTGCCCCTCTCGTTGTCTGCTCGCAGCGGCCTCCCTCGCTTGCTGCGACTTTCTCCGGTTCGCTGCGACCTGCCCCTCCTGCTCTCTTCTCCTCGCTACCCGCCCGGCCTCCTGCAGCCTGCCTCCTCTGCGGGTTCTTGTTGGTCGTTGCGGTCTCCTCTCTATCCGCTCGCGTCTCTCTCCTCGCGGGTTTCTTCTCCTCCGTTCTCTGGTCCGCCTGACCGTGCGGGTTGTTCCTCTCTCCCCCGCATCTTGGTCGCGGTATCCTCCGGCTTTTCCCTCTCTATCCGCGCGGCCTGTGTCTACCCGCTGCGGATTTCTCTGAGCGCGGCCTGTCTCTGTTCGCGAGGACTATCTATGCCCGTTGTGGCCTGTTTCTCTCCGCGCGGCCTCGCTCTGACCGCCGGCCTCTCTCTGACTGCTGCGGCCTCTCTCTGCCCGCTGCAGCCTGTCTCTTCTCTCCTTGCCCGGCTCCAGTGCTCTGTGGTCTGTTCCTATCCTCCGCGACCTCCTCCAGCTCGTCGTGCCCTCCTCCAGCCCGCTCCTTGCCGCGCGTGTTTGAACTCGCTGTGGCCTGTCTTTTGTTGTGCATCAGTCCGTTGGTTCTGTCCGCGCCTCCTCTCCTCCAGGTCGCCATGTCCTCTAGTGACTCCACCACCGCTCAACCCTTGGCGGCCCCCGTGGCTCCTCCCGAACTCCGCGATGAGCTTCAGATTACTACTCTTTCCCTCTCCGGCAAGTCGAATTTCATCCCCTGGGTTCACTCCGTCCGGCGGGTCTTGCAAGCCAAGGGCCTCGCTCGTCACCTTACCCAGGGACCTCCAACTCCTCCTACGGATGACAGGCTACGGAATGACGGTCGCGTCCAGACCTGGATCCTGAACTCAGTGGAGGGTGAGCCGTACCAGATGATTATGTATCATGAGACCGCCAAAGCAATGTGGGATGAACTTCATTCCTTGTACTCGGGCAAGGACAGTCTTCAGCACCTGTTTGACATCATCACCTCTCTTCAAGCTTTGGATCTCGGCACAGCTATGGACATGACCTCCTTTGTGGCCCGGGCTAAAACTCTCACGAAGGCCTGGATTCAGCACCAGCCCCCTACTACTGATCTCGCTATTCAACGCGCCCAGAAGGAGGCGGTCTGTATTGCTATGATTATGGCTCGAGTCCCGCCGCACCTTCACAGTATCCGGGCCCAGGTTCTGGCATCACCTGCTACCCCTTCCTTCTCCGATGTTTGCTCGATGTTACTCCGCGTACCACCTCCACCGGAGGCTTCTGCACCACCCTCGCCGGCTCTTCTTCAACAGGTCCTTCCTCCTTTACTTCCCCCACCATCTCTTCCTCGGGGTGGACGTACGGGCTCCCGCGGTCGGGGTCGTGGTGGTCGCGGTCGGCCCAAGTGCACCTTCTGCGGCCGGGATGGCCACACTGAAGCGGTCTGTCACAAGAAACATGACTACCCTCCTCGCCCGCCTACTGCTGTTGTTACTGATAGCTCTCCACCCACTGGTACAGACCTTGAGGCTCTTCGCCTTCAGCTTCAACAACTCCAGGGGCTCCTCAACCCTCCATCTGCTTCAGTTGCCTCCACCTCTCCTGCAGGTATTGCCTCCTCCTCCATTACAGGTACTGCCTGTCTCTCCTCTGGTTCTCATTGGATCCTGGACTCGGGCGCCACCCACCACATTACCTCTCTGCTGCCACCACGGTTCTTGGATGCTCCTCATCCCCCGTCTATTACTGTGGCCAACGGTGCGCTTGTTCCGGTTTCCGGCTGTGCTGATCTCTTTATTCACCCCTCTCTCTCTCTCTCTTCGCTCTGCCCTTTATGTGTCGGCGTCACCCTTTAATTTACTCTTGGTTGGCCGTCTTACTACTGATATGAATTGTTTTATCACCTTCACCTCTTCTGGTTTTTTGATACAGGATCGGCAGACGCAGATTACCATTGGTAGGGGTCGACTGCAGAACGGGCTCTACCTCCTCGATGTCTCTTCTACCGCCCTTTCCTCCGTCTCCTCCACTAACTGGCATTGTCGTCTTGGGCACGCCCCTCTACCTATCCTCCAGAAGGCACTTCCTGACGTCTCCCTTCCTGCTTTTAAATGTGATTCATGTATTCTTGGCAAACAACCACGTTCTTCTTATCCCGCACATTGTACTCGGAGCTCTGCTCCTTTTGATTTAATCCATTCTGATATTTGGGGACCGTATAAGATTCCAAGCATCTCTGTTGATGTTACTTTCCGGGAGGATCAACCCTTCTTCCCTCCTTTACCACTACTTCTACCACCACCCACTCTACCACCCTCCCTCCCACGGCCGGTGATCCCTGTCCACTCGCCTTCCACCCTACCTCCGCCCCCTCCCACTATTGCCCCTCCTAGGCCGCCCGTCATTCGGGTCTACACTCGCCGCCCTCCTTCTCCCGTTGCCCCTATGCAGTCGGCTTCGGCCTCGGGTTCTCCGTGTTCTGCTGCTCCGGTGCCAGCTTCTACGGCTCATCCACTGGCTCACTATGCTTCTCTCCATCGCCTCTCTCCACCGCTTCAGACCTTGGCTACTTCACTATCCTCGGTCTCTATTCCTACCTCTGTACAGGATGCTCTTCACCATCCTGGGTGGCGCGCTGCCATGGAAGACGAGATGGCTGCTCTTTGAGCCAACCAGACTTGGACCCTTGTGTCACTTCCTCCCGGCCAGAAACCCGTTGGGTGCAAATGGGTGTTTGTCATCAAACATGCGCCTGATGGGACCATTGATCGCCTCAAGGCTCGTCTAGTTGCTCGTGGCTTCACCCAGCAACAGGGTCTCGACTACGATGAGACTTTCTCTCCGGTCGCTAAGCTCAACACCGTCCGCATTCTCATCTCCGTAGCTGTCCATCGCCAATGGCCCCTATTCCAACTCGACGTCAAGAATGCTTTTCTGAATGGCGACCTTCAGGAAACAGTTTACATGCAACAACCTCCCGGGTTTGAGACCATGGGGGAGCCTCGGGTTTGTCACCTTCTCAAATCGTTATATGGTCTCAAACAATCACCTCGGGCATGGTTCGACAAGTTCAGCAAAGCTCTCCGGACAATTGGCTTCACTCGGAGCCCGGCTGACTTCTCGTTGTTTACTCGCCACCGGGCAACGGGTACGGTCCTCCTATTGTTATATGTCGACGACATCATTATTACTGGAAACGACTTGGACAGCATACAGGCCGTTAAGCAACATCTAAGCTTCGTCTTCCAATCTAAGGATCTGGGACCCCTTCGGTACTTCCTAGGTCTGGAAGTGGCAAGAAGGCCCGATGGTCTGGTTCTCTCTCAGCGCAAATATTGTCTGGATCTTCTTCATGATGCAGGCTATTCTGGCTGCAAACCGGTAAACACTCCCATGGATGCTAATCACAAACTGTGTGCTCAGGGCTCAGATTATGATTCTCTTCTACAAAATCCAGAGTATTACCGTCGTCTAGTTGGGAAACTTATCTACCTAACAGTAACAAGACCTGATATATCCTTCGCTGTGGGACTTGTTAGTCGCTATATGCATTCTCCTCGAAGTTCTCATCTTCAAACTGTGGAACGCATTCTCAGATATCTCAAGACAGCCCCTGGTCAAGGCCTTGTGTACAAAACCTCATCCTCTATTCCTACATTAGTGGCATACTCTGATGCCGACTACGCTGGCTCCCTTGATGATCGACGATCTACTAGCGGGTTCTGCACATATTTTGGAGGACACCTGATTACTTGGCGGAGCAAGAAACAAGCAGTGGTTGTTCGATCCTCAGCAGAAGCAGAATATCGGGCAATGGCGGCTGTGGTCTCGAAACTCACATGGATTGAGAGTCTCCTTACCGACCTTGGTGTTCGACTATCTTCATCAGCTCTTCTCCTATGTGATAGTCAAGCTGCTATACATATTGCTAAGAACCCGGTCTTTCACGAAAGAACGAAGCATATTGAGGTAGATTGTCATTTCATCCGAGAGAAAGTCCACATGAAGAAGGTCGAGCTCAAGCATGTTCCGGGTACTGAACAGGTTGCAGATATCCTCACCAAAGCCCTACCGAGTACCCTCTTCTACCAGTGCCTATCCAAGCTTGGCGCCTACGACTTGTATGCTCCAGCTTGCGGGGGAGTATTAGAAAAGCTCATGTAAAGGGCCCATTTATTGGCCATCTTTATTGCTTTCTCTCATCCTTCTTTAGTCTCACATCTTGTAGATTTATTCTTCTCTCCTCTTTCCTATATATTTGTATTCTCTCCCTGTATTTACCTACCTGAGCAATACATACAAGCTTTGAGCTTTTACAACAGAAATCAAGTTCCTTTGATGCGATGACTTTATAATATTTAACCTCCAACAAAGATTTTATGCTAAGAAGATTTAGTATACTAGTCAGTGATATATGTAATCATTAACGGAAGAATAACTGCTGAATAAGAATGAAAAAAGAGAAGAAATATAGAAATCTCAAACTATGAAGTCGATGATCAATAAACATGGTGTCTTATAAAAAGTGAAGCATGGATAATTGCAATAACTATGACGATTCTCACTACTTAAGCATCAAAAGCATGCTGATATTTAAGAAGAGTATAAGAGTTAAGGATGTTCATACCAGATCTAGCATGATTTATAGTATTACAACAAGAACACCTGACGCTTGTAGCCCCGTGAGCATACATTAGTACTCTATGGCAACCCCCACATACAAGTTGGGATGTATCTGTACAATCAAGTAGTTTTAACATGTTAATATATGAAACTGAAGTCCATGATTTTGTTTCGATGGATGGTGTTCTCAAAGATAATAATGCTCACACCATCCTACAATGTGAAAGGCTCGCATAGGTATATGGATGATATGAACTTGACTAAAAGTAATCTCTCAAACAAGATCTCCTTTAGAACAAGAGAGTAACTCCAAAAATGAGGTTGACTAGAGGGAGATAGGGTGTAGAAAGTTAAAATTTTGTACTGTAAGACCAAGGACAATTATCTATAAATAAATCTTTTGCCGATTCACATAAAGGTACTATAGCAATTGAAAAAAAAATACAATATTGATTAATGGGTATAGGTAGTCGTGGGACTACGCATAGGGTAAGTAAATGGTAGTACTCAGTGGAGAGTACTTGACATCATTTTTATTGGCATGTGTTGGAAAAGACCATGTAAAGAGGACCATATTGGAGCCCGTTTATTTAGTTTTTTTTGTTTTCTCCTCTTTAGTCCATCATGTATATGGTTCTCTTCTCTCTTTCTCCCTCCTATAAATGTGTATTCATACCTTGTATTTCATTAGTGTGAAAGTATATACAAGTTTGAGGTTTTCTCCACATGGTATCGGAGGGAATCGGTCCCTTCTTGCGGCTAGCCTTCTGCTAACCGACCGGCCTTCTCTTCACGCGCAGGGAGCGGTCTGGTTTCTACCCGCGTGCGGCGAGAACCTTACGTCCTTCTGCTAACCGACCGGCCTTCTCTTCACGCGCAGGGAGCGGTCTGGTTTCTACCCGCGTGCGGCGAGAACCTTACGTGGTGCGATAACCCTATCACGACACGATAATGATTGCCTAAAATAAGAAATGCACTTACCATTCCTATAAGGCCTGTGCGTTAGGCTTTATTTGTTTCGGCGTTTTCAAGTAGCATTTGGAGCAAACGCCGTTGCAAGGCGCCGAAACAAATGAACCTCCGTCGGCGTTTGCGCGTTTGGTCCCACATCAAGGAGAAAAAGCCGCCCGTTTCGCGTGTTTTGATCCACACCTCCGAGCCTCCAGTTCGATCCCCGCATTTCCTCCCGCCTTCTGCTCCAGCCACCGCCGCGCCAAATAAAGCCTTAATCTCGGAGTTATCCCTACAACACTCTTAATCAAAAAGGGGAGATCTTGAAGGAGTTCATCAATGCTTATTCTACGCAAAGCACGAACGCGGCTACAACGCCAATCTCTCTCGTGCCTTCGTCCACACCTTCAGATCTCTCATAGGGAGTCTTTTACTACAGAATTTTTTTTTCTCTATTTGTACTTTTTCTTTTCTTTTTGTGCCTATTTATGAGTAACAAAAGTGGAATTCGCCCGTATGGGCGACTAGATCCGTGTGTGACTTAGGGAGAAATTCACCGAGTGAGTTGGCGACTAGATCTAGGGAATAGGTCTAGGGGCGACTTGACCGACCAGATTGGGCGGCCTCTTTGCCGCCAAGGTTGGGAGGCCTTTTGGCCGCCTGGCTCTTCACTGGTGCCCAGCTTGGAGTGTGTGGCCCACCCCCGCTCCACAAGCTGCTAATCTTGTTGGTCGTCCAAATCGGACGGTTGGGCCGCCCGTTAGACCTGGGTTGCCCAGGAGAGAGGTCGTCATATTCATAAAAACGGTAATCCACGTGCTCCAAACCGAACGTTCATATTCGTCCGTCTGGTAATTACAAGGGGAAAATTATTGGGGCGTCCCTAATAAAATCTATAAAAAGGGCCAAAAACCTCTCATTTGAGAGGGGGGTGTAAGCGCTTAAGCGGGTAAAATCTCCTATGTTCCGCAAGACCGCTCTGAAGGGCACCCCCACGCGTTGTTCCCAAGCGGGCACTGCTCCTAAGCGTGCCCCCGCGCGCTCCGCTTCTAAGAGTGCCCCCGCGCACGCTGCTTTTAAGCATCGATCCCAAGCGTGCCCTCGCGTGCGCCACTCCCAAGCGCGCGCCCCGCGCGTTCCGCTCCTAAGCGCACCCTCGTGCGCGCCGCTCCTAAGCGTGCCCCCGCGCACGCCACTCCAAAGTGCGCCTCAACGGGCTCCGCTCCCAAGTACGTCCCCGCATGGGCCGTTCCCAAGCACGCTCCGCTCCTAAGTGCGCCTCCCGCAAGACGCTCCTAAGTGCGCCTCCGCGCGCTCCGCTCCCAAGCGCGTCCCCCCACGCGCCATTCCCAAGCGCGCGCTCCGTTCCTAAACACACCCCTGCAAGCGCCGCTCCAAAGAGATTTCGAGCACTCTGCTTCCATGCGTACCTCCACGTTCTCCGCTCTCAAGCGCGCATCAGTGCACCCTGCTCTCAAGACTACTTCCTAAAGCGTGATTCGCTCCGAAGCAACGCCGACAGTCCACAAGACCAACTTCAGAGCACACGAAGCACCTCGCAGACATACTTCAGCACCCCCCGCGAACTTTGCAATCTCCAGTTGGCGACAAGCCCCGGAGAGTTGATAGCACTCCGCTCCAGATTTCTCCGCACGCAATAGGAGATAAGACAGAGAGACAAAGGCACGCATAATGCGTCACACGAGCCTCCAAGCACTAGTCAAGGTTCTCAAAGTGTTGCCCTCTTCACTGTAACTCCTCGAGTGGTGGTCTGTCACCCTCTCTCTTTCTCTGCAAATTGTAACGACTAGCGGTTTGTCTCCCTCACATTCTCAAAAATCCTTGTACAGCAACAAAAGAATAGTGGAAGTTTGGTTGGCACCGATCCGGACACGTGATTTTTCACCTCTTTTCGGGGTTTTCCATGTTAAAAAAATTGCCTTGCCAACTCTCCTTTTTTGTGACTATTTGCACACTCAACCGCTCAGGAGTTAAGATGGTACAATTTAGACCGCTCTACCAAGAGCCTCGAGTGACTCGCAATAGTTTGGCGCTGTATGTGAGAACGTGTTCCTAACATTCCAAGAAGATTCAGAAGACAGTATCCTTCGCACAACGATACTCATGATTGACAACAAATGACAAGAAGAGCTACCCGCACAACTGAAAGATCAGTCCCTGGGGGGGCGCGTGGATCCAGCTCCCCTTCACTCGCTCGTCATCATACATGAAGAGCTCCCCAATGCAGTCAGCTCAGCGCGTCTGGTTCACCCGGCTCGAGAGCCTGAAGATCATCACCACTCAGAAGCAGCATGCTTCAGACCTGTAGATGAAAGGCTCACTGGCGAAGAATTTGTGACATGATTGCTGAAGAGCACGAACAAGCTGGGCAACACGTCGCGTTGGCCCACCACCCTCGTCATCACCGCTCACCGTTAACACTCGAGGTTCTGGCGCATCCAATTCCGCACGATTTCAAGCTCCCGAACATCGAGACCTTTGACGGAATGGAGGACCCATCAAAGCACGTCGATCATTTTGCCCCCATCATGAGGATCTGCAACGCCCCTGGCCAGATGCAGTGTCAAGCATTCCGGACCACGATAAAGGGCCAGGCAAAACATGGTTCTATTCCCTCCGGAAGAAGCCATTAGCAATTTCTTGGAGCTAACCCAGTAGTTCCTGGATCAATTCATCGCCAACCGCCAAAAAGTTAAAGACCCTTCCCACCTGTTGGGGATCCGTCAGATCGAGGATGAAACCCTCAGGAACTTTTTTCGCCGCTTTACGTCTGAAGCGCGGGCAGATTCCAAGAATCGACCCTCAACTTTTGCGTAGCTTATTCCTGGGAGCGCTCCGACCCGACGAGTTTTACTCTACATTGATGAGGGAGACGGTCCCCAGCTACCCCAACCTCATACGTTGAGTCAAGGCTCAGATTATAGTGGGTGAGGCAATTGAGGCATACAGGCAATGGTTCAAAGAAAGTTCAATGTGAAAGGAGCGAGGGGTAAGGCAGCCCAGATCGGGCGGGCCGTTGGCCACCCGGATTGGGCGGCCTCTTTGCCGCCAAATTCGAGAGGCCTTTTAGCCTCCCAGTTCTTCCTCGGCGCCCGGACGGGAGCGCGTAGCCGCCCCCTGGCCTCCAGCCTTCTTGGTCTCCCGAATCAGACGACTAGGCCGCCCGTTGGACCCGGGCCGCCCAGGGGCGAAGCCGTCATATTCATAAAAATGGTAATCCACGTGCTCCAAATAGAGCATTCCTATTCATTTGTCTGATAGTTACCGGTGGAAAATTAAAGGATTGTCCCTCCGAAAATCTATAAAAGGGGCCCAAAAGCCCTCATTTAAGGTGGGTGGGGGGGAGAGAAAGGAGGAGCACAGGCGCTTATGAGGGGAAAATCTCCTAAGTTACGCAAGACCGCTCCCAAATGCTCCTCCGCACACTCTGCTCCTAAACGTGCCCCCGCGCGCTCCAATCCCAGGCGCGCCCCCGCACGCGCCACTCCCAAGTGCGCCTCCGCGTACTCCTCTCCTAAGCGCGCCTCAGCAATAGTGAGCATGTCTTGGTGGTCAACATGTGGGGAGAGCGGAGGAGCCCCCAAGTGAGCATGTCTCGCGTGCCGCTCCTAAACGCCCCCCCCCCCCCCCCGCGCGCGCCGCTCCCAAGCGCGCCCCCGCGCGCTCCGCTCCTAAGTACGCCCTCGTGCGTACCACTCCTAAGTCCTAAGTGCGCTTTTGCGCACTCCGCTCCCAAGCGCGTCCCAGCGCGCCCTTCCCAAGCACGTCCTCGCGCTCCCCTCCCAAGCGAGTCATTCCCATGTGCCCTCCCCCCCCCCCGCACCGCTCCTAAGTGCGCCTACGCGCGCTCCGCTCCCAAGCGTGTCCCCGCGCGCACCATTCTCAAGCGCGCCCTCCGCGCTCCGCTCCTAAGCACTCCCTCCCGAGCACCGCTCCCAAGTGCACCTCCTCTCCTAAGCGCGCCCCCGCACGCGTCGTTCCTAAGTGCGCTTTCACGCGCCGCTCCTAAGAGCTTTCGAGCGCTCCACTTCCAAGTGTACCTCCGCGCTCTCCACTCTCAAGCGCGCATCAACGCACATTGCTCTCAAGAATACTTCCTAGAGCGCGCTTTGCTCCGGAGCAACGCCGACAGTCCACAAGACCAACTTCAGAGCACACGAATCACCTTGCAGACATACTTTAGCACGCCCCGCGAGCATTGCGCGCTCCAGTTGGCGACAAGCCTCGGATAGCAGATAGCACTCCACTCCAGATTTCTCCACACACCGCAGGAGACAAGCCGCAGAAACAAAGGCAAGCAGAACGTGCCACACGAGCCTCCAAGAAGCAGTCAAGGTACTCAAATCACTTCTCTCTTCACTGTAGCTCCTCGATTGGTGGTTTGTCACCCTCGGAACCCTCTCTCTCTTTGCAAATTGAAACGAGGTGCGGTCAGTCACACTTGCATTCTCAAAAAACCTTGTACAACATCAAAAGAATAGTGGAAGTTTGGTCTGCACTGATCCAGCCACGTGGTTTTTCACGCCTTTCCGGGGTTTTCCATGTTAAAAAAATTGTCTTGTCGGCTCTCCTTTTTTCTGTGACTAAATGCGTGCTCGACCGCTCAGGAGGTAAGGCGGTCTAATTTACATCGGTCTACCCAGAGCATGTAGCAACACGCAACAGTGAGCATGTCTTGGTGGTCAACATGTGGGGAGAAGCCAAAACATGTCTAAAGAGACATTATGAATGCATCCTAAGAAGAAAATTGTGTTGTGTGCATCCTCTTATAGCTTCCTGAGACAGATGACTTAGGAAAGGTGGTTGGTTGAAAGTTATGTACTTAGGTGTGAATGTAAGTGCATAATCCTGAGATACATTACTTGGCAGAAAGTTGTCAAAGAGTTTGATGGTGTAGATGACCAAAAATTCAAAAGTGCCCTGGTATACATAAACACCGAATTAGATGAGTTTTGTGAGCATGTCTTGGTGGTCAACAGTGGGGAGAAGCCAAAACACGTCTAAAGAGACCTTATGAAAGCATTGCAAGAAGAAATTTGTGTTGTGTGCATCCACTTATAGCTTTCGGAAATAGATTACTTAGGACAAGGTTGTTGATTGAAAGTCATGTACTTCGGTGTGAATGTAAGTGGTAGTCCTGAGATAAATTACTTAGCCAGAAGTTGTCAAAGAGTTTGATGGTGTAGTTGGCCAACAATTGCAAAGTGCCTTGGTATGCATGAACACCGAACTAGATAAGTTTTGCGAGCGTGTTGGTGGTCAATATGTGGGGAGAAGCCAAAATAAGTCTAAAGAGACCTTATGAATGCATCCTAAGAAGAAAATTGTGTGCACCCACTATAAATCGGAGAGGGTGGGGAAGACCATGTGGGAGATAATGGTAGGATGTTGTTCGTCCTGAATGTCATGAAAATTTTGGCGACTTTGAAGTTCATATCGAGTGGTACATATCCATAAAAAAGGGTGAAATCAAGAAGAACGGGGAGGACTTGTACACTAGAGGCTAGAGTTGTGTTCATTGGCAGGGGTGAGGAGCAAAAACCAAAAATCGGCAAAATCGGACGGGCTGACCAAACCGCACCTACTTTGGAACCAAACCATTTGGTCTTGTGTCGGTTCGGTTTGAAGTATGTGAAAACCGAATCAATATTGGTTTTGGTCGGTTTCCAAGTTCTAGAAACTGATTACACTGAACCTAACAAATATTAAAAAGCTAACTTATTCTCCCCAAGTCCCTATTCCTCACCTCATGAATCACGGGTCCATGATCTACATAGTACACAGTCAGCCAGCCACACACGATTCCCAATGCGCTCGGTGCTTGTCCATTGCCGCTCAACGATCGTTGATTGCCGCTCGGGCCATCACATAAAACATAAATTGATTCTTGTCTGCTCGCCTGCTCGAAGTTCTGTTCGAATAGGAAAAGGCGAATGATTCTGAATTGCTCATCTGCTCAAAGCCCGCTGAATGGCAACGAACTACTTGCCTGCTTCATTCGTCAAAAACAAGGCCAAGAGGAGAACTTAGCATTATCTAGTCAATTTGTGAAGATGTTTAAGATAAAATATGCATTAAAATAATGTATTTAAAATGGATAAGTATCAATGTTGACTTGTGAGAGAGGAAGATTTAACTTTTAAGTGATAACACAATCAAAATTTATGATACCTTAGCCTTCTCATCCATGGAGGCATCACAAATATAGGTTGAATTACCAGCCATCAATATTTCAAATTTGATAGTACAAAAAATTAAAACTGAACCGCCAAAAACAGATAAAAAACCGAACCAACTACGAGCCAAACGGCTCGATTCGATTCGGGACAGTTTAGACTTACTAAAAACCGAAGATAGTCAGTTTAGACTTACCGAAAACCGACACAAACAGAACATCTCGTACCCCTAGTCGTTAGAGATGAGGGTTGGAGAGAGTAGCAGGCTTAGGTGTTGGTTAAAGATGGTTTTCGAAGAGGCGACGGACGTATGTGGGGATTTAGAGTATGGGTAGTTGTGTGGGTGGCCTACGAGGGTGAGCACGGTCAACGAGCACACTTGTGATGGTGGTGGAGGTTGTCGTGCTTAGTGTAGAGGGCCGTTCGTAGAGCGGGCGGTTACGGTTACACATGCTTGAATGGTAAAGGGCTATTGAGTGGAAATCGGAAACTTCTTGAAGGAGCGCAAGTGCACCTTCAGGCTTTTTAAATCTTTTATCATTTGTCATTGTTGGTAGGAGAGAGTTTTTTTTTCATGCAAGAAAATTCCAAGAATAGGGTTGAAGATAGAGAGAGAGAAATTAGAGTTCAGAAAGTTCAATATCCTCTGTACCAAGTCCAAGCAAGATGTTCTAAACATAATGCCTTTTGATAATCTACAGTATGGTACATTAAGTAATTACAATAGACAAAATAAATATTTCATTCATTAATCGAGGATGACTTGAAGAGCGGCCTCACTCACGACTGCTACTCGAGATGCTTCAAAGTTATAGGATTTGCTAAATTACCAAAATACTCTTAATTTTCCCTCCCTCTTGAACTGGGGACTGGCATTCCTAAAACTCAGCTTGGATACTGAAACGTGCATGCATGTCAGTTCGGCTAAGCAGCCTATGGACTTATGAATATAACACAGGAGGCTCAAGAGAACGTCAGCTAAATTATTAATTAAAAAATATAATTCACGTAATATTTAAATATTATTAATTCTCTTTACGGCAAGAGAGCCTAGGAGTCTATTTAAGAATGGTTTCCAATAGAGGGGTCATTATTTATCTTGTAAGAGAGTCTGAAGACTTGTGTTGGGTGAGGGAACCAACCCTCAAGTTGTATGGGCTAAAGCATGTCTCTCGGTTGCAACTTTATCATGTTCTTAGTGTGTTTAGTACCTCTTTCTCCATCCCTAAAATCTTGCCTTCAATCAGTTGGTCTAGTCAGCCCTTGCTTCCCACCATCACCTTCAGCAATGGGGCTCTAGTCAAAGCACTCCCCTTTCAAGCATGCAAACTCTATTCCTTGAGATGGACTAACCAATAGCCTCCATGAACCAGTTTCAAATAGCATCAACACTACCCTCACCAACATACTCACAGTGGAAAGTGACCATCGCACTTGGCTTGTGCCAAATTCCAATCAAAAATATTTCAGGACATTTAATATAACATTCTTGAAGCGAACCCTTTCTCCCAGACCTTTACCCTCAATTCTTCGCATATTGAACCCATGACAAATTACTCTCATAACATTCATCACATTAATGTTTAGATTATCACTATTGTTAGGATCAATATGTTGAGTGTTATGGTTAAGTCTTGGTGGGGTAGAATCCATCAAGAAAAATACTCTAAGGTTGATCAAAAATGGGAAGAAAATAATGGGTTGCACACTCTCCTGACAGTAGTACAAGAAAAATATTTTACAATTTTGAGTAAAGATACATGTATCAAGGATCAAAATAAAAATAAACCATACCTTGTGGTTGTGGGGGCACAGTAGTTATTGCATTGCATATTGCACAACGAACGCTATTTGACACTCTCTGGTAACGAAGTAAACTCCTGCAGCCGGAGCAGACAAGTTCACCAGACATCCTGCAATTCCATTAATGAAAAGCTAATTACATAAGAGAATTAAGATAATTATTGTAGAGAGTTGTTAAAGGCACCGCAATTCTGTCTATACGCACCGCAATTTCTCTTAATTTAACCTTAAAATTACTCATTCAAAAATACACTGAGTTTATTGCGACGACCTCGGGCTTGCCGGATCAACCGTTCGCCGGAGAAAGGTACTGAGCATGTAGGACTCGAGGCCGGTAATGAAGTTGGTGAGAAACTCAGCAGAGTATCGCCTCCGCGTATGGAGATCTGCTCGACGAGGACATATGCTACCTTGCATTCTCGTGTTGCACCTCCTCAGAGCATGCCACTAAGGGCGTGGATTAGACGGATGGCAACCTCCTGTGTATCCACCATCACCACTGGTTTTTGAACTGCAACCCAGCGAAGGTTTCATATTTGTCTCTTCCTCTCCAAGTAGTAGCTTTGGATCCAATTTTTTGAAGTTTTGGATTGTTGTGTAGAAGTTATTAATATTTAGGTATTTAGTGTGTTTGGATTTTAGTCCCACATTGTCGTTTTAGGTTTGTGAGTCTTGTTGTAATCTTATATATTTCCCCTTCGAGGATGAGTAAAATGCACCTTCTATTTTCATTTCATTTGTTTCTACATGGTATCAGAGCAGGAATTGACTCCTCCCTGATTTTTGGTCCATACTAATTGTTTCGGACCTAAGTTCTCAATAACTTCCGCTCTCTGATTTTCGTCTCTCCCTCTCGTTCTCATCCCGCACAGATAGGGCTCTCGTCGAGCTACTTGCTTTTTGCTCCTGTCGACGGAATCGACGCTTGATTCCATCGACGATAATGGCCTCTATTCCCCTCGACGAGGAAAACTCCTTTGTTCCAGCCCACGCTCATTCTCGTTGACGTCCTGCTCACGTTCGTGGGTCCCGTCAAGGTCGACAACGTCGTTTCCATTGTCGACGCCTGCTCCGTCCTTTTTTCCTTCGTGCTTCGTGCTTCTCATAGGTGTTTGCATTCTTCGTCTCGTCGAGCCCGCTGATGCGTCTGTTTTCGTTAGCGAAGCAACTTCTTCCTTAGGTGATCCCGCTACTGCCCCTGTCTTCGTCGTGCTCGTCATGCCCCTCTATCATCTGGGGTTGCTTCTTTTCCGGTCGGAAGGCTTCATTCCTGCTGCTGCTTGGTTGTGCATATGCCCAGAAGGCTTCTTCTACAGCTGCAGCTTCTGCGCCTCCTCATCCTGCGGTTTTGTGCGGCTGCCATCAGCCGCATCTGGCTCGACTTCGACGATGCTTCTGATCCTTATTGTTGTTGCCTCCATGGATCATACTTGTTTTTACCTCCATGGATCCTTGTTCCTGCTTCCTCCATGGCTTCCTTCATGCCAAGCTCTTCTATTCCTTGTCGGGCTCCCTTCTCACTCGCCGCTGCTTGAGCTTTTTTTGCTCGTTGTTGCTTGAGCACTCTGCACGCAGCTGCATGAGCCTTCTGATCGCCGCTGGCTTGTGCTTTGCTCGCCGCATCTTGGATCGTAGACTTGCTGGCAGTCGTTCTCCATAGTTATTTTATGTTATGTTTTTTTGAGTGTTGTTGTGGTTGTCTTCATTTGTTTCTCCATGTGACCTATGTCTTCATGCACGTGTTCTACATGAGGGGGAGTGTACGTCACGGCCTCCAGGTGTAGTCTATGCATTCATGCACATATTCCACATGAGGGGGAGTGTTTGTGATAACGGCGACTCGGATGCCTCGTTCCTGACTCTTGCCTTAGTCACACATGACCGTCAGGCGTAGCCTATATCTTCAACTCTTCATGCACACGATCCACGTGAGGGGGAGTGCTTGTGATAACGGCGACTTGGATGCCTCCTTCCTGACCCCTTTCTTAGTCACACATGGCCCCAGGTATCTGTTGTTTGTGTCTCCCCATTTTTTTCTTTGATTTGAGGTAGGATTGGTTTGTCTTTTGTTGGTTGATCTGGTTTCAGCACCGGGAGCATCCAATGTGATCATGGTCGGTTTGTGGACCAACGTCATGTGGCTTAAGCCGGGTTGGAGTATCCTCGGTGACACGCAATTGGGCCTTAGAGTTGTTGTTTTGTCCCACGGCCAACCAACATTTACCTTTCCTTCTATGTTGTGTCCAAGTTGGAGGTTTCCCCTTCAACTTGAGGGGGAGTGTTAAAGTTATTAATATTTGGGTATTTAGTATGTTTGGAATTTAGTCCCACATCATAGTTTTAGGTTTGTGGGTCTTGTTGTAATCTAATTTATTTTCCCTTTGAGGATGAATAAAATACACCTTATATTTTCATTTCACTTGTTTCTATATTATGAAATGTGCGATTGTTATGAAATGTGCAGTTGTTGGTGTTTCAAGTTCCATTTTGTTCATTATTTTTGATAATGATTAGAAATCATTATTTTGTATTATCTTTTATTTTACTTGATGTTGATGTTGATTTTGATTTGTTTTTTATTTTTTATTTTTATAGAAATATGAAGACCATGACGATTAAGGAGGAACAAATTAACTACTTTTTGTTTGCAAAATTTTATCTTTTTTCCTGAACTTTAGGATGTAATTTCATGATTTTCCTTTGTTACTGAAATATAAGTTTGGGTGCCTTTAACACTACTACGGTGCAAATAACAATTTTAGGTGTCTTTAACAATACATGAAAAGTGCGGTGCGTTTAATAAAGCGGTGTCACTAGCCAAAATTGCGGTGCCTTTAACAATTCCCATAAAGCAATGAAAACTAATAAAAACGGAAATGTGTCCTTCGAAAGAAAATTTATCAATTAGGTTACATTTGAAACAATCCTTGAACTAAAACAGAAATCTTATCTTGTATTTATCAACTCTAATATAGTGTTTCAAGTAAAACAGATTCATGCAACAAAGAATAAAAAAGCAAACCAGCAAGAAAGTAAGTTCTTAAATTTACAATTCAAAACAAGTCTTTTCAGACGATAAAATTCATACAAAAACATAAACAAATGTGAAGAGTAAGATATATATCTATTCAGATTAGTAGCAATAGAAAAAATCACAAGACATGAACAGAATTTGGAAGATTTCATAAAATCTATGCATCATAATGGCATGGAAATTGCATTTTAACACATTTTCATAATAAGTAGCTTAATATCTTTTTAATATTTAGTAAAACTTAAATGGTCTTCCCATCATTTTTCCTTTTAAGACTGGGCATTGCTAGTATAAGGCAATATATAATATATGGTCATATTTCAATAAATTAAATTTGATTTAAGAAAAGAAATATTCTTTTATTTCATACATTCATCACTGCAATATTACTCTCCTTAACACTGTAATTGGTAGTTGAGGGTAGAAAAGGAAGTACTTAGATGGAGAGAAAAAATATATATGTCCTTAATTGGGAATTTAAGGAGAGAATGAATGGAACAACATTATTTTTTCTATTATCTCTTAAGAAATAAATATAAATTAACTATTTCTATTTGTTCTTGAATGGAATTTCCAAAGTTCACTAGCACTCAAATATTTATTATTTTGTATACTTTTTGTGATTAATTAACATATATGCCTAAATATTCTATTTCAATATTAATTAATCATATGAAGAAAAATGGATAAACTAGCTTTTTGTCCATCATTTACCCTATCACTACAAAAATAACATAAATAAATTTATTTGTCCCCTCTCTATTTGTTTAAATTTATTTGTCCACTCTATTTGTTTGTTGGAGAAAAATGAAAAAAAAAATTTCTCTATTATTTTCCTTTTCTCTCGTTTGACACCTTCAATTAAAATAAAGTGATATTTTCCTCTCTTTTTTCTTTTCACTTCAAACTTAAAATCCCAACAAAAATGTATATTGTCCATCCTATTTAGTTTGTCCTCTTTATTTGAGTTCATGTATGTCGCTAATTTCCAATTAGGTATGTTGTGCAAATGTGTTGCTTATTTTCAACTATGTCCGTTGTGCAAATGTGTTGCTTATTTTCAACTATGTCAGTTGTACGCATATTTAAAGACCATCTTGGGTCTTATAATGTATGCAAGAATTTATCTATTTTCTCTCCTCTTATTTGTGAGAAATTGGTAGTTCTCTCCTCTAACGAGCAAGCCGCGTATAAGCAGTCGCGGTACCGACCCCACAGAATCCTCCTTCACAGTCATCATCTTTGCCTCCGACCTTCCACCGACTAGGCCCATAACATAGTGGCATAGGATGATGATATCAAAATACGTTAGTGAAACAATAAGGAGTTCCTGACAACTATAACTTCATGATAAGGGTTGACTTCCCTGACATGATCAAAATCATGATAGTGCCATTTGCTGACACGTGCATCCGACAATGAGCGTAAATGTGTTCCAATTAAATCACATAAGGAAAGAAAATGCTCTCACCTGAGCAAGTGGACAAAGAAGTGGTCAATGGAGATTATGGTGAGTTATGTTGGAAGGAAACATGTATAAAAGCCCAATATGAGGCCCATTTAGAGTCTGTCATTTTTGGGATTTAGTCTCATATCTTAGACTGTAACATCTTCACCTCTCCCTTTTCTTATATATAAGTGTACAAAGTGATATATGGAGATTGTAAAAATATTTTTGAGTGCCATTTGTTGACATGTGCATCCGACAATGAACGTAAATGTGTTCCAATTAAATCACATAAGGAAAGAAAATGCTCTCACCTGAGCAAGTGGACAAAGAAGTGGTCAATGGAGATTATGGTGAGTTATGTTGAAGGAAACATGTATAAAAGCCCAATATGAGGCCCATTTAGAGTCTATGTCATTTTTGGGATTTAGTCTCATATCTTAGATTGTAACATCTTCACCTCTCCCTTTTCCTATATACAAGTGTACAAAGTGATATATGGAGATTGTAAAAATATTTTTGAGAAATTAATAAAATTCTGTTAATTTTCTCTCGTGTGCTTTCTACATGATATCAGAGCTGTCCGGTCTTACGAATTCTCTTCTTCGTTCTGTGATGTATAGGCGGTTAGCCTCTTCTAACCGCAAGTCTCCCTGCCTCGTGGTCAAACTGTCCCTCTTTGCGGTTTAGCCTTTTCTAGCCGCACTCTCTTCCCTCTCGTGGCTCCCCCCCCCCTCCCCCCTCTAACCCCTGCTTTTATAGGTAAAAGTCATTCTCCTCTGTTCAGTGGGACCCGCTCATCTCTAGTTATTGCGGTGTAACCTTCCTTGTCGTAGTTTTCTATTATCGCAAGTTTGTTGGCCGCGGTCTCTTCCGCCTCTACTGCTCTGCTCGTGGACCTTGAGGCTTGTTGCTTGTTAGTTTGGCCACATCCACATCTTCTCCGGCCCGCTTCTACCTGCAGACACCTCTTCAGCCCAACCCCTCACTCTGTGGTCTAATCTTGCTAAACCGCAGTCGCCAATTGTGAGGTCTCTCTGCTCGCCTAGCCGCGACATTAGTTCTCAAGGCCGTCGTTCCTTCCTTATTGATAGTGGTTTTCTAGGTTGTTGTTCCCCTTCCTCCCCCGTTGGCAGCTAGTCTTCTGACCGCCCTCCTAGACGCAGCGACAAGCCGTCGTCTGAGTGGTCACAGATCCAAGCGGCAATTTCTAGTTGTTGCTTTGTTGTTGTAGATTCTTCCTGCCGGTAGTTATTGCTTGACACTGGCCTGCTCTTGTTTGTCGCGTGCCTAGCTGCAGATAGTCGTTGGTCTCCTTGCCGCACAGGTCGCATGATTTCTAGCCGTTGCAACTGACCGTAGGTTTTCTTCGAGGTCGCTGCTCCTGGCCGCCTGGGCGGTTTCTGCCCGCTTACTGCCCAGCTGTTCCTGTCCCTGGTCGTCTGTTTGCACCAAATACCGTCAGTTTTCTAAGTGGTTACTTCTCATGGCTACCTGGGTGCAAGTCCTTGGCCGCTAGTTTGTTGTTTTCTAAGTGGGTGCTCCTCTCTTGCCATTGTCCGCGCATTGGTGTTTGTATACAACTTGCATCCCTTGTTGCGCTTATTGTCGCAGTTGTTTATACCCCGCTCTGCCGCCTTCTGCTATGTTTGGCTTTTCACCAATGATTGCATATTCTATTCCAAACAGTTTTCAAACTGACATTGATGTCTTGCGCACCCAATTCCAGCAACTTCAAGAAATGACCGGCCGCCCTCTGGGCTCTGTTATGTCGATTTTAGATGGTGGTTTCTCCTGCCTTGCCCATAGTTCATCCTAGATTTTGGATTCAGGGGCCTCACACTACATTACCTCACGAAAACCATCACAATACTTGGACTTTGTGCATCCCAAGTTCATTACTGTTGCTAGTGGGAACCACATTCCAGTCTCTGGCTCAACACACGTCAATCTTACTCCCTCCATCACTCTTCGCTCAGTTTTTCATGTTCCAGACTCTACTTTCAACCTCCTCTCTATTAGTCGTCACACCCAAGACTTTGATTACTATGTAACATTCTCTTCAACCTCTTCTGTTGTGCAGGATCACAAAACTAGAATATCATTGGCAAAGAGCATCTGTCGAATGGACTCTACATCCTGGATCCTTTTCCCCCCACAATTCTCTCCTCTATTAGCTTTGTTGAATGACACCGGCATCTTGGGCACGCTCCTCTAAACTTACTCTAGAAAACTCTCCCCAATGTATCCCTCCATGATTTCACTTGTGAGACTTGTATCTATAGAAAACATTATCGGTCTACGTTCTCACCTCATCCTACTCGAAGAATTGCTCATTTTGTTCTAGTACATTCTGATATTTGGGGACCCTACAAAATCGCAAGTATTTTTGTCTATTGTTATTTTGTTACCTTTGGAGATGATTACTCTCGAACGACATGGTTGTATTTCCTTCATGATCACTCTGAGCTGATTCATGCATTTCGTGCCTTTATCATTGAAACTCGCAATCAGTTCTCTACTACCATTAAAACTTTCTGAACCGACAATGCCCGCGAATACAGCAGTCATGTGTTTGCAAACTTGTGTGCTGAGTTTGGGATCATCCATCAAATCTCGTGTGCTTATACCCTTCAACAAAATGACATTGCTGAACGCAAGATTCGTCAGAGGTCACTCGCTCTCTTATGTTTTAAATGAATGTTCCAAAACTTTATTGGAATTTCGCAATTTCTACCACCTGTAATCTTATTAACCGCATACCTTCCTCTATTCTCAACTTTGTAGCTCCCTTCAACCTACTTTTCCCTCCACACCTCCCTTTTTAGTCACCTCTCGCGTCTTTGGTTGCATTTGCTATGTTTATAATTTGGCCCGTCCACTGACAAGCTTGCTCCACATGCCACAAATTATATGTTTGTTGGTTATTCACGTACTCAGAAAGGAAATGTTTATTTCTCTTTCAAGGATCGCAAGGTTGTTACATATGCTGATGTCACCATTCTCGAAGATCAACCCTATCATTCTCAACCAACTGATTCTTCACTTCTGTCTCTCCTTCCGCGGTCCATTGTACTTGTTACTTCTAACCTTCCACCTCTCCTTCTGACGCCCATCCCACCAAACCCACCTCTCCTTCACACGCCAATCCCACCAAAACCACCTCTGTTTCTTGTGTATGCTCGTCGTCATCCTTCGTCTACTACCCAATGAGAGATGCCATCCATTGATGATATTTTGCGGTCTGCAGATCCGACAACTATTTTTACTGCTCATCCGATGGCGAATTATGTCTCCTTACACCACATCTCACCGGAACTCCAATAATCTGCCCTTTCTTTATCTCTATTACCACCCCTACTTCTGTGCAGGAGGCTCTCCAACATCCGGGATGGCGGGCGGCTATGGATGAGGAAATGTCTGCTCTTTGGGCAAACCACACTTAGGGACGTGTCCCTCTTCCTTCTGAACAAACTTGTGCGGGTTGTAAGTGGGTTTTTGTCATCCAACATGGTTCGAATGGGACGGTTCAACGTTTGAAAGCTCGTCTTGTGTCTCGTGGTTTTACTCAACAACAAGGTCTAGATTATGATGAGACCTTTTCTTCAATCGTTAAACTCAATATTATTCGTGTTTTGATCTCCCTTGTTGTTCATCGACACTGTCCGTTGCATCAATTGGATGTCAAAAATTCTTTTCTCAATAACGATTTGCAGGAGATCATCTATATGCAACAATCTCCCGGGATTGAGACCACGGGGGAGTCTCGTGTGTGTTGTCTAAAGAAATCACTTTATGGTCTCAAACAGTCTCCTCGGGCATGATTTGACAAGTTCAGTCGGACTGTTAGTGATGTTAGGTTCGCTCAGAGTTCAGCCGATTTCTCTTTATTCACTCGTTATCGTCCAACAGGGGCAGTGATTCTCTTGATATATGTTGATGATATTTTGATTACGGGAGATGATATCACAGGGATACACATGATCAAACAACATCTGGCGACTGTGTTTCAAACAAAGGACCTAGGAAATCTTTGATATTTTATTGGTCTTGAGGTGGCTCGGCGACCAGATGGGCTTGTGCTATGTCAGAGAAAGTACTACCTTGACTTGATTCATGATGTTTGCTACTTTGGATGTAAACCCGTCGACACTCTCATGGATATTAATCACAAGTTTTGTGTTAATGCCTCGGACTCTGATCTTCTTCTTCCAAACTCAGAGTATTAGCGTCGTCTTGTAGGAAAACTAATATATCTCACCGGCACAAGATCTGATATATTATTTATTGTTGGAGTTGTCAGTCGGTTCATGCATGAGCCACGTATCTCTCATCTTCAGGCGGTTGAGCATATTCTTCGATACTTGAAGATTGCTCCTAGACAAGTACTTGTATACAAGTCCTTTTTGTCTCTCTTATCTCTGATTGCATATTCTGATGTTGATTATGTTGGTTCAATGGATGATCGTCGTTCCACAAGTAGATACTGCACTTATTTTGGAGTACATCTCATTACCTGGCACAACAATAAACATTTTGTAGTTGCTCACTCATCTGCTGAAGCCTGAAGCCGAGTATCGTTCAATGACAGTTGTTGTGTCTGAGCTTACGTATCTTGAAGGTCTCCTAGGTGATTTAGGAGTCAAGCTTTCCTCACCAGCCAATCTTCTTTATGACAGTCAAGCTGCCATACACATTGTCAAGAATCCTGTTTTTCATGAATGGACTAAACATATTGAAGTTGGTTTTCATTTCATACGAGAGAAGGTTTTGTTGAAGAAGATAGAATTACAACATGTTCCAGTTGCTGGGCCGGTTGTTGATATTCTCACCAAGGCCTTACCTCGTCCGCTATACTACCAGTTTTGTCCAAGCTGGGTGCTTAAGATTTGTATGCTTTAGTTCGCGGGGGAGTGTTGAAGTAAAAATGTGTAAAAGCCCAATATGAGGCGCATTTAGAGCCTATGTCATGTTTGGGATTTAATCCCACATCTTATATTGTAACATCTTCACCTCTCCCTTTTCCTATATATAAGTGTATAAGTGTACAAAGTGACGTATGGAGAATGTAAGAATATTTTTGAGAAATAAATAAAATTCGGTTATTTTCTCTATGCTGTGCTTTTCTACAAGTTCAAAGCTCGTAGTACGAAGAATGCACGAATCCAAGGTAACAAAAAGAAAGCATTCGTGCATCATAGGGAGTCAGGGACATCAAGGATGTTATCAAACCCTAAGTTGCTTCATATGCAATGGATTGCACAAGGTCCACTGTATTCCAATGAGAGAAAAGATGCAAGAAAAGCTGACGTTTCTCATAAACCTGTAGGAAAAAAGTATGAGGAGAACTGACTTGAATTGATACGAGTCCTCGGATCAATGATACTAGTGGAGGAATCTAGTAGTGATTAGTGTAAAGAACCAAAAGTGGTTAGCATGGAAGAACATTGCATGCAGATAAAAAAGGTGAAGTGAACGAGAGTGTTGGAGGAATAGGAGGGATATAATGTCGCAAATTGAATCACGATACACTTATGACACCCTTAGCAACTTTAGGCTTAGTTCCTTGAAGACATATGGAGAAGGTACTATAGATAGATGTGGAATTCTGTAGAAGTTTGGATGAACGGATATTCTTATATAAGTGTACATAATATTATAGAAGTCCGTACAAAATTCATGGACCATGTGATTAAACATAAGGAGTTTGTAGATAGTTGTAAGAGGATCATGAATTCATGGGTGTAGAAAATTTTAAAACCATCCTTTCATGGTAAGACAAATGTTTCGTTAATTATCTTCTTGTATAAAAGCAATGAAGAGTGTTACTAAGAAACTAGCATGTACATGAACAAAGATAATGGAAAGAATAATTGGTTAATGAGTGTACTCTAACATTCCAAAAGATAAGGATACCATTGTAAAGATCTAGAAGTTCCATCTCCTCCCTTCTAACACCAGCAAAACATCAAAAAACATTTATTTGCACATTTACTTTAGAAAGCACAAAAGATACCCACCTTAATATGCATAAAAATAGTATAGATCTCCCTATGCCGATTAAAACAACAAAATCACCTTATATTTAATGGAAGTAAGAACTACTAAAATGGTTTCAAGTAAGAGACGGTGGAGAAGCTAAGGAGAAAATCTTCTTATTAGCTTGGACAATATGCAAAATCAATCAACGCAGCATTCCCTTTGGAATACACCATGAAATTAAAAACAGATGAATAATTCAGAAGATTTATGCACAAAATGCACTAGAAATCACCACAGAAACTAAATGCATGACTGAAATTCAGCTCTCCCATTAAAAAAAATTATCTTCCAGGAAGAACACAACGTAATCATCCATAATGAGAAAAACTGAAAGAACAAAAGAAAAAACTTTACGCAACCTTATCACAGCCCCAAATAGGAATAAAACCCCGATTGCACCTCCAGATAGAAATTTAAAGCGATTGGAGTCGTCGAAAATTCACCTCCGAAGAATGACAATGCTCAACCAAAGCGAAACTGGGATTCCAAAACTGAGAGAGCGTGAGTATCCGGGAAACCTTGCCTTTCAGCTTCTAGCAACGATCCTAGACGAAAACAAATCACGCGGTGAGGACCTTCAACAAACACTGGTCCCGATTTCCCCGAGCTTCTCTCCGGAGCCCGATTCGGCGGCGAAACCCTAGCTCTTCAAAGAGCGTTGCTGTTGAGAAATTGGAACGAAGAAGGAGAGCCGAGAAGACTTTGAAGCAGTTTGAAAATGAGGGAGAAGATTTGTCCCGTTTTATTTTGGTTTATGACAGCTATATAAAATTTACACGGAAGCAGGTATGCATTAAATAGGAAGCTGTTTTTACACTTTGCCCCTTTAAAATAACAAGAATTGGACATAATTTGGAATCTTGGCATTTATATTATTTATAAGCTTTACATTACGCTTGTGTTTTAATTAGGTGTTATTACGTTAACCGCACGCCACCCGCATATAACTCTTAAAATAAAGGGCGATGTTATGTCTTTTGCACGTGCACACCAAAATCTAAACAGTCACAATTTTTTTAATCTCACTCATATTAAAGCTAAGCGCACACCCCGCTCTTATTTGCTCCCGAAAGCTGAACCCTACCCCCGCCTCAGCTTCCGCCTAACTTCACATGACATACAAGTAGAGTTGGATGAGATACTCAAAAAATACAATACATTATCGGCTATTCAAAAAAATTAATTGAAAAGAAAACTACAAGAGCTATTGAATCCTACAGCAAGCCAAAGTTAGAACCTTTGATTCCAGGTCGTTTAAAGGGGCGACCTAAAGGAATCTTACAACTTAAGCAAAAGTTGTGTTGAACACAAATATTAATATTTAATTTCCTGAGTAACTTGCAATATGTACAAGGCTTATTTCGATTTAAGATGCGCAACTGGGCAATATTCCAAAGTACGCCTTTATTTTGCATTTTGGTAGAAAAGTGATCAACACGAATTTGTAGATCTCGTCGATATCTACAACTTTCGTGTTGAACACTTTTCCTGATATGGTTTGAAATGTAATAAGGGAAGAAATCTATTGTATTTAATATAACAAAGCGCCAAAAACTCAAATTTTGAGAGATTTGGGGTGATGTAAAAGAACGGGTTGGCATGTTAACAAATAAAATTATCTCCACAATGTGTTAACTTGCACACCCGTCTTTCTGGCCTGCATCTCAGAATTAAAAAAAAAAGTGTTTATGGTGTAGCAGCCCCTATATGAATGTTGTGCACGTAGCCCAAAAGTGATAATGCACGTAACAGCGCCCAAAAAATGACTATCATGCCGATGACATATTGTTAACAACAGCCCATCTTCTCTGGCTGCACCCCAAATTAATTTTAAAACAAAGACCTATTTTTCTCCTTCCATGAAAGTTGTAGATCCTCGGCGAGTCATGCTGCAACTTCTTCATTCCTTGAACATCGTATTCCTAAAAATATCGATATAGTAGGCCTATTTTCAAAAGACGCGGAATCGGGCGGAACTCGCATAAGTCCGCCCGGATTCCATGCCTTTTGAAAATGAAACTTGTTATACGATCGTATTTTTAGAAAAAGTGTTTAATCAAACAGTTGGAGATCTTGTCGAGATCTACGACTTTCATGTTGAACACTTTTTCTAAAAATGTAATATATATTTTCAAAAGGCGTGTGTTCGAGTTTTGGGCTGCAGATACGTTAAAATGACCAAAAAATTTCTCATCTTCATTTACATCAATAGTTATTTTGTCTGCTATTAAGTTTTAGGCTCCATTTGAGTCAATATAAATGCCCAAAAAGACCTATTTATTTACACCGGTTAAGCGTCTTCTTCCTTCCGTTACGACCGCGTGTACCGGACTTCTTTCCTCCCTCCCACTGAAAACATCGACTTCTTCGCCCACATCTCATCCGCTCGTTTGTGTGTAGAAAGCATGAATGTGCGTATAGAAAACATGAATGTTTCGGCCCGCAAAAAAGTGTGTCATTAACTTGTGTTAGACTAGAAAGCATGAATGTCTTCGGAAACTCAAAATCTCCATGGGGATGTATAGAAAACATGAATGTTTTCTCAGCAATCTCAATGGGGATGCCCGCAAAAAAGCTAACAATAGTGAATGTTGGCGGTCATTAATTTCCTTGTGTTAGACTAGAAAACATGAATGATTTCTCCATGGTGTCCAAAGGGAGTAAAGGGTGGTGAGAGTCATTCTTAGCCCTCCGCCATTGAAATCGGGATGACACCGTGCGAAGGAGGAAGGTGGGGATGCACGGATAGCATTTGTTGGGATATTATTTTTGGCTCTGCTCAAGGTATTCAAGATAGTCCACATGTAACCCTATCAAGTTTGGAATAGGGATATATATAGTACCTCCAGCGTAGAGCCAAGCCCTAAAGCGACACGAACCCAATAACTCATTCTGAGTCGGACCGGACACGAGCGGACATAAAACACAATATTTCTAACAATCTCCTCCTATGTCCGCTGTGAACCCAACGTTGAAAAAGGGGTGATTTGTGAGATGTTCAGCCAAACGTGAATCATTCACAATCGTGTCTGACACCTGTTAAGAATCATTAGGCTTAACAAGAAAAATAGTATGCACGCATAAACGGAACAAAAGTTCAGCCACATCACAGCATGTCTCAGATACAATCAGGGCACAGGCCCTAAACGTCTAGCGTCCCAAATCAAATAGAGAGCAACAAAAGTCCAAACAAATAGGTGAAAGGAAAATAAGGAGTTAAACAGTGCTCTGAAATAGAGATACCAAAGAAAGTCTAGCAATACTCTAACTGGCAATACCCAGAAGATCATCATGATTAGGAAACTCCCAGTCTACCAGTGCTCCTCCTAGATCAGCAGCCCCTGTAATTTCCAACAGAGAATTTTATTTTAGAATGAATTCAAACATTTGAAAATGTACAAATATTAGTTCTACCATGAGAACGTAGTATTTAATTATTATTATTAGTGTTGGCTGGTGAGGACGCTTCTATAAAGTATTCTAGATTAACCTCAGAATCCATTATCTGTTTTCCAAATGAAATGATTTACGGACTTTTGGACACCGCAGCTATATATGTGTTCCTATATGGAATGTCACGGATACTGCTCTTCTATAGTTGGCTGGAACTCATCAAGTTTGGAATGAAACCAATCAACAAGAGAAAAGTCAGACCAAGTCAGATCGTGTTATCAAGTTTGGAATAACACTCTCCTCCAAGGCAAGATAGACGAATCTAGATGAAGTTGTTAGCATCAAGTTTGGAATGAAACAACTTACCAGATCCGAACTCAGCAGCCAGGAGCATCAACGGAGCACAACATGTTTGCTTTGACAAAGGAAATCTGAAAATCAAAACAATCGGACTAAGGTTGAACTGAATCGCCTAACCTTGAACTAAGACCGAGCTAAATCACGTCTTTAGTCTTATTTCCCCCACTGTTTTGATTAACCGGTCTTTGGGCATTCCTCTCGTCAATGGATCAGCCAGATTATCCTTCGAACGCACATCGATCAAAGTGATAATTCATTGTTCTTTTAGATAATTCAACGAAGTATATCTCAGTCGTACATGTCTCCTCTTAGTATTATAGAGGACATTCTTTACAACTTGAGTTGCTGCTTGATTATCACAATACAAGCTCAACGAGTTGACTTGTAACTTAGACAAGGGTATGTCTAAAATCAAGTTCCTGATACAATATGCCTCTTCACCAGCTGAAGATAAGACAAACAACTCGACTTCCATGGACGACAAGGCTATACACGTCTGTCTATTTTGATTTCCAAGTGATAGCAGCTCCACCCAAAGTGAATATATATCCACTGGTAGACTTGCTGTTCCCAACCTCTGAACACCACGAGGCATTAGAGAATCCATCCATAGTAGGAGGATAACCAGTATAGCACAAGACATGATCTTTAGTACCTCTCAGGTATCTCATCAGCCTATCTAGGGCATCCCAATACTATTTGCCTAGACTACTGGTAAAGCGGCTCAACATGCCAACTTGAGGCGTACATGAGACTACCAATTATTTTAGAATATTTTAATTGATCTATGCTGGTCTCTTCATTAGAACTCAACTTAACATTATAATCAAACGGTGTCTCAACAGGCCTACAGTCTTTGTATCCCCAAGTAGAAAGTAGTTGTTCTATATAATGAGTCTGGCTAAGGGTGACTTTACCCTTGTCAACTCTAACTTTCATACCTAACAGGGTATCCACAGGACCAAGGTCCTTCATGTCAAAAGCTTCTGCGAGAGTGGATTTGACATCCCTCACTGCAGCAAGATCTGAACCCAGAATCAACATGTCATCCACATATAGATATATGATGACTGTTTGATTGGACAACGAGCGGTGATAGAGACATTTGTCTGAAAGACTGCACTGAAATCCAACGCTCTTTAGCACTTGATCAAACTTCATGTGCCACATCTTAGGCGCTTGCTTAAGCTCATAGATTGATTTATTTAATTTGCACACTTTGTCTTTTAGATCTTTATGAACATAACCTTCAGGTTGTGCCATGTAGATCTCTTCATCAAGTTCTCCATTTAAGAAGGCTGTCTGATGAACTCTCGATAGCTATGGCATCAGGTCTGAATGAATATGAAGTTAGCTACTCGTGATAGACGCTAAAGCAGTAGAAGAAGGTCAACTCAAATAGTCGAGATCGAGGTGACACGCATCTCAGGTGAATAAACATTCTCACCAAAATAGAGTCTAGGTTCCCCCTTGTTGCTTATAGATCCAATTCAGTAGCGGTTACTAGACGCGCTAGTGGATAGATACAGCTGGCTACCTAGACCCAGGTCCCACCTTATATAATTTCTCATACCTTCAGCACCAACTTGCATTGGCAGAGAATCGCGATTTCGGCGACGGATCTCGAGAGCAGCAACAGTAGTGTATTCTCCTCCTCGATCACTTCTGAGTCTCTTGATTTTAAGGTTCTTCGATCGACAATCAACGCTCGAGAAAGCACAGCGACGGCAGGATCGGGAAGGTGTTCTCGGGAAGCAGACAAAGCTAACCCTAGCAAAGCGCAGATTTACCTTGAGAATGTTGGGTTGGCTCTGCTCAAGGTATTCTAGTTAAATTATGTCCCTATCAAGCTCTGCAGTTGGCTCCTCCATTGCAGTTTTACTCTGTCCTTGACCGTATACCTTAGAAAGGAGACTCCTGTATTTGTACGTGACAGGTAGCACCACTGCGTCGGAAGAGACTGCGGTGACACTCTCAACTCTTAGGATCGGAGTTGTCGACCACCATGTGCGCGAGCTTCTTCGGACCCCGATTCAGCGGCCCAGTGACCCCATTTGTCGCAACTTGCCCTTCTTCCGCTTTTTGACCGCCAACGGTCTGGAGGTCACTTCCGAGAGGCTTACTAGGACGTGAAACGAAGTTGACAGGGCTGCGCAACCTGCTCCAAACTCTTCCCAGCAATATTCTGGTTTCAATATGGATAACTTTTGAGTTCGTCCAAACTGATTCAGTCGGTGCATCTCGGTCTTGAAAAAGAGTCATTTAGGAGGCAGTTTACTCAGATCATATACACAAAGAGGCTGTCGTCCATCTTCGAATGATCATCATCAGCTTCTGACGAAGATTGACCAGCTCCAGTGATAGGCACTCCGCTTTGAATCTGAAGTTGAAGCAATGAGCGCTCGACAAATTCTAGAAATGCGATCAGGCGATCCCAATTTCCTTTGCAATTTGTACGCGTGATAGGTCAACGCAGCCGGGGATCAGGGGTAATCCCTGCAGAAATCTTCAACTGGTCCTCTTCCATGGCAGCAACATCTCGCGTTCCTTCATTCCTAGTTGGACTTGAATTTTCGTCGGAGGCGCACGATTGCAATTTTATTGTGTCGAGCGCGCTTTTCTTCAACGTTGATTCAAAAGAAATAAAAATTCAAGAACAATATCATGAGCCGTTGCAGACGGAAAAACTTCGGATCCAATCCAAGTATTATTTGACCTCTTCTCTGGCTATAGAAAGACATGGACTGTAGAGATGCCTAATTGAGCACCCAAGAACTCCAGGAAACTTGGACAAATCCCCTATGGCATCTGGTAGTTATAATAGCAGGAGCAGGTCTGGATCCAAAGACCAGACCAGGAAAAACTGTAGATCTCCCTGATCAACGGAACACCTCGATCGAACAGATAGGGAGCAGCAATCGACTGAGAAGCAGTCCAAGATATGGGCTCGATCTGGATTGGTGGTCAGAGTCAAGGAATCCGGATCTGGATTTGTCCGATCTGGATCAATTGGAAAAAAAACGGCGGCAGGAAACTCGGAAAAACAGTGAAATCCGGCGGCAGCAGATCTGTCCTGGATCTGGGAGATAGATCCCGAGATCACAAAACCCTGAGGAGGCCGTTCCAGTTTATAGAGATTGACGCCGGATTAGCAGACGCTAGATCTGAGTGGGATGACACTGGCGGCGAAAACCCAGATTGCAACCGAGCGGCTTCCGACGGGAGGAAGGTATTCTGAGCGGCACAAGACAAGATCGAAATGCCGGAAGTTTGCGTGCGGCGAGAAACGAGACAATGGACGGAAGCTTCCAAACCCTTGAACGGTTACAAGGATCAAGATGCAGGGATTATATAGTATCTCCAGCGTCTACAGCGACACGGTCCGAGTCGGACCCGACACAGATATCACTAACAATTTTGGAATGCAATTAACATTGGGGTGCGACATGGTGAATACGGATTGCAGTTAACAATCTCCTTCTCTTTAAGTAGAGAATATAAGCCCTCATTGAAGCATTCTTTTTGCCTTTATTATAGACATATGTATCTACTATAGGACAAACATCATTTCAGTAGGTTACAAGATAATGTCAATTTGATCTCTTAATTTTTAAGTTGTCTTTTTCAGTCTTTTTGGCCAACTTCTGATTTCATTCCTGGTACAATTCAAGAGCTAAAAAATGTCTAGATGAAAAGTACAAAGACTATTTTGACACGACTAAATTTTAAAGACTAATTTGGCATTGACTTGAAACCTTAAGAACTGATGTGATTTTTATCCTGTGTTTTTAAAGATGCTAGCTTGTGCGAAAAAATAAATAAGATTGAGTGTTATGCTCCAATTATTAAGTAAAACAAAACTATTAATTTGTTAAAATAAGATAACGAAGTTGTTCTCTTTTCATTTAGCTCCTCACTTGTTTCTTCTGTCATTTTTCTTTTCATGGCAGCATCTCCTTCAACTCTCAGCACTGCCTCAAAATAATGCCCTCCACTTTCTTTATCGGTTGCACAAACTTTCTCCACAAACCAAAATATAAGGCTTTGTTTGGGGCTGTGGTGGCAGTGAAAAAAGCTGTGGTGGGAAACCAGCAATGCAATTGGAGCTGTCCAGAAAACTATTTTGAAAAGTTGTAGACTGTTTGAAAAATCTTCATGCAAGTCCTTTTCAAAAAAATCCATTACATTTCTTTCTTTTTCGAAAAATAAATTTTTAATAACAGTTGTTTAGCATTTTAATATTAAAAATATATTTTATGATAATTATATATCGCATGAATAAGTAAATATTATACAAATCCTAAATAAGCTGGTTACAAAAGGTCGGCAGTGACAAGCAAGGATAGTGAATGGGTGAAAAATCATGAATGGGAGAAAAAATATTTGGAACGACGAGAATGAAAAAATGCATGTAGATCTTCAATGAGCGTGGCATGACTTTTGTAAACCCTCGAATAAAAAAAGAAAAGCTGAAAGCAGAGAAAGTTGTTTTCAACCACCCTTTTTTAGGTTGTTAAAATGATGAGCTTTTTCAAAAGAGTTTTTCTCGTCGCCCTTTTTAGATTTATGTGCGATTCACTATCTGATTTTGGTATTCTATCTGTGCCGTCACGTAAAATTTTGCAGGTAAATTGTTTAATATGTTATGATATAAGATATGATATTATGTTATGAACTAAGTTACGTTAAGAAAATTTATAACTAAGTTAGTATTAAACTAAATTTGGACCGGTAGGAGTAATCGACCGGCATTAGGCGGTCCATTGGTGCGTGTCACGCGAATAAAGGGCGACATCGGGTCAGCATCGGGTAAAAAGGCCCGCAGTCTTCATTTCCTCCAGAACAGAATAGCAGTCGTGCCCGACGGAAGCCGCGGGAAGCCGCAATCACTGATCGACACCGATCGTCGTAGAAGGCTCGAATCTCCTCTGTTTCTCCAGATTTCTCCCCTAACGAGAGGTAATCTCTTCCTCTTCAGTCCTCTTGTTCTTTTTATGGAAATTTTACACTGATTGAAATGTGTAATTCTAGGGTTTGAGCTTTTGAGATTTCTTTCATCTATTTCCAGTGGAGGTCATATCGATTTTAGATATTGGCTTGACTTTTGGGTTGGGGAAAAAGAAAAATGAAACCCTAAGTAACTATCTCATGTACGAAGCTTTACACATTAGGGCAGAAGTAATTTAAGGCATACTTTGTTCTTCATGTAGCTTATTGCAAAAGGAGTGGCATCCATTGACTCTGAATCCCTAATTGGAGGAAAGGGATTGCTCCAATTCACTCATGGAAGATTAGGGATTGTTATCCTACCCTATATGAGTGAAAACCCCTAATTGAAAACTTAGGGCAGCAATATGTAACGTTCTTTAGCTTACATAAGTGAAAACTTGGAAGATCTGTGACCGGAACAAAGACCTATATTAGGTGTCCTCCAGTTACATGTAGAACCTATGATACTCTATGTTAAGTGTCCTCCAGTTAATTATAAAGTATTATGTTTTTATAGGTAGAACTAGATACATGTACTTTTTCAAAAATTGGAATTCATTCCAAATGACATTCTTTGTTGGAAAATACAGGAGTTGTTGTTGATGGAGGAGCATGTGCAGATTGGGATCCTGACGAGGATAATCTGATGGATAATTATTTCTAGAGTATTACTTTAGTTTTTCTTCTGCTTAGAGACTGTTTAACTCTCTTTTCTTTCACTTGTTTTTGTTTGGACAGTCTTACTCTTTAGTTGGTAATGAGACATTAGGTATGCTGGTACCTGTGATGTGATTGTACTTTAGACTTTGTTATGATGTTGCTGAGTTTTTCTATTTATTCTTATGCATGCTTACAACTGTTTTACTTAACATCAAATATATTTTGACAAGTGTGTCGGACACGGTTGTGAGTGCTTCATGTTCGGTTGAACACTACACACCACCACCATTTTTCAGACGTCGGGTTTACGACGGACATAGGAGGAGAGAAAAAACTCTTTTGAAAAAGCTCATCATCTTAACAACCTAAAAAGGCGGTTGAAAACAACTTTCTCTGCTTTCAGCTTTTCCTTTTTTATTCGAGGGTTTACAAAAGTCACGCGCCACGCGCATTCAAGATCTACATGCATTTTTTCATTCTTGTCGTTCCAAATGTTTTTCTCTCATTCACAATTCTTCACCCATTCACTATCCTTGCTTGTCATCGCTGACCTTTTGTAACCAGCTTATTTAGGATTTGTATAATATTTACATTCTTTAGCTTAAGATGATGAGCTTTTTCAAGATGATGAGCTTTTTAATAGCGAATCTTGTAAACTTGGAAGATCTGTGACCGGAACAATCCATCCTCATGGATTCAGGTATGCTTTCGCTCAAGTTTTCATCTCGATGTTTCGAGTAGAGTGATTCCGTCTACATTATGGATTCACGGATTCTCCTTGACAAGTGGTATTAGAGGTACTATGTCAATTCACCGAGATTTTCTGTAGTTTCTCGGATTTTCGATGGATTTTGGTATCCACCCCCCTTTTCCTTCCGTTCGGATTTTTGAGGCAGTCATTCGGTCTCAACGTCGGATCCACATCTTGGATCGGAGGACTGCGGCAATATAGCATCACAACATTCGTCGCCCTCATGAAAGTCGATGGCAAATGCGTCCGACGATTCCTATGGTAGAGCAATGTTGGTGGCTGCATCCTGACCACGGCTCTGTTTGGGACAGCTCTGGCGGCTGGAAAAGTTCTTTTACAGCCGCCAGAGCTCTTTTTCGGTTGTTTGTTTAGGTAGTTTTTTAATATCACTTTTGTAAAATCCTCCTTTTTTCAGCTCTTTGAGAAGCCAGTGACCCCCACGATCCAGAAAGTCGATTCACGACTTTTTCTTTTTCACGTGAACTGTTGCCTCCCTGATCCCGTGCCCTACCCGACGGGAAGACGATCCCCCTCTCCCAGCGATCCCTCACCCCGTCGGAAACGACGATCCCGCGCCTAGCCGTCGAAAACGATGATCTCGTGCCCTTACCTGCGCCGATGACGATGATCCTGCGCCCTAGCCGACGACGACGATCCCGCTGCAAACCCACTGCGATCATGCTGCGCCGCCGACGACGATCCATCCTGTTGTGATCTCGTTGTGATCCTGCTGCGATCTGCTTCTCCTCTTAAGATCACGAGCCCTAGCTACTCAGGTACCCTCTTTATGTGCTTCTCCACTTAAGATCATGCCGTTTTTCCAATTTTTGCGCTCTCTCTTGATTCATACTATTTTTGTGTCTGATCCCCCTATGTTTTTCTGTGCTTGTGATGTGTATATGTTGTGAGTGTTTGCTTGTGTGTGTATATGATGTGAGTGTGTGCTTATGTGTGTTTGTGATGTGTACATGTTGTGATGTGTGTTGTGTATGTTGTTTACAAGTACAACAAACTTTTGAACTTGAGCTGAGTTAAGTTAACGACAATGGTATCAAAATTACAGTATAATGGGTAAGCCAAAGGAAGGAGGAATCTCAGCGACTTGGGATTCATATGAATTTATTATTTTTTGATCTTTGCATTAAAGAGATAGAGTTGGGCAATCGGCCAACCACCCACTTCAACAAAGATGGGTGAAAAAATTTGGTTGTGGCATTTAAAGAAAGGACCGGAAAGATCTATGATTGAATGCAAATGAAAAACAAATGAGATCATCTGAAGAAAGACTGGAAATTGTGGAAAGAACTAAAACATAGAGAGACAGGTTTAGGATGGGACCCGGAAAAGAGAACTATTTATGCATCTGATGAGTGGTGGGATGAAAAAATTAAGGTCATCTCACAATCATTTTATTTACAAAAAATTAACTTTTAAAACCTTCTTTTAATCCTGCTTTATTTACTGTTTTTAGGTTATTCATGTTGAAATTTCACAAGCTGATCAGAAGATAGTTCTGATACCAAGTAAAAAACTTTCAGAACTATCAAGCTGACAACTTGATCAAGCGGAAAGCGGGAAACAGGCGCAGGAACAACTGAGTTAAGTAAATCCGAGACAATAGAAAGCAACCACAGATCTTGTATTATCAACTATCTTCTTTACAAGGCTAGGTATATATGACGAGACATGTTTTCACCAAGTACAATAGAGAAGCATACAAGCAAGCAAGAAAATCAAGTCGGGCGGACTACCTCGGAGACTGCCAAGTCCGCTGAGTCCGCTGAGACCGCCAAGCCTCTGTTGCACCATTGATCTACGGAGTCCGCGAAGTCCGCGAACAACCCGTTATTATACTGACCTTGTCCGCTCTCTGCAAGCCGCCTGACTAGAAGTCGCCTAGCTGATAGAGTCCGCGAACAAGCTGCTGCCGAACTGAAAGAACTGACCGCTGAGACCGGCGGACAGATTATTGAACTGAAGTTGCTGAAGGAGAGAAGACTGGCGGGCCGCAAATGCGACCTGCTGCAAACTATCGATTGTAAACCGCAAGCTCCACTGATTCCTAACCGTAGTCAGAACCAGCCTCCTGGCTTCACAGTGCTAGCCACACAACCTGCAAACATCAGCCAGTTAAACCTTCTCAATCCGTGCAGACAAGAAAACCAAGGCCGCAGTAATTAACCCATGCTCAACTTACTGTTCATTCAGTTACTGTTGATGTGACGGGGGGTCCTATTTATAAGCGAGTTGAGGAGTGTGGTCACCGCCCTAATGGATAGAATCATCACCCCAGCTTGCAGCTAGCACTATGCAGTCCGCCTAGTTCGCAAAGACAAGGTCGGACATTACCAAACCGTCAGGCACCAAGGAAGAAGCCAGTCCGCTATCCAGCGGACACCGTACCAGTCCGCACGTTGTACATCACGCTTACACAGCAACAGCCCGCACACTGCACCAGTCCGCACGCTACACGCGGATACAACAACAGCCTGCACAGCCCGCAAACACCGCACCAGCCCGCCATACACGTCCACGACCAACATGCACAAACCGCCCGGTCAACCAGTGGACATTGCGGACTCTGCGAATACCCTTGACTTGTCACAGATTGTGACCGTCTAGTAACCAACCAAAACCTGGCGCGAGCTCGGCGGACAAGAAGCCAGACAACCAGCTCCCAAGATAGTCAGCCAACCACGAACGCGGTTATCACCAACCCCACCACCAGAGATCAAGGTCATGGGCAAATGCCGATCTCACGATCTCCATATGCAGTCCGCGACAAGCGGACTCCGCGAACTCAAAAGGAGACCGCCACATCCTTGCGGATATACCACCTATCCACCAGGTTACTTCAAAAACAGCCAACTGCAGAACCACAAGCTAAAATGACTGAACACCACCACTAGGCCGCAATAAACAGGCCGCCCAGGCTGCACCATCAGTCCGCCCAAGCGTCGCGGTCTGCCCGATCAACCCCCACTTTCACTTCACAATTTTCAACACTCCCCCTTGAAGTGAGAAGTGGTGACCAAGCCCATCAGTCCCCGTAACCGTGTAAATGACACATTCGGAAACGGCTTCGTGGAGATGTCTGTGATGTTGTCCTCACTCCGCACATGCTTCACCATAAGAAATCCCTCCAACACCTTCTCCCGAATGAAGTGGTGTTCAATCTCTATATGCTTGGTTTGTGCGTGACAAACTGGATTATTCACCAGTTTCAGGCTGAAGCCTTGTATTATGCTTTCGTTGTAGAGACGAACACTAAGTCTTGCTTCTTGCTACACCAAGAGATACTGGTTGATCCACATGTGAAGACATAAATGGATGTTGACTTCCGGTCGTCTAGATCTCTCCATAATCAGCATCTGAGTATCCTTGAAGACTAAAACTCATGTCTCTCCTATAAAGGAGACTCATATCAGAAGTGGATTTCATGTACTTCAGAATATTCTTTGCCGCCATCATATGAGGCTTCATGGGTTCCGTCATATACTGACTTACTCGGCTAACTACATAAGCAATGTCAGGTCTTGTAATCGTCAAGTAGATAAGACTCTCAACCAGAGCCCGAAACACCAAAGGATCTGGAAGAATCCTCCCCTCATCCCACCAAAGTTTGATGCTCGAATCAAAAGGAGTAGAGCTACTCTTCCCCTCCTGCATGCCTAATTGTTGAACGATCTGTTCCGTATAGCCTTCTGGGACATGAGTATGCCTCTCTCTTTCCTTTCCACCTCAAGTCCAAGGAAATGGTGGAGCTCACCCAAATCTTTCATCTCGAACCTTATAGCTAGCTCTGCCCTGAGCCTAGCTACCTCATCTGCTGCTTCTTCAGAACCGACTCCATTCTCGGGCACACTTAGAGTGTCGCCCCCCCTGCTTCCCAAGCCAGAAGCTTCTGCCCTAGAGCTTGAGACACCTGGAGCTCCTGGTGACACAGGCAGCTCCACCTGAAGATCTTCAGCAGCCTCCTTCTGACCTTCATCAACCCTGCTCTCCTGCAGCTCAACAGAACCACCCCCAACGACGCGAGTTCATCAAAAACAACGTCTCTTGATACAACGAACTTGCTTGTCGCAGGATCCATGCACTTCCATCCCTTCTTCTGCTCATCATAACTCACAAAGACAAGCTTCCTTGCCTTTGCATCAAGCTCGGTCCTCTGAATATCCGGGACGTGAACATAGCAGGTTGATCCAAACATTCGAAGGTGTTTCATGCTCAGCTTCTCCTTGAACATCATTTTAATAGGAGACTTCATGTTGATCAGACTCAGAAGCATCTGATTGATGACATAACTTGCGCAGGCCATTCCTTCCGCCCAAAAGGACCTGGGAATGCCATTTGTATGAAGTCAGCACTTGCAAGTTTTTGTCAAATGACGGATATTCCTCTCCGCTACTCCATTTTGTTATGGAGTATGAGCACAAGTGAGCTCTCTCTGAATCTCGTGCTTCCTACAGAAGTTAGAGAACCCAAATAAGAAAACCGAGGCCGCAACAATTAAACCACGCTCAACTTACTGCTCTTTCAGTTCAGCAGCAGCTTGTTCGCGGACTCTGGCAGCTCGACCACTTCTAGTCAGGGGGCTTACAGAGAGCAGACAAGGTCAGCAGAATAACGGGTTGTACGCGGATTTTGCGGACTCCATAGATCAGTGGTGCAGCAGCGGCTTGGCGGTCTCAGCGGACTCAGCGGACTCGGCGGTCTCTGAGGCAGTCCGCCCGGCTTGATTTCCTTGCTTGCTTGTATGCTTCTCTATTATAATTGGTGAAATCATGTCTCGTCATGTATACCTAGCCTTGTAAAGAAGATAGTTGATAATACAAGATCTGTGGTTGATTTTTGTTGTCTCTGATTTACTTAGCTCAGTTGTTCATGCTCATGTTTCTCGCTTTCCGCTTGATCAAGTTGTCAGTTTGATAGTTCTGAAGGTTTTTACTTTGTATCAGAACTACCTTCGGATCAGCTTGTGAAATTTCAATATGGTATCAGAGGGAGGTTTGACTTGAGCAGTGATCAACCTCAGTTATGCTTGATGCCTCAAGAAGATATTAGATCAGTGGTTGTTGCAATGGAAGGAGCAGACTCTTCAGATATCGAAGAGGATCATCAAGCCACCAGCTCGTTATTGTGAAAGAAACACAGTGAGCTTTGTCTCTTATTTCTTCGCAGACCACCATGATGAGCGGGAGCCTTCAAAGTTTGAAGAAGCCACTGGATTCAAGGAGTGGGAAGATGTCATGGATGAGGAGATGACTGCTCTCAAGAAGAATGAAACCTGGGACTTGGTGCCCAAGGTAGATGGTGTTACTCCTATGACTTACAAGTGGGTCTACAAGATGAATAAGAAGACAGATGGAAGCATTGATTAAGCGTTCTTGGGCTAGAGTAGTCACGGGATGGGTGACCTACTGGGAAGTCCCTGTGGTGTGCGCTTGACTATCGAGTTTGACTCATCTATGGGAGAATGTGGCCTCCAACAACCCATCACGTGGCCAGTTTAAGGTAGGACACCCAGTGTTGGGCTTGGCCCGAACGCGGCACGTGGAGATGGGTTGGGTCAGTTGGGATGCAGCCCTTTAAGGGAGTTTAAGAAAGGCAGCCAGGATACCTTACGAGGTGGGATTCGGTCGCACGCCCCTTCTAATAAAAGTGGGCACTCTCGCGTAGATTAATTTACCTTTATATTATTAAGATTGTAGTGGGTTTACAATTCATGCGAATATTGATCGACCCAAAGAAAGATTAATATTTTGTCAAATCGCACACACACATGTGGTAATAAATACATGACGATTATTTCATTTTTCATGTGAGTAGCATGTCGGTCAAAAGAAAAAGTTTTACTGCTTGACAGGACTTATCGTCAGTGTTTGATTATTACAGCAAAAGGATCACTTGAAATCAGAATTTCTGTCCAAAGAATAATGTCGGCGTTCCTTTAGGTCTCTTGTGCTGGGCCCCACCATTATATAATGAATTTAATTTGCGCATTATGTTTTGTAATTTAATTTTGTGGGCATGAAATTATTTTTTTTATCTTTTTTCTTTTCACCTCAAAAGTCGGTTACTACGATTTCTGCTAATATTAACTCAATTCTAATGCTCAATGAGACTATATTTAAAGACTAGAAAGAAAGCATCATGATCGTGCTCGGTTGCATGGACCTAGATCTTGCACTTAGGACCGAACCCCGCATTTCCTTCAGATGATCGTTCCGCTGAGATAAAATGGAATTTTGAAAGGTGGGAGTGTTCAGATCGCATGTGTCTAATGATCATGAAGCGGTGCATTCCAGAAGCTTTCAGGGGCACTAAGGAGGGCATCCTTGTCTTTGAATTCCTCGATAACTTCGAAAAATGTTTTGCACAAAACAACAAATCAGAGACAATCATGCTTCTTGTGAAGCTTGTTTCCACGAAGTATAAGGGTAAAGGGAATATACGTGAGTACATTATGAAATTATCTCTACTTGCTTCAAAACTAAAAGCACTAAAGTTAGAGCTGTCGGAAGACCTGCTCGTGCATTTAGTTTTGATTTCTCTTCCAGTATAATTCGGTCAATTCAGGGTAAGTTATAACTGTCAAAAGGAGAACTTGACACTTAATGAGTTCATTTACGTGCAAGAAGAGGATAGATTGAAGCAAGAAAGGACTGAAAGTGCTCATATGGCAGTGAGTCTCTCTAATAAGGGCCAGAAAAGAAAAAAAGAAAAACTAGTTGCAAGTGGACCACCACAAAGGAAGACACAAAAGGAACATGCTAAAGACTCTACTTGTTTCTTTTATCGGGGTGAAGGATATGTGAAGAAAGATGGTGCTAAATCCACACCTGGTGTACTAAGAAGGGTACACTTCTCACTTTTATTTATTCTAAAAATAATTTAACTTATGTACCAAAATACACTTGGTGGATAGATTTTGGTGTTACTACTCACATAAGTGTGTCTATGCAGGATTGCCTGAGCTGCCGAAAGCCAAGTGATGATGAAAGATATATCTTTGTGGGCGATGACAAATCAGTTGAATTTGAAGCTATAGACACTTTTCAATTATTATCAAAGACCTGTCATTATTTAGATTTGTTTGAGATATTTATTGTTCTGCCTTTTAGACTGAATTTGAATTCTATTTCTATATTGGATAAATTTGGTTATCATTATTCTTTTGGAAATAATAAATTTAGTCTCCTTTTGAATTCAAATCTTATTGCTACTGGTTATTTATCTAATAATGATAACTTATATTTATTTAATACAGTAGCTTCATATAATGAAACCATGCTAGTTAATTTAAGAGCTACTAAGCGTAAAATAATTAAACATAATTTCTCCTCTTTATGGCACAAGCGTTTAGGACACATCTCCAAATGGAGTATTGAGTGACTTGTGTCTAGGGGTGCAAGTTGAGTTGAGCCGGCTCGAAAGCTCGATGAGCCGGCTCGAAAAAAGCTCGACTCGAGCTCGAGCCTGTCGAGCTCGAGCTCGAGCTCGAGCTGGACGAGCTCGATCTCGACGAGCTCGAGCTCGAGCTGGACGAGCTCGATCTCGACGAGCTCGATTACGAGTCGAGCTCGAACTCATCTAATGTTGTTCATGAGAAAAATAATAATAAGAAAAATAATAAAATAAAGCTCATGAGCTAAAAAGCTCGCGAGTAGCTCGAGCTCGAGGTTGAGCTCGCGTGCTCAAAACTCGAGCTCGAGCTCGAAAAGTTGGCCTTGAGCTCGAGCTCGAGCTGAGAAAAATGAGCTCGTCGAGCTCGAGCTCGAGCTCAAAATGAAAAGCTCGAGCTCGAGCTCGAGCTTGGAAATTTTGTCAAGCTGGACTCAAGCTCGACTCGTTTGCACCCCTACTTGTGTCAGATGGAATTCTTGATTCCCTTGATTTTACAGACTTTAAGGTTTGCATATATTGTATTAAAAGGAAACAAACCTGCATAAGGAGGATATATGCTAGTAAACATACAAAAGTCTTATAACTGATACACTATATTTGTGAACCATTCCCTATGACCTCTTGAAATGGTCAATAATATTATATCACGTTTATAGACGATTACGCTCGTTATAGATTCATCTATCTTATTTCATAAAAAATCACAGTCATTGGACGCATTTAAGTCCTATAAAGGTAAGGTAGAAAACCAGCTTGGCAAATGAATTAAAGCTGTCAGATATAATTGCGGTGGCGAATACTATGGTAGATATGACAGATCAGGAGAACGACCAAACTTTTTTGCTAAATTCCTAGAGGAATGCGGTATTGTCCCTCAGTACACCATGCTCGGTACCCCTACTATGAATAGTATTGCTAAGAGATGAAATAGGATGCTGAAGGATATAGTGAGAAGTATGATTACTCACTCTTCTTTACCTTAATCCCTCTGGGGTGAAGCACTTAAGACTGCAGCTTACATTCTTAATAGAGTCTCAACTAAAGCAGTACCAAAAACTCCTTATGAATTTTGGACTAGTCGAAAGTTCAGCTAGCCTAAAGCATCTTCAGGTTTGGGTTATCCAACTACGACTAGGCCTTATAGGCCAAATGAAATGAAACTGGAATCCAGAACGATGAGCTGCTATTTTGTTGGGTATCTTTAAAAGTCCAGGAGATATAAATTTTATGATCCTACTACTAAGGTTTTTTTGAGACTGAAATGCTCGGTTGTTTGAAGATGTTGAGTTTGGAGGGAAAGATATGGTTAAAGACTTTTTTTGAAGAGAATTTTTTTCTTCTTCTTATACTTGTTACTGACAATACTCAGGATATCGCTCCTGATATTGCTTCAATAACAAATTCAGATCAAGACATTGTTGAAGAGCTTCCTCATATAGTCCCAAATGAACAAACTCAACAGCCTCAAGAATCTTTGCCATTAAGAAGATCCATTAGAGAAAGAGAAGGGAGATACCAAATGATTATATCATCTTTCTCCAAGAACATGAGGATGGCCAAGGGATGTTAGATGATGATCTGGTCAATCTTAATCAGGTAATACATAGTTCTAATTCTCAACAATGGATTGATGTCATGATGGAAGAGATGAAGCCCATGAAAGACAATGACGTTTGGTATCTTGTCACATTATCCGAAGGTGTGAAACTCATTGGTTTTAAATGAATATTTAAATCCAAAAGGAATTAAAAGGGTAATTTGAGAGATATAAGACACGTCTTGTCGCTAAAAGATTCACTCAAAAGAAAGACACTGACTATAAAAAGACTTTCTCTCTAGTTTTATCGAAAGACTCTTTCAGGATTATTATGGCATTAGTAGCGCATTTTGATCTTGAGCTATATCAGATGGATGATAAGACGACGTTTCTCAATGACAACATTGATGAGACAATCTATATGGTGCAACCAAATTACTTTGAGTCTGGTGACCCAAAGCAAATGATTTGCAAATTAAAGAAATCCATCTATGGACTCAAATAAGCATTTCGACAGTGGTATTTCAAATTTCATCAAGTTGTTATCTCTTTCGGGTTTGAGATGAACGTTGTTGATGATTGCATCTATTATAGATTCAATGAGAGTAAAATATATATTTCTTATCTTCTATGTGAACGACATCTTACTTGTCAGTAATGATATAGATATACTGCATGGGACTAAGAAATTTCTTTCAAAAATTTGAAATGAAAGATCTTGGCAATGTCTCTTATGTGCTGGCATATAGATAAACTGAGATCACACTCGGGATATACTTGGGTTATCGCAGGAAAACTATACTGATAAGATACTCAAAAGATTTGACATACAAGCCTGTGAGTTAGGAGATACCCTTGTAGCTGAGGGAGATAAATTTTGTCTCACTCAATGTCCCAAAACTAATGTAGAGGAATTGGAGATGCAAAATCTTCCTTATGCATCAGCTGTAGGAAGTCTCATGTATGCTCAAGTATGTACGTGTCTGGATATTACGTTCTGTTGGTTTCCCTTATTGGTTTGGATCTAGATCCAACCCAGATCCGGACCCATCAGCACCTTAGGTTTATATCATTATAAAACCTAGGTCTAATTATTCCTCTCAAGCCACCCCATGAGAAAGAATAGAGACGCTTGTAGCATTGGGGAGTGCCTCATGTGAGAGAAGACCACGACCCCCTCTCCTCTCTCCCTCTCTCTCTCTCTCTCTCTCTCTCTCTCTCTCTCTCTCTCTCTCTCTCTCTCTCTCTCTCTCTCTCTCTCTCTCTCTCTCTCTCTCTCGTGCACTCGGAGAGGTCATTGGCCTTAGGTGTTGTCGTCGGTCTTGGAGGAGGTAGCTGTCGGCGTTGTGAGAGGGAGTTGCCACCGGCTTGTTAGAGCTTGTAGTCGGTATTGCAGTGGATGTTTTTTTGGAGTGGAGATACTTTGTGTTGACGGCGTGCGTGAGTGCAGTTAGCCTCAACGGTGGTTTCTATTCGGTGGTGGCATTTGTTCTCTGGTGGCGGCGTTGATCTCCGGTGGTGGTGTGGTTTAACGTCGGACTTCGACGTTGAAGGTTCGGTGAACCTTGTGCGTCCGCAAAGCGGATTGTAGTCCAGATCTCAGATTCTCGTCGCGGATCGTGCATGTCTGGTGCATCCACGACGTACTCGCCGGACGGTCATTTTTCTCCTGCTTTTTTTTGTATTTGTATTTATATTTTTATTATATAAATTGTGTGGCTATATTTGTGTTATTGAGTTTCTGCAATATTTTATAGTCGTGCATGTGTTCATATCAGATTTTACAAAGTGGTATCAAATGGAGGTTACAAGTAGGTGACTAATTGGACGTTCTATTTTTATGTTTGGGTCAACGATCGGTGACGACATCGGTCTGCTCCCTATCTTCCAAGATCTGAGTCGTGAATTAATCAGATAATCTAGAGGTACTGTAGGCATCTATGGCATCGAAGAACACAGTGTTGGCCAGATATTCGGTGGAGAAGTTTGACAGTAGCGAAAACTTTCGCATATGGCAGATTCGGGTCAAGGATGTGTTGGTTGAGCATGGGTTGATCCAAGTGTTACGGAGCATGATTCTTTGCCCGCTCCAGTGTAGGATTCTGAGTGGACGAAGATGGATGAGCGCGCCACTAGCGCTATCAGGATGTGTGTCAACGACAAGGTGTTGTTTAACATCGGTATTGAAGAGTCCACTTTCACGCTATGGGAGAAGCTGGAGGGACTTTATATGGGCAATTCGTTAACCACGAGGCTGTTGCTGAAGCAGAGATTGTATGAACTGAAGATGCAGGAAGGTGATAACCTGCATGAACACTTCAACGTGTACAATGGATATCTGAGTCAACAAAATGTGGTTGGTGTGAAGGTGGAGGAAGAAGGTAAGGCATTATTACTTCTTACCTCGCCCTCGGTGTTGTATAAGCGCATGCAGACCACTCTACTTTATGAGAAGGATACAGTAGACGTGGAGCAGATCACGTCAACATTACTGTCCAGTCAGATATTGTTAGACCCCGCTCCTGAGGGTGAGTATGCTTTGGCAGTAGGAGTACGACGAGGGTGGCAGTTCGAGATGGGATCTGGAAGTGTACGGTCTAGATCCGCATCGAGGAAGGTAGTCACGTGCTACCATTGCAGACAGAGTGTCTATATCAGGATACATTGTCCGCAACGTGTGCAGATTTCTGGGGACGTCCAGTGTGCAGTCAAGGCGATGGTAGCTAAGGCAGATGATAGTGATGTATCTCTCCTCATCACTGAGAATCCATGTGACTATGTGTAACGCTCCCACTCATCACGTGGCATATAACGGTGGGTCCAGCCGGGGCCCCACGCCATATGTCACAGACAAGCGGCGAAATTACTTGTGGAAATCAAAATTTACTCGCATCCTAACTCAATACATTCTAGCGCAGCATTTTAAGTTACCATGAACTCAACTCAAAGAATGCACACGACTATATAAACTCCACATTTATATATCCAAACCAGGAATGTATACAACTCATGCACACATGGCCTTAAGGTCTTACAGGTTTCTCTTTACACAAATACATTTTCGTACATCGACACGCAGGCCGGCCACACATGAAATCCAACCACGCACACGGCCTTCAAGGGCAATTAGCAGCAAGCCTCCACTCCACTCTTTTCAATGCCACCGTCAACACCTGCAAGCACATATCCACCCAAGAGCGGCAAACAAAGTAATGGTCAGCTTTAGCTGACCACTTATAACGATCATATCCCTTACCTGGGGTAGTGGTTCCTTCCCTGTAAGCAGCCTAGCCTTTGGATCCAGGATAAGGGAATCAAATGGCTCAGAATTGTCCAGAAAAGCCTGAACACGGCCTGACACGCCCTGTGACACGCCCGTGTCACACGCTGTGTAACTTAAGCGGCAGTTAACCGACTCCAATCTACCCAGTACACGGTCGTGTGACACGCCCGTGTCACACCCTACACGCCCGTGTCCTGCCCGACATGCCCGTGTTGACCACCCATGTACTTCACTTGGCAACATCTCAAATTTACCCGAGAGACACACGGCCCTGGGACATGCTCGTATCCCAGGCCGTGTACACCTTACTCGACGATCGTCGAGCACAGTTCGTCGAACAGGGGGACACGCCTACTGACATGCCCGTGTCAGATGGGTCACGCCTGTGTCACCTGGCATGTTCCCTTCGTCGACCCACTTTCGTCAATTCTACACTCAACTGCTCAACCCAAACGTGACACGCCCTGGGACACGCCTGTGTCAACCAAGCCTGAACCCAAATTAGCTCTGGGGTTGTTACAATCCTCCCCTCCTTCAAAGAAATTTCGTCCTCGAAATTTGGCTCACTACAATCAGCCACACAATCCCACAATGTGCAACCGAGCACTCGAATACACGAGTCGGGTTAGAGCTCAGAGGCCTTGGCTTGTCTCACCCTGAAGCATCGCACCAACTAAACAATACATACAACACATACATACATCCCTAACTCCCATCTGTGCACATTCAGCCACAAAATGCACTCAAATGATATATCACCAAATACATCATATAGACATACACCACGATCGATCGATCACTGTAATTACACCAAGTGTGCACCACATTCCATTATTCAACATAACAAATCACATTACACACACAACCATTTCAGTATTCGTACTTTATCTACTCCAATATTCACATATCTCGATATCCAACCATAGATATATAGTCTCCATAACTCTAACCTTGTATCCTAACATCATATAGCCATAAACATATTATAAGGCAACAACACATAGGTCATTCGTTTCGTCTATACCACATCGATGTACATCACCAAAGGGATACAGGTTACTCAGATTAGCAGCTGTCCTACACCAATTAAGTTTTGCGGCTCTTACACTAATACAATCACAGTGGCGTCTGGGATGCAGATGACTCGACTACTGTTTTACCCTTTTTGTTACATGAGACGCTCCTCTTCTTTTCCCAGCAGTTAGGGGCTATATGCCCCGACTTCCCACAATAAAAACATGTACGAGTCTCAACACGTTTTGTCCATAAGTTGCCCCCGAAGGCACAGTCAATAGAATTGCTTTGGCAGGCCTGAACCTTTTCCTCTCTCGTCTCCTAAACGCCAACTGTTTCGATTGCAAAACGTTACATTTTGGCGTCTCTATTGACAGCACGTCTTCCCACCATTGTCTTGCATCTCTTTCTAGCACGAAAGTGGCTAAGGTCACTTTCATTGTGGTCAAGATTCTCTTCACTCTCGCAAGCCAATCCTCCGCCTGCGTTGGGGAACCTGTCCCACCAAACATAGGTGAATGAAAAGCCATAAATCGCTTCAACTGCTCGCCCGCTACTTGCTCATCCACCTCAGCTTCCACATGCTCTTGCCTTACACCAGGCCATACTGGCACCCCTGTAGGCCTTGCCTGCCAAGTAGGCTGTGCATATAACACTACGAGCACCGTGAGCACCGTCTCAGTCACCACACGCTCATCCAATCTCTAGGGCGCAAAATGCCCAGCATCACTCCTCGCCACCTCTCAATGTACAAAACACCATTAATCAGCCATGACATAACGGGAATTATACATTGACTACACACTCACGCACTGTACGTGCATGAAATACATTCCTAGTGGACATTCGTGAGTTCAATTATGTTCTCTCCTCCCAAACAATCTAAACCTGGCTCTGATACCACTTTGTAACGCCCCCACTCGTCACGTGGCATATAACGGTGGATCCGGCCGGGTCCCCACGCCATATGTCACAGACAAGCGACGGAATTACTTGTGGAAATCAAAATTTACTCGCATCCTAACTCAATACATTCTAGCGCAGCATTTTAAGTTACCATGAACTCAACTCAAAGAATACCCACGACTATATAAACTCCACATTTATATATCCAAACCAGGAATGTATACAACTCATGCACGCATGGCCTTAAGGCCTTACAGGTTTCTCTTTACACAAATACATTTTCGTACATCGGCACGCAGGTCGTCCACACATGAAATCCAACCACGCACACGGCCTTCAAGGGCCTTTAGCAGCAAGTCTCCACTCCGCTCTTTTCAATGCCACCGTCAATACCTGCAAACACATATCAACCAAAGAGCGGAAAACAAAGTAACGGTCAGCTTTAGCTGACCACTTATAACGATCCTACCCCTTACTCGGGGCAGTGGTTCCTTCCCTGTATGCATTGCCATATCATAATCTCTATAGCAATCTAGCAACCGCAACCATATCAATCTAGCAACCACAACAATATCACAAATGTTGGTATCCACCCAATGCTCCGTGCGCTCAGGGCACCTTAAACATTACCAACCAAAACAGATCGACCCACATGTTGTGGTGCAGCCAGCCGGGTGCTCGCTTCCCGGACACTACCGCTCATCGATCCCAGCTCTATCTAGATCAACCCACCTTAGTGGTGTAGCAGGTCGGGTGCTCGCTTCCCGAGCATGCTACCAATGATCTCTCATTACAACCAAGAGCTTATTCAAAGCCCCCATGCATCCATAACCAACATCACATACCCATTCATTCATCCAATAAAGCAAAGTATATATCTCATAGCATCAAATCCACGGAGTCTTCTCGGTTTACCCATGATCATCACCAATACATACTACCCGTCCAGATGGGCTTCACACAGCATGCCTATATCGTACTCCACACTTCCAGCTCTAGATGCAGACACAACCAAGGAATCGCTTACGAGATCCACCTCTTGGTGGAGGATTCCACGCACATGCATAAAGAAAGGACTTCGATGTCCAAGAAGGAGATCGTTACTCTTGAAGATCGCTTCGGCGCCATGAAGTAGCCGGATGGAAGTCACCGCCTCAGCTTTGCCTTCACGAATCCGCTCTCGGATCTTCATTCCGCACTCCACAGCTCCTAAAGCAGCTGGCTTTCCTTCCTTCTCTTTTTCCCTTGCTCTCCCTTTCTCTTTCTCTCTCTTGAAATGAGATGGAGAAGAAGGAGATGAAGAGGAGGGCTTCTATACCCATATCCTCGGCCTTGACCCACCTGGAAGCAACCTAGCCTTTGGATCTAGGATAAGGGAATCGAACGGCTCAGAATTGTCCAGAAAAGCCTGAACATGGCCTGACACGCCTTGTGACATGCCCGTGTCACAGGCTGTGTCACTTAAGTGGTCGTCAACCGACTCTAATCCACCCAGTACACGGTCGTGTGACACGCCCGTGTCACACCCTACACGCCTTGTCCTGCCTGACACGCCCGTGTTGACCACCCATGTACTTAACTCGACAACATCTCAAATTTACCCGAGAGACACACGGCCCCGGGACACGCCCGTGTCCCAGGCCGTGTACACCTTACTCGACGATCGTCGAGCACAGTTCGTCGAACATGGGGACACGCCCATGTCAGATGGGTCACGCCCGTGTCATCTGGCGTGTTCCCTCTGTCGACCCACTTTCATCAATTCCACACTCAACTACTCAACCCAAACATGACATGCCCTGGGACACGCCCGTGTCCCAGGTCGTGTCAACCAAGCCTGAACCCAAATTAGCTCTGGGGGTATTACACTATGATAGCTAGATATTGGATTTTGTTGCTTCGCAACACATTGCTTGGAATCAAGGATGTTCAGTTCACTAAAAGTGACGACTGGGTCGGTCTTTTTGGGTGACGGCTCAGCATGTGAGATCACGAGGATCGGGACGGTGGGCATCAAGATGCATGACAGTGCAGTGCGTAGGATTGAACAGGTACACCTGGTACCCAAGCTGCGCAGGAATTTCATATCGCTGGGCAGACTAGACTTCAGAGGATGCACTTTTGCGGCGAGAGGTGGAGTTTTGACGGTGATGCGAGGACACACTGTATTCATGCGAGCTATGCAGTGCGGTAGTCTTTACCGCCTGATGGGGACCACAATACTAGGTGGTGGGCTCATGATTTCTGCGGCTGACAGAGTTGATGGTCGAAATGGTGCAGGAGATCACCCTTCTGGTAGTCTGACTAGGCGAGTCAGATTCAACGATCCAGTTGCGTCGACATTCAGAGGTTGAGCCCGAGCAGGGATGAGTCGACTGGAGCAGTTCGGCTGACGCCTCATGTCCTTGAGGTGGTGCTTCGTGCAGATTGATGCTTCGTGTAGATTGTATTACATGTAGCGTTACTTCGCGCAATTGATGTCTAGTACATATGGTGCTTTGTATAAGGAGTGCTTCGTACAGGTGGTGGCTCTGAATCCCGACCAAGGTGGTGGATTGTTGGTTTTCCCTTATTGGTTCGGATCCGGATCCAACCCGGATCTGGACCCGTTAGCACCTTAGGTTTATATCATTATAAAACTTAGGTCTAATTATTCCTCCCAAGCCAGCCCGTGAGAAAGAATAGAGCCGCTTGTAGCATTGGGGAGTGCCTCCTATGAGAGAAGACCACGACCCTCTCTCTCTCCTCTCTCTCTCTCGCTCATGCACTCAGAGAGGTCGTTGGCCTTGGGTGTTGTTGTCGGTCATGGAGGAGGTAGTTGTCGGCGTTGTGAGAGGAGTTGCCATCGGGCTTGTTAGAGTTTGTCGTCGGTGTTGCAGTGGATGTTCTTTGGAGTTGATAGGAGTGGTGTTGACGGCGTGAGTGAGTGCAGTTAGCTTTGACTGTGGTTTTTATCTGGTGGTGGTGTTTGTTCTCTGGTGGCGGCGTTGTTCTCCGGTGCTGGTGCGATTGAACGTCGGACTTTGACGTTGAAGGTTTGGTGAACCTTGTGCATGTACAAGGCAGATTACAGTCCAGATCTCAGATTCTCACCTTGGATCGTGCGTGTTTGATGCATCCACGACGTACTCGTCAGACAGTCATTTTTCTCCAGTTTTCTTTGTATTTGAATTTAGATTTTCATTATATAAATTGTGTGGATATATTTGTGTTCTTGAGTATCTGTAATATTTATAGTTGTGCCTGTGTTTGTACCAGATTTTACAACACGTTCATAGTTGGAATGTTGGGTAGATATCTTAATAATCCAGGATTGGATCATTGAAAAGCAGCTAAACGGGTCATGCGATACATGAAAATGACAAATGCTTTCATCATCACTTATAAAAGATTGGATCAGCTAGAGATCATTGAGTATTCTAATTCGGACTTTACTGAATGTCAAGATAGTAGAAGATCTACTTCAGGATATGTATATGTTTTGGCAGGAGGAGCTATATCTTGGAAAAGTGTCAAGCAGACACTCATAGTTTTTCAACTATGGTGGCAGAATTCATAGCGTGCTATAATACATCTAATCATTGGATATGGCTACAAAATTTTGTCACTAGGCTGCGTATTTTGGATGGCATTGAAAGTCCACTCAAGTTATTCTGTGACAATAAGTCAGGAGTGATGTATTCCAATAACAATAGAAACACTCTAAATCTAAGCACATGGAGATTAAGTTTCTGGTTGTTAAAAAAGAGTTTATAGTGGTCAGATGTCTATAAAGCATATTGAGACAAACTTCATGATAGCAGACCCACTTACTATGGGATTGACACCAAAAGTCTTTCACGACACACTGCTCATATGAGTGTCATATCGTTAGAGGATATGTTGTATTAGTGGGAGTTTGTATTTTTGTATGTTTATTTGCTTAAGATATTTTTATGATTATTGTTCTGTAGAATAAAGTATTTATTATTGCACCCTGAATTTAAGTATTTTGATCTCATTAAAGTTAAAGTATGATCAGTTGAAAATAGGCATGTCAAAATCACATTACATGTAATTTCTATGTCACGCATCCATACTTGTTCTATGTCATTGGTTGTGCACATATATGCGACCATTTATGGGTCTAGCTACGATTATTGTAGTGAAGATCTAGCACTTTGATCTTTTGTGTGTATAGTCATGGACCAGATTGAATGAAATATTTTTGGTAATGACAATAATTTTTGAGCTCATAAGGTTATCATGTAATGAGCAATTAAGAACTTAATATATGTTAGCCCAAGTGAGAGGTTGTTAGAATTAATAATCATGTGGGTCAAATATGTTAATTACGTATATTAATGGGCTACCATTAACATCGATCCAAATTTAGGTGATTTGATTAATCAGGTCAAATATGTTTCATATTGTATGTGTGGTTCAAATAATGTGTGAATATTGGGTCGTTTACGTTTATATGATGAGCTTAAATGTAAAACGGTCATATTAGGTTTTGTTATAAATAGGTTATAGTTCCTGGGTCGCAAGGTATCAAAAATTATTATCACTCTCATTTAGTTCTAGCATCACATCGCTGGAGAGAGACTAAGAAGAAAGATGAGGAGTCGTCTTCTTCATCAGGACCTTGTAGACTTGAAAGATCCGTGACCGCAACAATCCATTCTCATGGATTCAGGTACGCTTCCGCTCAAGTTTTCATCTCGATGTTTCGAGTAGAGCAAATCAGTCTCCGTTATGGATTTACAAATTCTCCCCAACAATAACTTCATTGAGTTTTATGCAAGATACATGTTGAGGGAAGCTTGGAGTGATGGTGCGACCTCGGATCAGGACTTCTTCTTCCATGCGGGATTTAATAAGGTGCTTTTTCTTCTCGTTTCTAGAGAAGAAAATCGGCCTGCGGAGTTTTGTGCTAAATTTGCAAAATCTTGTAATTTCTTATGACAAATCTTTGAGTCTGTGAATTCAGAATTTATTGATCTAGTCAGGATCTGGATGATATCTCTACTTTGTAGCTGCTGCCTGCGGGCTTTTACTTTCAGTAACACATATACAATTTTCGAGTCTAACAAATCCATATCTGAGTATGAATTGATCACATACATCCTTAATGAACTTGGCACACACTTTCTTGCCATTAGAACCATAGTCAAAATCAATCTCGCAAGATATGGTCGAAATAGAGCACTCACCACTTGTCAAATTTGTAAGCCTAAGCCAAATTATCCTCCTTGAAATCACATTAGAAATAGAGAACCCCTCACTTGTCAAATTTTCACATGTGATCTATCAATCGGCATAATTTCACATAAATCCCTAAATCCTAGGGTGGATTCTTATGGCTACTGTGGTTTTGCTTGCGATAGTTGTGGAGTATGTTCGGCGGATCAGGATTCTCTCCTTTTGGGATTTCAAATGAAAGTCAATTTCACAATGTAAATGTATTCTCACTTGATCTAATAATGTGGAATTTATTGATTAAAAATATATAAAAAAATGAGATTAGTGAACCTATTGGATATTCGTATCAACAAGGAATAGATTTGGGACGTAAAATGGATATTATCCATTTCACTCCAAATGGAGAGTATCCAGATTCGTATTTAATTAGCTTGGTCTACCATCCTACACTCTCGACCTTCATGAAACTAGAGTTAATCGTAACTTTTGTGTATTGAAATGTGGTTGATCTAACAATTTCTATGGATTGAAATCTACTTCGGTGGAAGGTGATTTTGCGAATCTTGCGCGGATGCTCAACAACATGGGCCTAGATCGTTCACTAATTGGCTAGTCAATCCTTTCATATAATATTAAATTATGTTGAAATATCAAAATACATTATATATATAATTAGAGAGTTGTTACAGACAAATCAAATTTGACTATATACAAGTCATCACTATATACAAACTAGTACAAATCAAAAATTGTTATAGGTACACAAAATTATTATACACAGGCCAGTTCAAAAATTTTAAAAATAATAGATTTTTTTTTCAAACACTTTATATCATATTATGACATTAATTTAGTATGTAAAATTTCAGGAATCTCATCTACATCACAATAATACAAAATCAATGCATTAATTTAGTAGTGAGGCATTCCAGAAAATTTAAAATTAAAGTTCCAAAGATGCATTGAAATTCAAAAAATGTTAGTAATCATGTCATTTCTTTCGATCAATAATCATCAACATAGTAGATCCTGCAATAATAATATAAAGTTAGATACCGTTGAAGAACATTCAAATGCATTAAAACTTAAATTAATAAAAAAATTCTAATCTTTTGAGTTAGAAAACTTCATTAAATACTATCTCATTTGTTTGTATTTGTTGAGTTAGAGCTGGTAATCGTGAGATGTATATTTATTCTCATTTGCTTGCACTTGGATCATGATATCTTCTCCAATGTGAGCTAATATGAGGTAAAGGATGCTCTTCATGCATCACTAAATGTATGAAATGATTATCATCTATATAACTCATTATAACTAGCTTTTGTGTAGGTGGCGGTGGGGAGCTCATTGGAAAATATGTGAGACTTTGAATTGCTGAAATCTGAACAAAAATGATATTATATCAAGAAGTCAAAACAAGACTCATGTTCGACATTGACATCTATTTATTTGGGGGCGCCAGTATTTCCTTACATTGAAGAGAGGATAACAACTCTTGTGCCAAAAATATCAACATACATGCTACAATGAATCTTTAGTCCACAAAACCCCTTTAAAAGGTATTTTAAAACAAAAAAGAAATTCAGAGATCAAAAGAAGGTGGATAATGAATTAGCCTTAGAGGATGGAGACCAATTTAGGGTAAATATATACCTGCTGATCCTTGACACTCGTTACGACACCATGATCTCTCCAATCAAAACGTGGGGAGATCCTTCATCGGAAGAGCCGGGGCGCGCAGACGTCTGGTCGTCTGGAGTCGGGGCTGTCGTCGATCGAGTCGCCGGCAAGCTGTGTCGTCCCCATCGAGAGCGAGAGAGGCGAGGGATCGGGATAGACAGAGAATTTTTGGGCAGACGACTTGGGTTAGAATGAATTCTTAGTTACTTTTAGGTATTTCTATGATTTGTGTATAGCAGTTCAAAATGTTCTAAAAAATTCTAAACATTGGTTTGTGTATAGTCAAATCTGAGTTGTCGATAACAACTCTCTATAATTATATACTATCTCGCATGTGGCAGCGACAACACTTAATATCATTCGTGTTAATCAATATTCGCCGTGCATGCCGACGGCCGGTATCAGCATTCAAAAGTGTGGTTAATTAATTCTAGGAAATCCATATTAATAAATTAATTCGAGCATAATTCAATGTGCTTAATTAAACGATATATCAGGATAAGCCTGCACTAATGGGGGAGATGAGATGAAGATTCTGACATTCTGTGTAGGACCGAAAGTGGAACAAAAAACCATCTTCAAATCAAATCTTCATATTTATTCCTTCTTATCTAATTTAGACTCTGTTTCGGGAACTCATTTTTTTCAGTCAAGCAGTTACTATCGTATGAATCAGATCTTAAATTTTTAAAAATATTTTTTGACTTTTTTACTTTAAAAATGTGCTCTCATTTAATCAAAATTTATTACCTATAATAAAGAATGTGCTCTCCAATCTTCATGTCGCTCGCAAACCTCGCGCACATGAAAAAACATGAACGACTATGAAGTATAGTACTCGGGGATTTGCGAGTGACGAGTGCATCATTGCATCGGGACAATGCAGTTGGTAAAGTACTGTTGCGAGAGACACTGGAGCCCTCCGTGCACTGCCATGGAATAATCTCATTATTGGCAATTTGACTCATCTATTTGACATTCGGCCAAAATTCCCATCATTATTGATGCAGAGAGAGAAAAAAAAACAAGAGAGGGGGGGGGGATTCGGGAAAGGTAAAGTGCAGTCGTTGGACTTTATCGTAAAGTGCGGACATCCAACGGGTCACGTTGGATGTCTGCACACATCTTAAAGTGAATTGAGATGCTCTCGATGTAAGATGTGTGCGGGCATCCGCACGAGCCGTAGGATGCACGCACTTTACCGTAAAGTACAGGTGGAGTGGCGGCCGTTCTCTATTCGACTCTAAATTGAAACTAAACTTGTGTCAGTTTGGTTCGGTTTATTTGATTCTTCTATTTTAATATTTAAAATAAGTTTGAACATAAAAGAATTTTTTTAAAAAATTATGGTAAATAAAAAAATTATCGTTATATATTTTTATAGATTAGATATTGTAGTTAAGAATTTATATTACATCAAAAAATATATAATTGAATATTTTTATTATAAAATTGAGTGAAAAAAATATAATAAGATAAAAAAAATTCATTGCAATACATTGTTTACTTTTTTTCCATTCATAAAATATATACAATAAAAAACGTTATTTATATCCATATAATACTGAAATATACAAATATATACATTATATATTTAATTAATAATAACATCTAAGTGATCTTTACTTATGTTAATCGGTGTCCTTCAATTTTTTGGACAGGAAAATCAAACTCTTGTTAAGTTCAGTGAAAATGGACTTTTTTTGGTACGTATACGTACCGTGCGCGAGAAAATTTGACGGTCCAATCTGTCAAAATACGGCCGTATTTGGAATGTCAAAATACGGTCGTATTTTCACGGAAAATCCGACCGTCGAATCGTGGACCTGACAATCAAATCTTCTCGCGCACGGACAATAATACATGTGTATTACGTACCAAAAAAATTTTGTAGTGTAAAATCGATTTGATTTGGGTGATTTGCACTGGTTTGATCGGTTTTAAATTTTTTATGCACACTCATAATCGTAGTACTCCGTAAAGAGCAAAAGAAATTTAAGTGTCTATTCGGATCCTTGTAATTAGAATTGAGCCAGCGGAATTTCAATTTGAGTGTTCGGATGCAAGAAATTCCCGTGGAATTGAAATTGATCTAATTCCTTGAAATTCGATTTTATGTTATGACTAGTCCTTAGGAATAAAGACAGATATTACACACTTTGATCGAAAGCCCTATCCCAATATTTCCTCGCATAACGCAAGCTTCCGATCTCAACGTCGCTCAATTTTGTCGTCGCCGCGGATCTTGCCGCAGGCAAATCGCTATTCTTCCCCTCGTTTTCCTCCTCTTCCTTATGGCATTCCTATTGACCTCTGAATCAACATTTGGGAGGCAGGATGCGACCACCGCGGCCAGAGCACGACGGACAACGATCTTTCGGGGCCATCGTCAGCACTCGACACACTCGTCTCCAAGTTTTCAAAAAGGGACTCAACGCTCGAGACATGATGCTCTCCGGCACACACATAATCAGCCAGCCACAGGGTTAAGTTCTTCCTCTCCCGCGTCTACAATGACAAAAAACGTCAACGCCAACTTCGCCACCTTTCGACAGGTGAACTTCTCGTCGTCCAACGACGAAAATAACCTGGCAACGCTCGACATACATACACCTGATCCTGCAGCAGTGAGAAAAAAGAGCAACTCAATAGCAATTCCAATTCCAGGGGATTATGAAATTCAGATTCCAATTCAGAAATTGAAATTGGATGAATTGTTAGTCTAGCAAGTAGTAGATGTTCGCAACATACTTTTTTGGGCCGGCCCATTTGCCCTAAAAATTAATCTTACTGGATCTCAATCCAAATTACTTATGCAGATTTTAACCCATTTAAAGCCCATCAGATTACTGAAAAAAACAGAGAAATGTCTTTGATTTGTCGAGTGGTCCCAAATTCGGAAGTTATATCCTAAAAAATTATTAAAATCACAAATAACAATAATAAATAATCGTAAGTTCAAAAATAAATCTAGATTTTAATATAAAAGTGGATGAAGTTCTTTAGGTCATGAAGTCAGGCATCACCATGTTCATGATCTCCACCGTCGTGCTAAACAGAGCCTATGGTGGGATAAGCATCACACGTAAGGCTGAGTTTGATTTGAATTTCTGTATTGCTTGGGAGGGTTTTTTTTCCTCCTTACTATTTTCTAAAAATATCACTGTTCATAATATTATGTTTGTTTTTTCCATCAATGGAACACACAACTCATTCAAAAAGGGTTATTTTGACGGTGGCGTTTTCAGAAAATAGAAAGAAGGAAAAAGCTCTTCAATGACGGCGCAGTTGGTTTTCCGACGACCTCAAAGTTTGTTTGTGAGCCCACGTGTATTTTATTGTGATGTAGAATCACAAGAGCTCGAGGAAACGCCCGATTCAATGTCCCTGAGACCTTACCATGCTACCTATCTATAAGATTACACTTACAATGTCTTGAACTCTAGTAAAAAAAATTAAACATAAATACAATTACTATACAAGTTCAATAATATACAATAAATCATTATCTTTCCAAAGCTTTAAACATGCTAATTTGATCTTGATTAATCTTAATCCAGTAGAAAATGATAAAGCAAAGTAATAAAGGGTTCTTAAATTAATTAATGTCAATGTTGATGTCTCACCTAACCCATCCAAATGACTGAATTAGGTGTTATAATTAGAGTGGGTATAAAGTAATATGATTTTTTTAATAATAATTATTATTATTAGGTATAAAGTAATATTATTTTATTAATAATAATAAATATTATTATTATTATAAAACATTGCTTTAAAATGACATCAGTGGTCCCTCTCATGCACTGTGTGTTGATAACAATATCTCGTCATTGTTTGATGCCCTGCAATAACTACCTAGACTTCGTTTGGCGGGATTTATTTTCACCAGTCAAACGATTACGACCGAATGAATTGGACCTTAATTAAGACCTGATTCATGCGGTCGTAACAGCATGACCGGTGAAAATAAATTCCCCCAAACGGAGCCTTCGATTATTATGGTGATGAATTATAGAGAGCAAATTTAGTCCGGGTCCGAGCTGTTCAGCCGGGGTCTGAGCCCAATTAGGCCTGGGCCTGGTTTAGGCCTAGGCCAGACCCAGGCCAGGCCTAAGGGGGTTCATCAGGCCCTCTTTATTTGGGCCGAGCCCGGACCAGTATCCGTCTCTGGCCAGGCCTAGGCCCTATCAGGCCCCATAACCGATTAATATTGCTCCCGCTAGGGCCGCCGAAGCATTAAATTGCTTGTGCGTCATGGCCCAACACTGGGCGGCCAGCTTGCTATTGACAATATCTAGCTACCATTTGGCATCTCGTTAGCTACCAAATAGCAGCTAGTCCTTGCCATTTGGGCCTACTTTGGCCCGATTTTGTTTGCTCAGTAGGCCCCCTTATTTTGTAAGGGCCCGGGCCTGATTTGAGTTGGGCCCGGCCTGTGCCCGACAACAAAAAAGTGCAAGCCCAAGGGGTCTAGGCCCGATAAATCTTATTTGCACGCCTTCTATCAGATGAAATGATAATTGTTAAGGGACAATAATATTGGTTTAATTCATGAGTAATTATATGTGCAGATCTCAAATCAATATTTGTAGCCTACAGTAAACAAAAAATTTGAATTTTTTTTAATCTTTCTCAGATGAAAATTTGAAAACATCTATACTTCTCCATTGAAGTTCATTTCTAACTTATAGCAATGAAAAAATTCATAATACACAAATAAATACACATGTGCTTCAAATAAAATCAACCCTTCCTCGTTGGTTTTTCTTTTTTGAATCCAAAATTTAACAATGCAAGCATACCCGCATTTACTTTTGTTTCAACTTTCTTCATGCATTTATTGCAATAGAGTAGACGGGACTAAATTAAACCGTCTTAGCTCTGAGAGCGGTTTTGTTATTTTTGAATTGTGGGATTATTTCCATATTGTTTTGGGGCTAGTTTTGGATGCCCCATACATATGCAAGGATGTTTGTGTAGCTTCTTCATCCCCCGTGCTGTTCTTTTTTGGTTTTTCCATTTTACCAACTCTTTCTTCTTCAATCGTGACTCAATGTACAATTGAGTCTTCATTCATGACTCGCTAATGCTTTTGAACTTCTCCGAATGCGATTTCATCGTATTATAACGCGTAGGAGTACTGCGCCATTGATTTTCATGTGTGAAGCTTATGATCTTGAGAATTAATGGATGTTGAATTACTTGTTTTAGATGTTGGGAGAATGGTTAAATATGTTTATGTGCATGTATTTTTTCTTTAATAATGGATTGAACTATTTATGAAATGATCTTCGCGAGAGAGTCGTGCAAGGGCGCACGTGAAGATCGAAAGGGTGCACGCGAGCGGGTTTCTGCTGCTGGTCTTGCTTAGGATGGGGCGAACCTCCCATGATTGAGGCGAACCTTTTCATTCATGTATGTCCAAAGCCAACAAGCCAATTACATGAGGGAGGAAGGCAAGATGGATCATTAAAGGAAATAGGAGCGACAACATGATCCACCAGATTACATTCCGACGCAAAAGGAAAAACGAGAACGACGGCAAACCACAAAATGAATCAGGATGTCCCTCACAATAGGCCAGTCCACTGATGATAACACAACTCCCCCCTACAAATTACTGATAAGAGAGCCACAATCGCCCTCAAACAAAAACAGACTCCACCCCCTTGCCAAGGCAATATTAACCGTCAAACGAGCCACCAAAGCTTCCGCCACCGCCAGGCAACCAACACGGGAAACACAACTCGTCCGCCAATCAAGCAAAGCACCACCAGAGTCTCGCGCAACAACCCTCATCCTGTTAGAGTGCTCGAAGCATCCGCGTGACCATCTAGTTTGTAATGGCCTACCCGTTGCCCCCAGCGGGGTATTTATAGGCGAAACCCTAAATCCCCGACTACGGGTTTGGATTCCTATCGGATCCTAACAAACCCGTTAAGTAGCCCATTAAACACTAATATAAATATACTTCAACAATCTCCTCCTATATTGTATATAAGTGTTAGCATAAGAAAGGTGCTACTTATCCAAAAGTTAATAATGACCAAACAAACAAGAGTTTTTCCAGAAAACAAATATGAGTTTTAGATGACAAAATATTAAACTCAAACCAAATGTTCCAAACATGAAAAAGCAATAAACTGGAAATCTCAAACCGATAATTGATCTAAGCGAAAAGCAGATCATCATCATCTGGGTCAAAATCAACTGTCTCTCCTTCAATCTCCACTTTTCCTGCAAACAATTACAACAAGAATGTCATGAGACAAATCTCTATGAATTCAAACATTTGCAGAAATAAAGTGATTAGTTCTAACAGCGGGTGAACTTAATACTCTAACTGGGAGGAAAGAATCCCAAAAAACAGCATCTCTATCTAATTTACACAAAATTAGATTAATTGATTTCATAGAATCAAACTATGTTCCTTCGATTATTAAGATTATTATTAACGTTCCACAATTGTGCTATATCATCAAGTTTGGAATGATACAGCAAGCTGTGACTATTATATCATCAAGTTTGGAATGATATAACTAATAATCATAATATCAGGACACATATCAGCAACCTCAGTACTCCTTTTTGGAATGATACCCAATTCAGCCTTTGGCAAAGAATAGTTACGTAAGTCATCAAGTTTGGAATGACTGGCAACTATCTCACCTCTAGTTTCATCAGATAGCATCTGAAATACTTTAGTGTGCTCAACGTAGATGCTTGAATGTAAGCAGACAACGGTTCTTAAATTTAAAACTTAAGCTAGGTATTAAGTCCTCCTAAATGGACGTAAATCCATCTCCCCCAATATTTTAGATGTGAGAACCTTACATAAGCCCTTAGTAAGGACATCTGCTACATTATCTTTTGATCTCACGTCCAATAGGGAGATTATCCCCTGACTGGTGAGATAGGTCAACCAGGCCTGTTTCATCCTAAGTTGCCTTCGTTTGCCATTGAACAACGTATTTGTAGCAATGGTCTTTGTGGCCTGATTGTCACAATAAATCGAAATAGAGTGCATTTTCAGACTCGTCATTGGAATGTCCAATATCAGATCTCTTATCCACTCTGCTTCTTCTCCAGCTGAAGCGAGAGCATAGAGTTCCGATTCCATAGAGGATAGTGCAATGCACGTTTGCCTCTTAGACTTCCAAGCTACTGCAGCTCCTCCTAGTGTAAACACAAAGCCACTAGTGGATCGACAATCAGCGATTTCCGAGCACCAAGATGCGTCGGAGTACCCTTCAAGCACTGGAGGGTGCCCACTATAACATAAAGCATACTTCTCAGTAAACTTTAAGTATCTCATTAGCCTGTCTAAGGCGTCCCAGTGGTCCTTCCCAGGGTTACTGGTGAATCTACTCAACATGCCGACCGTAAAGGCTATGTCAGGTCTAGTGCAGGTAGTAGCGTACATGAGACTTCCTATGAGTTTGGAATAATCCAACTGTCTGATAGCTGAACCTTCATTCGGTTTCAGTCTACTGTTATAATCGTATGGAGTCTCAGCCTTTTTGCTCTTATCGTAACCATTTTCCACTTTTCCAGTAGATTCCTAATGTAGTGACTCTAACTCAGGGTAATACCCTTTTTTGTGAAGTTCACTTCCATTCCTAGGATGGTTTTCACCTCACCTAGGTCTTTCATGCTAAAGTGTGCCGTCAAGGCAACTTTCACGTCTTTCACCTCAGACTGATCAGTGCCCAGAATTAGCATGTCATCAACGTACAAGCATATGATGGCTACTTTATTTGCACTTGTTCTAATGTACAGACATTTATCTGATAGGCTGGATTTGAAACCCAAGCCTTTTACACAGGTGTCAAATTTTTCATGCCACATTTTGGGTGCTTGTTTCAATTCGTATAGTGACTTAATCAACTTACAGACCTTATTTTCTAGACCTTCTATGACGAACCCTTCAGGCTAGTGCATGTAGATCTCCTCAGTCAGATCTCCATTCAGAAATGCAGTCTTGACATTCATCTGATGAACAGTGAAATGTTCAATAGATGCTAGTGCGAGAAGAATCCTAATAGTCGCATAGTGACATACAGGTGAGTATATATCAAAGTAGTCTACACCACTCACTTGAGTGAAGCCTTTGGCAACTAGACGTGCTTTGTATTTTGCGATACTCCCATCAGGATTTAGCTTCTTCCTCAGAACCCACTTATTGCCAATGGTTTTAGCCCCTTTGGGCAGATCAACCAAAGTCCATGTGTTGTTCTGCATGAGAGAGTTCATCTCTTCGTCTATGGCTTCTTTCCATAATAGAGAGTATCTAGATCGCATCGCTTCCTTATAAGTGGATGGATCAGCTTCAACGTGGTAAGTCACGAAGTCTGTACCGAAGCTTTTAGGCATTTTCTCTCTACTAGATAGCCTTCTGGTATCTAAACCACTCGTGTCTACAAGCTCAGTGTCAGAGTTACGTTGTCCTGGCTCAGCTAAAGGCTCAGTACTAGTGGCTGGCAGACCTGGCAGTGTCAGGTTCTTGTCCTTAAGGAACTTATCCTCAAAGAAGACAGCGTCTCTTGATTCTATTACAGTATTAGTGGAGAGATCCAGAAACCTGTCTGCAGCACTATCATCTGCACATCCTAGGTAGACGCAGGTATTAGTCCTGGGTCCAATCTTAGCTCTTCTAGAGTCTGGTATCCTAACATAAGCGATACAGCCCCAGGTCTTAAGATTGTCAAATCTAGGAGGCCTCTTAAATCAAAGCTCGTAGGGTGTCTTAGTCAACTTTGCATGGGGAACTTTATTAAGAATATGATTTGACGTGAGGACGGCTTCACCCCAATAGGCCGCAGGCATGCCAGCAGTCAACAACATGGAGTTCAACATTTCTGTTAAAGTCCTATTTTTCCTTTCAGCGATGCCGTTGGATTGTGGGGAATATGGAGCGGTGGTTTCAGGGATTATGTCATTACTGGCAAGGAAATCTCTGAACTCCCCCGAGACGTATTCTCCTCCTCTATCACTTCTTAGTCTTTTTATTTTCATGTCAAGTTGATTTTCGACCCTATTTTTGAAAATACGAAATTTTTCAAATGCTTCATCTTTGGTTTTAAGAAGGTAAATGTGACTGAATCTAGAGTAGTCGTCGATAAAGGTTATCAGATACTTCCGACCGCCTCGAGTGACAAAACTTTTGTAGTCACAAATATCGGAATGTATTAACTCTAGCAATTGTGTGCTCCTAGAAACCTGACTAAAAGTGTTCTAGTTATCTTAGTTTGAGCATAAATTTCACATTTTTCAAATTTGGTTTTTGTGTCGAGGGGTATGTTGTGAGTTCTAGCTAGCAGGAGAAGTTTTCTGTAATTGACGTGTCCTAGTCTTGCATGTAAAGTCTTAGGATCTATCAGATTAGAATTAACCTGATTAACTACCTCGTGTGCTAGACTCAGCCTATACATCCCATTAACGACATATGCGCAACCAAAGTAATGTGAGTGAACCATAAGGGTTACCCGACCACCACTAATGTTAAAAGACATACCCGCATCGCACAACAGACTAATTGAAATTAAATTAGCAGCTAATGTCGGTATAAATTTAACATTTTTCAAAGTAAGAGTTTTACCTGAGGAGAGAGTCAAGGTAGCGTTGCCGACCTTCAGCACGTCAGCTACAGCTCCATTTGCAACAGTGACAGTCTCTTGCACCTCTTGTGCATCCTCCAGAAGCTTTGGATTGTGGCAGACGTGACAGGTAGCACCTGAATCGAGCCACCATTCTGAACTGGTCGTCCCGTTACCGACCATGGCAACAAAGTCGGTAGGCGCAGTCTGATGAACCATGTTGGCTTGATTATTGGTTCTTGGTGTGCTGGATTCGCCCCGTTTGGGCTGACGGCACTCGGAAGCGCAGTGACCCCACTTATTGCAATTGTAGCACTTGCCTTTGAATTTCTTCTTAATTTGTTTGCTGGTGGCAGCAACTGCGGGTGCACTGGTCGGTGGGCGAGTCTTGCCAGGCTTAGGCTTCCGCTTAGGGTGCGTGATCATGTTAGCAGTGGAAGACTGCTTGCTGATCGTCTCTATAGCGTGCCTAGTCCGGTTCTCATCCTCAATGCAGATGAAGCGCTTGAGGTCTTTAAGACTCACCTGCGTCTTCTTTCGGTACATCTCAGTCTTGAAGGAATACCAGGCCGAGGGCAATTTGAAGATGATCGCCCCTGCAACAAATCCATCTGGCAGAGGGATGTTTTCACTGTTGAGCTTGTCCACCAGATTTTCAAACTCAGCAACCTGTGGCAGGATTTCCCTTTCCTCAGTGAAGGTGAATGTCATAAACTTGTCCACCAGGTGCGTCTTGGACATGTTCTCCTCCTCCTTGAACTGTTCCTCTAAAGCTTCCCAGATCTCCTTGGCCCTTTGCATCTTGCCGTACGTCTCTGCAAGCTTGTTGGAGAGGCAGTTCAGGATGTAGTCTCTGCAGAAATCCTCGTCGTTGACCCATTGATTTTCATCTTCGCTTCCTTTGAATTCTTCAAAGACAGTCTGCACTGTGTAGAAGATGTTCAGGTACTTCATGCCGAACTGTGTGTTGCGCTTCCAGGCACTGAACTCGGTGTTGGAGAATTTCTCCAACTTGATCATCGGCACGGGAGAGGAGTGATTGATCGCTTTTGACATTTTTGTGTTTCTTTCCAAACGATAGTATTCTACTAGCAATATAAATTACAAGCAGAAAAATACTAGAAAGAGATCACCTGAGCAAGGCGAGGACAGTCTTCAGATCCAATCCAGGAGAATTGCTTGCTCCTCCAGTGACCAACAACAAAACTTTTCTCCACTAGAGAAGAACTCCCAATGACTGAAAAAGGTGAACCTTGGTGAAATGGGCCTCTGCTCTCTTATGCCACTTTTTGCTATCCATGAACTGAACAATACTGCAGCCACAGAATCTGGAATTGGTTCAAAACAGGGGTGGCCGGGATCTGGCAAGATCTGGATAGGAGATAGAGAACAACGACCAAAATCCGTGTGATCGACAGCCGGAGTTTGCGAAGAATGAATCGAGAAACACCCGGCGAACCTGCGCACGAGAGCAACACAAGGATCGTGGTGGCAGTGCAGATTCAGAAGGGAACAGACAGCGACCAAAATCCTTCTCCGGCAGTGCGGCAGTCGCTGGATCGGCGAGGAAGATTTGCGGCTGCCCTAGATCACAACAAAGGCGAGCGTGAGGAAGATGATCTCCAGGAAAGATGATCGTCTCCTTCGATCTGATCCCTGGATCGATTAACAGCGGCGATCAAGGCGACGACACTTGAATCCTGAGCGGATTCACTTCTCCTTTGCGATCGGCGAAGACGATCCAGAAAAATCGCGAACGGGGTTGGTGTCGTGAACACCACTCCAGCGGCGGGATTCCTTGCCGATGAAAAAAAAAGGAGCGACGATTTCCGCGGTTGGGAACGTCGACAGAATCCTTTCACGCCACGGGATTTTGCAGAGAACGAGAGCGGCGGGGAACAGCGGCGGCTGCGATCCTGAAAAATTCGGGAACAGCGGCGCTCGTTTCGTGCGGGAGACGAGGATTCGTCACGGGGACGGGAGCGGGGCTAGGGCAAACTTCGATAATGTTAGAGTGCTCGAAGCATCCGCGTGACCATCTAGTTTGGAATGGCCTACCCGTTGCCCCCAGCGGGGTATTTATAGGCGAAACCCTAAATCCCCGACTACGGGTTTGGATTCCTATCGGATCCTAACCAACCCGTTAAGTAGCCCATTAAACACTAATATAAATATACCTCAACACATCCCCACCTTGTCAGGACCCCGGCGGACATCACCATCAAAAATTACTTTTATCTCACCCGCAACCGGAGGAATCCAATGGAAATCTCCAGTCTACCCCGATGGCTCCCGCTCCAGCGCGCAAAAGATTGAGACGAATCTGAAGCAGTGATAAAGGTTTCTCCACAAACCACACTCTTCGTACATGGTTGGAGCAAGTTATATAGCTCCCTCCTCCTCTTCCCAAGCTATAGCCAGTTCTCCCAAGCTATAGCAAGTTACATAGCTCGCCTCAATGGTTGTGTTCGTGAAGAATGAACTCGATGCACTGTTTTGTGTTTAACAGGCAGAAATTAGTTGGTGTGCCTTTAACTAATACTGATAAAAGAGAAAAAAAACATAGGAAATTTGTAAAAACAGTGCTATGTTATAACATATTAACATTAGCAATTTATAAGTTAATATTAATTGAGAAATTAATTCAAAATGTCAATAAAAATGAAGTTTGAATATTTTTGAAATTTGCATTGATGATTATCTTATTTTTTTATTTTAAATTTGAATATTTGGAGTTTGTGCTGTGTATTATGACTGCCGCTGACAAAAGAACTATTTTTTGAACCTAAAAATAGATGATTCGACTGAGTTTGGAGCGGCTTATTTGTTCCGGTGATGTTGGACAAAAATGTCATTATCATATCAGAATCTTTTGCTCAAAATTAGTTTTTTTGTAATGGTAATAATATTTTTCATACCTGTTGCGGATTAACTCGATGCCCCGGTCAGACCGGATTTGTTCGAACCGTCTTAGCTCACGAGGCGGTCGAGTCGCGCACACAGTCAATGAAAGTAGATAGTTGACACAAGTTGTGATGATGTGGAAAAAACCCTTAAATGGGTAAAAAACCACGTGATCGGGTCTGCGTCGATCAAATTCCACTAGATTCCGGTGATTACAGTGTGTTGGAGAATCGGGGCGACAGGCCGCTCCCGTTACAACTTGGGGGAGAGAGAGACTACGGCTCCCGACGGGCAACAGACTGCGCCGCGGGAGTCACTTGGGTGTTGAAATGCGTGGGATGATCCTGATGCTCTGGCGCTTGTGGTCGTGTATACTTGCTGGCGACGGTTGCCTTCTTCCTTTTGCTTTTTGGGGACTTGGCGTTTTCCTGCTGGTGGCGTGTTGGTGGAGCGCTGGTGGCCGCTGGTACGTGGCCGCTGGTGGCCGCCGGTGGTTCACGGCGACAGGAGGCCGACTCGGGGAAGGAGGCAGGCGAGCTCTCTCCTGAGGAAGAAGAAGGCAACCCGGAGAAGAGAAAAGGTGAAGAATGAAGAGCCCTTGGGGTCTATTTTATAGACTCCAGGGGAGGATCATGGCGGGCCCGACCACTAAAGTAGTGGGTTTGTGGGTGGTTACCCTTTTGATCGGACGGCGAGGAGAGCCTCCCCTTGATCGGACGGTGGGGAGGTTGCCCACGACGACGGGCCGCCACGGCGGCGGTGGTGGCCGGCCGGGCGGCCGGCGGCGGGAGCGGCCGGCCTGGTGGCCGGCAACGGCGGCCCGCCGGGGACCGGCCGTGGCGAGGTCGGCGGCTTGTCGCGGCTTGGCCGGGGGCCTGCTGTGGCCGGGCCGCCGGCGGCCAGGTGGCCGCCGCCGCTAGGCCTGGCCGCGGCCAGGCCGACCGCGGCTAGGCCTGGCCACGGCTGGCCGCAGCCAGGTCGGCCGCGGCTAGGTTGGTCGTGGTCGGCCGCGGCTAGGCCGGCCTTGGCTGCCCGAGGCCAGGCCGGCGGCCGGCCGCGGCCGTCCTGCCGGTGAGGCCGGTGCCTTGCCGCGGCCACCCTGCCGGCGAGGCCGATGGTGCGGCTGCGGCAAGGCCCAGAAGGGGGCCTGCCGCCGGCGGTGGTCAGGCCGCCCGACGGCGGGGGTCTTCCCGGCGGCGGCCGCCCTCCTCCATGGGAAGAGGGAGTGGGAATACCAAACATACATTTTATGTTTGTGGGGGGGGGGGGGGGATGGCCCACCCATGATCTACTTTGGGAATAGATCATGGGGGGGAATGACCCACCCATGATCCATTTTGGGAGGAGACCATGGTGGGGGCTTTCTCTTTCTATAAAATGATGGTGAAAGCCCATCAATACCAAACATACATTTTATGACAATGACGTTTTTGTCTAACTTCACAAAAGCAAATAAGCTACGATAAGCCGCGTCAAACACAGTTAAAGTTTATTAGGTTAGGTCGAACATTCGGGCAGCTACCATAGTGCAAAATAGACATTTAGTCTTCTTATAAATGGAATTTTTTAAAAAATGAAAAATCAGCTTTGTAGAATACATAATTAATTCATAAGAAAATAGTCGAATTAAGAAATATCATTATTCATAAAATTTTCTCCTTTAAATGCCAATATATAGATATTTACATATATGGAACTAATATAATTATAAAATCCTTAATTTGATCGCGTGCAAATTAAATGCTGTTATAAAACATCCATGCCACCATTTCCTCGACGCAATAATTGTCCCGCCGGCCGCCGCCCCTCTTTCCCTCTCCTCTTCTCCGGTCCCTCTACAGAGATTTCCTTCTTTCTCTCTCTTGATGAGGAAATTAATATATATATATATGTTTGTATTATTTCTCTTCTAAGCATGCACACGAGGAAGAAGAAGAGGAAGCGAAAGATGAGTTTTGGTTTAGAGAAAGAGGACTGATTTTTGTCAGGTATTATATAAATATATGTAGAGAGAGAGAGAGAGAGAAAGAGAGAGAGAGAGAGAGAAGGGCTGTGCCTGGCTCCCTGTATGCCACACATATGGATCAATCTGTACTATAAGGTTGGCTACTGTGGGTGGCATGCACGGAGCCAAGCATCCTCTCTCTCCTCTCCCTCTCTTTTATTCCTTCTCTCTCTTAATTTCGCTCTCCTTTTGGGACTCCGAATCTCATCTCTGAATCTCTGATTAATGCATGGAGTCTGTAGAACGTACGTGAGAGTACGTATTGATTTATATATACAGTATATATATATATTATATATATATATATACACACACAACAAAATATGTGTTTTTTTGAACTGTATGTTATATGTGCATTTTTATGAAAAGTGTTGAACATAAAAATTGTATATCTCGATGATATCTACACATTTCATGTTAAACACGTTTTGATTTGAAGCCTTTTAGGCCCCCCTATTTGACCCCCCGAAAAAATCACGCTAAACATATGAATGTTCCGCATGATTTTTTTCGGGGGCCAAATCGAGGGCCTAAACGGATTCAAATTAAAAAATGTTCAATATGAAAGTTGTACATATCCTCAAGATCTACAACTTTTATGTTGAACACTTCTCTTGAAAATACACATAGAAGACACAGTTTAAAAAAACACATATATAGAAATATGCATTTAACGCGTATATACAGCATGCCCATATATATTGTATATATAGACAGAGAGAGGAGTTTACGAGGAGAATCAGTTTCCTCTCCTTAGAAAAGGAAAGAAAACCAAGATCCTGACCGTCCACTCTACATATTATTAAATTTGGCAAGAAGGTACATGAGAGTACATATCTCTTTTTGGGACTCGGAATAATAAATTATTAAATTTGGCACAATCTAATTAGAAAAAAGATGACATTTTGCCCATCTTTGGATGCATTTTGACAAATTTGACATTTTGAGATGTGTTTTAATAAAATCCTGCAATTTGATAGTATATTCTGCCAATTATAATATATTTTATTGCATTTCCATCATTTTTAGCTTACAATTCATACCTAGTATGGGCTAATCATATGAATCAAATCACCCAACTTGAGTTTCAAGAAAAAATTGAGAAACAAATCACACCAATAAATAACAAAGAATTCCAAAAATGGATTATTTATTTCACTTCAATCACCCACTCAACATTTTCATTTCATGGGGCCCCACTGTACACTATTGCCTCCCCTACAATACCTTAGAAAGAATAAAGGGATCACTAAAATTACACACTACTTATCTCATTAATCAAAGGAACTATACTTTCTACAATACCATACATTTCACGGCTTAGATTGATTCTTCTTAATTTCAATCGACGGGTTAAGTAATTTCGTTCTCTTTTATTTTGCATGTAATCGAAACATTATGCACCTTTGGATAAATGAGAATTCATCCTCACCGTGAAATGAAAAGAACGGAGTGTTGAATGGAGAGGATCTCCATAGGCATCACTCTCTGTCCTCGATCGCGGTGTAGGTAAACGAACCGTGTGTGGCGGAAAATTCGGGATTAGACGAAGTGGTCGACGACGACGATAACATAGGATCGTTAACCTTCTTCCTCAGCAACTTCAGCTCCATGAAGTCTTGGACAAGACCGGGTTTGGTGATCGTCGTAGACTCGACGTCTTTCTCCCCGGTCAGCATCTTAACGACGGCGGACATGGAGGGGCGAAGCTTCGATATGTCCTGGGTGCACAGAAGGCCAATTTTCAAGAACAGGCACGCCTCCTTGATGTCTACATCTGCCAGTGTAGCGTCAACAATTTTGTCGAGCCCTCCTTCCTCGTAGAGCGCCCAAACCTGCAAGTAGAATAGATTTCAGCGTTAGGCTTATATTTAGTAGAGAAAGCAAGTAGAAAAGAAAACAATTTCATTAACAACATCAAACACAATGTCATTATTTCAAAGAAATGTTGAATTTCAAAAAAAAAAATTTAAATTTCCCAATAGTTTATGCATTTATGTTACTTAGATTAGGTTTGGACTGAGGCTCTCTTTGGGGCGGGGTCGGGCCGCCGGTGCGGGAGCAACCGACGCCGCAAGGCGGGAAAACAGGTGCACAGGCAGCGGCGTTTTCTCCAGCAGTCTGGGCAAAAAGGGCAGTGACCCCCCCCCCCCCCCCCCCCCCCGCCGTGGGAACCTCCGTTCGTTTGCTGCACGTCGAAGCTCGAATGTTGCCCCCAACAGAGCCTGAGTATGCTTGAGTTCATTGATTGTTATTGCATCTCCTGTGTCTGATTTCTTAAGTGGTATAAGACTTTCAAGATATCAGGTTGATCGCACTGATACCACGGAAAAACTGTCAGGAAGCTGAGCAAAGTCGCAGGAGCACTCAACCAAAATCAAAGCTAAGTAAAAATCAGCAAAAACAGAAACACAAGAGTCTCAATATGAAATTAACAACTTCTTTACAAGACGAGACATACATTACAAGACATGATTTTGTAATGTACCCGATGGAAACAATCAACTACAGGCAAAGAAGAAACTGCGCGGTCTGATAACAGAAACCGCACAAGCTGCTAACTGCCAAGCTGTCCGCTGAATCTGTCAAGTCGTCAAACTGCAACCAAGTCGCGCGGACTGTCTTGTTATTGAATGTTGATGATCTGGAATAGTCTGCCCGCTAATCGACCGGCGAATTGCTTGAACTGTCCGCAACCCAGAGGAAGAGACTTCAAGCCGCCTAAACCGCGACCTGTTGTATACCACAGACAGCTATCCGCAAACTGTTCCACACTGAGCTTCCCAACTAGTCGCCTTCTCGCCCGATGACATCCGCACAGCCTGCACAGTTCAAGTCAACTTCACTTAGTTGCGCGGTTAAGAAAATTTAACCGCAAGTTCAAAGCGCAAATTGAGTTCTCACTGTTTCCGTTATATATGACAAGCCAGAGACCCCTATTTATAGGCGACAGGGAGAGTGGTCACCGCCCATAATGATAGGATAACTGTCTGTTATCCTGCAACTAGCACCACCAGTCCGCACAAGAGTGCGGATACCAGAGTCAGACCCAGATACGTGCGTACAATATCCTCAGTCCGCGTGGACAAGCAATCCAGTCACATGTCCTGAGCCAAGACCGTGCCTACGTGGACCTGCCGGACTCCGCACCCAGACCGCGCAACCAGAGCACAGCGAACTCCGCACTAACCGTCTGCCTCTACGCAAGCCAGAGAACTAAAGAGCTCCAAGCAGACTCCGCAGTCTCACCAACCAGACTGCGATAGCCGCGGTTAGCCAACGCTAACCGCCCGGTTACCTCTCAGAATGCTTGTTGATCCAGACCGCATGGATAAGAACAATAGCCAAGCTTGATGGCTTCTTGAGCTGCCAAGGCCTCCTAAGCCAGATGGCTTCTTGAGCTGCCAAGGCCGAAGCCTTGCATTTCGCTTCCGTAGTGGAGACAGACACTGAATTTTGCTTCTTATTGCACCACAAAATAGTTGTCGATCCGCACATAAAGACATAACCAGACGTCGACTTCCGATCGTCTGAATCTCCCCCATAATCAGCATCTGTGTAACCATGCAGATTGAAGTCCATTTTCCTCTCGTAAAAGAGACCCATATCTGAGGTGGATTTCACGTACTTCAGGACATTCTTAAATGCCTCCATATGAGGCTTCTGTGGCTCCGCCATATACCGATTTACTCCGCCACAACATAAGCGATATCTGGCCTTGTAATCGTCAGATATATGAGACTCCCAACGAGAGCCTGGAACATCAAGGGATCTGGAAGAACCCTTCCCTCATCACGCCGAAGCTTGAGACTGACCTCCAAAGAAGTAGAGTGGTTCTTCCCTTCCCTCATGCTGAACCACTTAATAATTCTCTCTACATAGCCTTTTTGGGAAACAAGCACACCGCTCTTCTTGCTCTCTACCTCGAAACCAAGGAAATGGTGGAGGTCTCCAAGATCATTTATCTCGAACCGGGTAGCTAGCTCTGCCCTGAGCCTAGCTACCTCTTCTTCCGAGTTCCATGTGACAATCATGTCGTCAGCATACAACACCAAGACTTCAAGCTCACTCTTCTTCTTGACAAATAAACTCGAGTCCGAGTTTGAAGCAAAGTATCTGCAGAACTGGAGGTATTCTGCGATCTTTCAATACCACGAACGAGGCGCCTGCTTCAAGCGATAGATGACCTTTTGAGCTTGTAGACGTGTCCTGGATGTTCTTCAGATACATAACCAAGTGGTTGCACCAAGAAGATGTCTTTGTCAATCTCGCTGTAAAGAAACGCGTTCTTCACATCGAGTTGTTAAATCCTCCACTCTTGGCAAGCCGTCAAGACAATCATTATCCGTACCGAAGTCATCTTGGCCACATGACTAAACGTCTCTTCGTAGTCTTCTTCGTACTGTTGCGAGAACCCTCGATCTACAATGCGAGCCTTGTACCGCTCGATGCTGCCGTCAGCCTTCCTCTTAAGCTTATAAACTCATTTGTATGTCACAGGAGTGATGTCATCGACCGTGGGCACAAGATCTCAAGTCTCGTTCTTACTGAGGGCGGTCATCTTCTCATTCATAGAATTTTCTCACTCTTTAAAGTCAGTGACATTCTCAAAGCACGGTGGTTTTCGCTCATTTAAGGGACCTGCGAAAAAACATGAGACAGAACTCACCATATTCTTGTCCCTATACTAAACCGGTGGAATAATGGTCTTTTTGGACCTCTGTAGGGCTTGACCCTAATCCACAACTTCCGCTACTTTTTCTGAGCTAGCTTTGATCCCGGTCACACTTGGAGCATCGCTCCCCCTGTTTCCTGGTCCAGAAGCATTTTCCCCAGAGCTAGAAATAACAAGAGCACCTGGTGACACAAGCAACTCCACCAGAAGATCCCGAGCAGCTTCACCTTGCCCTCCGTCTCTCCTGCTCTCTTGTAGTTCCACAGAGGAACTACCCTGGTATGACGTCAGTTCGTCAAATACCACGTACATAGAGACAATAAACTTTTGTGTCTCGGGATCCATGTATTTCCAACATTTATTCTTCTCATCATAACCGACGAAAACTAGCCTCCTTACTTTCACATCTAGCTTCATTCTGAGAGCATCTGGAACATGCACATAGCAGGTAGATCTGAATACCCGAAGATGTTCCACACTGGGCTTCTCCTTAAACATCAGCTCATATGGAGACTTCGTGTTGTTGGGATTGAGGGGCATCTGGTTGATGACGTATGCCGCACAGGTCATTCCCTCCGCCCAGAAAGCCCTGAGAATGTCTTTGGCATGAAGCCAACACTTGCAGGTCTTCGTAAAATGACGAATCTTCCGCTCTGCAACTCAGTTCTTTATGGAGTATGCGTACAAGTAAGCTCTCTCCGGATATTGTGCTTTCTGCAGAAGTTGGAGAACTCATTTGAGTTGAACTCCCCTCCATTGTCAGTTCTCAACTTCTTGATCCGCAGACCGAACCGGCCCTCCACGAGCTGCTTGAACTCCACGAACTTCTCAAACGCCTCTGATTTCTCCTAAATAAAGTATACCCAAGTATACTTTATAAAGTCTTCAACAAAAACCAACATATACCTGCTACCTGCGAGACTGGGGGGTGATGGTCGGTCCAGTCAGATCACCGTGGATGCACTCCAACGGTGTTTTGCATCTGTTCTGTCAAGTGAAAGGAGATGAGTCTTACAATACTGACACCCCGCACATACATGGCCGTTTTCAAAAGATGAAAGACTAGGCAGGTCATGCATCAGGCCTCTTACCGCCATAAAGCCTTCAGCTTATCCATCCCAACACGCAGCAGCCTCTCATGTCAGATAGCAGCGTTGTCATTCACTCTCATCCTCTCAACATAGGAGTTTGTCTCCAACACGAACAAGTCTTTAACCCGCCTTCCAACATGAGTGACGTCAGTCTTCACGGCTGACATATTCCGGAGAAATTTCACTTATGCGGGTCAAACAAAACGTGATACCAAACATCTACAGCGTTGGTCACCGAGAAGAGGTTTTTCTTCATTCTTGACACGTGATACACACTACTTAACGTGAGTGGCCACCGGTCACTGCCTAAAGAAATCGTCTCCTTCTTCTCTACTGCATACACAGTATCATCAGCAGTAATAATGACATCATTACCTTTATAATCTTGCAGAGAAGAGAACTTTGACTCGTCCCCGATGAGGTGATGTCCACACCCTGAATCAACGATCCAGTCCTCCTGATAGTTGATAGAGGACAACGCACGAACACAAGTGTCCGTCATGAAAGCACTCCCTAATCCACCTTCATCAGCTATGGATTCAGCCTCTCCCTTTCCTACAACATGCCTCAGCTAAAGATTGATTATGCAGTCCTCCGGATGTGACCAAGCTTATTGCACCTATAGCACCGTGGGCCTCCTCTTTTCTTCCCGTCATCTTGCCTATGAGCCTTGCTCCTCTCCTGTTGTGATAAAGAAGATGGATCATCGCTAACAGGTGACTTTTCTTCTTGTCCCATCTAATCTTTTTGTCAAAGAATAGAACTTTGACATCACCCCCTGAGATAGATACTTCATACATTTGCCTCGCCAAACTCTCCTGCAAAACTAACAGATTCTCCAGCTCGAGCAAAAATGACTGATTGGCTAAGCCCTGCACAAAATCAGAAAGGCAACATATTCCTTCCGCAGCCTGCGTATGATGTGGCTCTTCAGCTTCGCCTCTGAGATAGACTCTTTCGGGTCCAATGTCGATATCTCAGTGCAAAAGTTCATCTTCAGAAAAAAGGATAATATGGGCAGATCACCCTGAGTGATCTTCGCAAACTCATTCTCCAAGAACTGTAGTCGAGCTACATTCTTTTTATTGAACAGGCCATCGAAGGTCGTCCAAATCTCAGCAGTCGACCGACATCCAATGATGTGGTCGTCTGGTCGAAAAGCTCCGGTGAGATTGTCCGCTTAAGAGTGAACTCTGTCTTCACATTCGTTCTTCGCTAAGCCCTCACCATAGGGGTGTGCGCAGTGCGTTTGTTACGGTTTTGGCAAAAAACCGCAACCCCGCCATGAGGGCGCGGTTTTGGCCCAAGCAAAACTGCACCGCACCGAAATTGTGCGGTGCGGTTTCGGTTTGGTGCAGTTTTTTGCGGTGCGGTTGTGATTTTGATGTGGTTTTTTACCCCCCCACATATTATGTGTCGTATATTGTTTGGTTAAATAATTTGTGTCCAATTGTTCATCTTCTTCATTAGCAATTTAGTGTTTATAGTTGCTTGTTGTGGACTTTTTTAAGGCAATATTTTTGTTTCCAAGTGAAGAAAATTGCTCAGCATTAGGAAGTAATTTCCCGGGTTGATTTCCTATTGTATTCAAATTTTCGGAGAATCTAAAACTGAACTTTTGCTTGTTTAATAATTATTATCTTCTTCCAAAGGAAATTAGGAACTGAGCTTCTTCCAAAGGAAATTAGGAACTGCATCTTTGACTGTGTTTCTCAGGTTTTGCATTAATTTCTATCCTTTAAATTAACCCTATAATTCATCAGCACATATACATGAAGCATGCATTTTGATAAAAATATGAATAGGAAAGACTCCAGCCGGATTTCGCAGTTTTCACGGGCCCGAGCGTGTTTACTGCTTTCACCAGGAAGGCTGGAAGCGGTGTGCCCATGAACACAGTTAATTGCAAATAGGTGCGGTACGCCCTTAAATAATATATAAGAAAATGTGAATAAGTTGTATACAAATAAAGAAAAAAATATTTTACTTCATACCCTAAAATGTGATGTCACGAAATTTAAAATTTTAAAGTACCAAAATAATCGGTGCGGTGTTTGCGGTTTTTAAGATTTGAAAACCGCACCACACACGGTTTATAAAATTTCAAAACCGCACTGCACCTACATTATGCGGTGCGGTTTAAGTATCGATGCAAGCGGTTTTTGCGGTTTGCGATTTTTTGTGCTCACCCCCATGTCACCGCCTCAGCATTCCCTGTTGCAGCAATCACTTTTTGTCTGTCGTCTCTACGGGCGACTTCTCAAAGGTCCTTCACAAGAATATAGATCTTCATGCAAGACCTCCACTTCTTAAGGTTGGTTTGCATGAAGAGTTCAATCTCAAGTCCTCTTGCATAACCGATTTTCATTGTTTAAATCCTGATTCACTTGAACTTTGAAAGGTAGGACACCTCTGAAGATGATCAACTGCTAACTCCTCAACATCCCTCTAATACTATATAAAATTCCAATATATCGGGTTGATTGCACCGATACCATGAAAAAATTGTCAAGAAGCTGAGCGATGTCGCAGGAACACTCAACCAAAATCAAAACCAAATAGAAATCAGCAACAACAGAAGCACAAAAGTCTCAATATGAAATTAACAACTTCTTTACAGGGCGAGGCATACATTACGAGACATGATTTCGCAATGTACCTGATGGAAACAATCAACTACAGACAAAGAAGAAACCACGCGCTCTGATAACAGAAACCGCACAAGCTGCTAAACGCCAAGTTGTCCGTTGAATCTGTCAAGTCGCCAAACCGCAACCAAGCTGCGCGGACTGCCTTGTTATTGAATGTTGATGAACTGGAACTGTCTACCCGCTGATAGACCGGGCGAACTGCTTGAACTGTCTGCAACCCAGAGGAAGAGACTTCAAGCCGCCTAGACCGCGACCTGCTGTATACCACAGACTGCTATCCACGAACTGTTTCACACTGAGCTTCCCAACTAGTTGTCTAGTCGCCCGATGCTAGCCGGACAGCCTGTACAGTTCAAGTTAACTTCACTTAGTTGCGCGGTTAAAAAAAATCTAACCGCAAGTTCAAATCACGAGCTGAGTTCTCAATGTTTTTTTTATATATGACGAGCTGGGGACCCCTATTTATAGGCGTCAAGGAGAGTGTGGTCACCGTCCATAATGATAGGATAGGTTGCCCGTCATCGTGTACCTAGCACCACCAGTCCGCACAAGAGTGTGGATACCATAGTCATACCGCAAAGACATGCGGACAACATCCTCAGTTCGCGTGGACAAGTAATCCAGCCATGCGTCCTGAGCCAAGACCGCGCTTAAGTGGACCTGCCGAACTCCGCACCCAGACCGCGCAATCAGAGCACAGCGAACTCCGCGCTAACCGCCTACCTCTACGCAAGCTAGAGAACTAAACAGCTCCAAGTGTACTCTGCGATCTCACCAACCAGAATGCGACAGCCACGGTTAGCCAACGCTAACCGTCCGGTTACCTCTCAGGATGCTTGCTGATCCAGACCGCAGGAAGAAGAACAATAGCCAAAAAAACAGGATATCCGCCAACACCTAGCCGCCAGACCGGCAGCGGTTTCTGCGGTCTGTCCAATCAGACCGCCCACTTCCATTTCAACAATTTCAACATAGGTTGGGACTGAGGCTCTCTTTGGGTCGGGGGCGGGCCGCCGGTGCGGGAGCAGCCGCCGCAAGGCGGGAAAACAAGTGCGCAGGCAGCGGCGTTTTCTCCAACAGCCTGTAAAAAGGGCGGTGACGCCCTGCCTCCCCACCTCTGGTGGGAACCTCCGTTCGTTTGCTACATGCCGAAGCTCGGACGCCTCCCCAAACAGAGCTTGAGAATGCTTGAGTTCATTGATTGTTATGCATCTCCTGTCTCTGATTTCTTAAGTGGTACAAGAGTGTGGATACCATAGTCAGACCGCAAAGACATGCGGACAACATCCTCAGTTCGCGTGGACAAGTAATCCAGCCACGCGTCCTGAGCCAAGACCGCGCTTAAGTGGACCTGCCGAACTCCGCACCCAGACCGCGCAATCAGAGCACAGCGAACTCCGCGCTAACCGCCTACCTCTACGCAAGCTAGAGAACTAAACAGCTCCAAGTGTACTCCGCGATCTCACCAACCAGAATGCGACAGCCACGGTTAGCCAACGCTAGCCGTCCGGTTACCTCTCAGGATGCTTGCTGATCCAGACCGCAGGAAGAAGAACAATAGCCAAAAAAACAGGATATCCGCCAACACCTAGCCGCCAGACCGGCAGCGGTTTCTGCGGTCTGTCCAATCAGACCGCCCACTTCCATTTCAACAATTTCAACATAGGTTGGGACTGAGGCTCTCTTTGGGTCGGGGGCGGGCCGCCGGTGCGGGAGCAGCCGCCGCAAGGCGGGAAAACAAGTGCGCAGGCAGCGGCGTTTTCTCCAACAGCCTGGAAAAAGGGCGGTGACGCCCTGCCTCCCCACCTCCGGTGGGAACCTCCGTTCGTTTGCTACGTGCCGAAGCTCGGACGCCTCCCCAAACAGAGCTTGAGAATGCTTGAGTTCATTGATTGTTATGCATCTCCTGTCTCTGATTTCTTAAGTGGTATTAGAATCTCCAAGTTTAAGGCTGTGAATGCTACTCATAGATCAAAAGATAGACCAAAAAATGGATTGGCTTTTGGCTAGGATTGAGGTCAAAAAGAGCTGGAATAGAAGTAAATGAATAACTGACGAGCCAAACCTCCTTTGATCTTGTATAAAGTTGTGCTAGAGTAGGCCAAGTGTTGGAAATTAGATCAAACAGAAAACTAAAATGTTGGATGTGGAGAGGGCTCGGATCTTTTTATTAAATGTAACATGCCTGAATAAGTTTCTCAATGTAGAAGCCACGTGTTAGTGCGAAGGAGATGGAGAGGAGAGAGCAAGTTGTTTTCCACGAGAACCTTGATATCACCTATAATGGGGTTGTGGGTGGAGCCTTGCCACGACTACCGAAGCGGACGCGTCAATGGGAGGTATTGGACCCTGTGATGTTGCAAGAGGAGAGAAGGGAGCCGGAAAACCTCAAAATGCCCAAGAAAAACTGTTTTTTATCAAGCATGCTTGATACCAACAAAAACCCGCTTTTAATTAGAAGTTCAAACACAAATCGAACCCAGAAATAGTAACGATGCAGAAAAATGCAGAAATAGTAATGTTATGAAAAATGCAGAAATAGTAACATTATCAAAAATGCAAAAATAGTAACATTATCAAAAATGCAAAAATGCAAAAATAGTAAGTTATCAAAAATACATGAATAGTAACGTTATCAAAAATACATGAATAGTAACGTTATCAAAAATACATGAATAGTAACGTTATCAAAAATACATGAATAGTAACGTTATCAAAAATACATAAATAGTAACATTATCAAAAATACATAAATAGTAACATTATCAAAAATGCGAAAACATAAATAGAATGCAAGAATTACATAATCTTAGTGAGGGCGCGTCATGACCCACTAGCGTGTACACCCGCAGGAGGCGGTGATCCGCTACCCGGATGGGCGATCGAAGTCCATGATCGCGTCTGGCTGCCCGACTTCTGGGACTTTCATGTTTTGTGATTTTTGTTTGGATGTGTATTCAACCCCCGATCGGACCAAACATTGTGAGCCGTCCGATCTGGGTAGTTTTATTTATTTTTGTATTGTGTAAGGGTGTTGCTGGTTCGGTGGGGGGATGCATCGGTTCACCCCTAGGGTTATAAAACCCGGCGGTTTTGATTGTGGGGGGCATCGAATGTTTGCAGAGAACTTTGCAACCGCTCGGTCTTGAAGGAGCGAGTCCTTCCTCCGCCTTGCCTGGTGCGACGCCAGCAGCCCGTCTCCTCCCTATTCTCCATTTCCGGTAAAACCTCCACCCTCCCCTACACCTTCCTCCTTCCCCTCTTTCCCGTGCAGCCTGCCTCCGTTCCGATCCCGTGCAGCCCGAGCCCGCCTCCTCCCTCTTCCCCCATTTCTGGTAAACCCCCACCTTCTCCTCCGCCTTCCTCCTCCTTCCCATCTTTCCCGTGCAGCCAGCCCCCATCCCGAGCCCGCCTCCTCCCTCTTCCCCCATTTCCGGTAAACCCCCACTTTCCCCTCTGCCTTCCTCCTTCTTCCCCTCTTTCCCGTGCAGCCAGCCCCCGTCCCGAGCCCGCCTCCTCCCTCTTCCCCATTTCCGCAACCTCCACCTCTTCCCCACCCCGAAAACCCCACACTCCCCTCCAGCAATTTCCCAAAGCCTCCACTCATTCTCATCCTCTCTCACTATTGCCGCCAGTCAACCGCTACAGCAGCCTCAACACCCACCGCCGCCGCCGCTTACACGTGTGAACCGTGGTAACAGTTATTGTTCCTTTATTAGTTGTTTTTTGGCGCCTGTACTTTGTGTTGGATTTTGCTTCATTACTATTAGTATTGTCCACTATATGACTTGCAAGGCCTCATCTGCATATGCTTAATTATTTGCACCTCTAATGAATTACAGTTGATGCTTGTTCCCTTGTTTAATAATTTGTAAACGCGTGTCTCTGCTAATTTACATAATATTAACTGCTGGTTTTAATTTGAGTGGACCGCTGTCTGCATTAGCCCTTCATTGCATTTTACCTTAGACCACATTAGCGCGTCCACTGTGTTTGTCTTACCACTGTATCACTTAGTCTCACCAGGTCCCATCCTTTCATGCCTCGTGTCCTATGTGCGCAATGAAAGCATCTGCGACAACACTCTTAACCTTAAAATCGAGCTTGTCCTTACCCTCAAGGTCGGTATATGCCTTCCGGAATTCCTCCAGAGTTTCCAAGGATTTCTTCTAAAGTGGCCCGTCACAGCGATTAGAACCTCGCATGTTCCTCGATTGAGGTGGGACCAGATGGCCTTAAGAGGCCTCAAGACTTGTCTCCCCTTCAACATTGATGGATGCTCGGACATGGTCGTTGAGGGTGCTCGCGAAATGTCTTCAGTCATGATGCATGAAAAACATCATGTATCCTCGACCTAGCACCGGGAAAGACCCATAGTAGGGAGGCGAGAGATTATTGCTCAGCCATCGAGCAATTGCCAGCTATTGATGAGGCTGAAGCTTCAGCCATACCCAATCATGCACCAAGAACTCTGCGGGGTGTGTTTGTCGTATTAGTATCTCTTTGCTTACTCACGGGCCTCTAATAGATGCTTTAGGACAGAAGCTAAGATGTTGTCTCTACTCTGGAGTAATTGCTATACCCTCTCCACCTTTACCTGTGTTGGAGATCGCAAACCACTCGAAAGGGCGTAGTCTGTAGTGAGAAATGGACCGATGTGCTGTGATCAAAACTAGGCCCAGGCCAAGTGCTCCATCTAAGATTTGGGGTTGTCCCCTACTAAGCAGCATAGGTTCATCTCGATTGTTTTATTCGCTATCTCCGCCTATCTGTTAGATTGTCGGTGATAGGCGGAGGAGAAGGCTAACTTGGTTTTGAGGAGGCATAACAACTCTTACCAGAAGCAGCATGTAAATACCACACCGCGTTCGGAGACAAGGATCTAGGGTATACCATGCAATCAGACGACGCGCTCGAAGAATGTGTTAAATTGACCATAGTATAGGGATGTCTCGAGGCTATTTAGTGCGGGCCCTTTGGAGAAACGTCCAACACCACCAAGAATATCATCTTGTCCTGTGGGCGCGGAACCTTCTATGAAATCCATGGAAATATCTACCGATATCCTATATTTGAGATGGTGTCGGGAATCATTGCAGTAGGCTTGACAGGTAAGTCTGGAGGTCCTTATTTTGCAAACAGGTGATGCATGTGCGCACTGCTTCCTTGACCATATCCTTCAGTCCCCAACAAAATATCCGCCTGAATTCGTTGAATTGCCTTCTCCATGTCTTCATGAGAAAGATTGTGGATGATGAGTGAGACCAGTAGCGATACCTCAATGAGATAAACCCTCTTATTGAGCCTGACCTGCCTTAATGCGCTCTTGTACTTTCCCCAAGATGGGGCTAGAGTCTGCCTCCTATTGGATAACATCGAGCAGCACTGGATTCGACTAGGGGACGGTGAGCAACATGTTAGAAGTCGGCGGAGCGATGGACAAAGTAGTGGTTGGAGGCGGCGATAGTGATAGTGGAGGATAGAACGGACCGTTAATCGCGACTGGCTTACCGGGGCTTGTTCGTTAAAGGAGAGAGCAACCAATATCTCACATTCAAAGGCAGAGAATTAGAACTCTTTTGTTGCTTATCATATAAGACCCATGAGGTCCTATAAATAGAGATACAAATTGTCGAACATGTGACTCCCCTCTGACACAATAATATAATAGAAATACTAAAAGAACACAACATAATAAGTGGGCCTCGCGCCCATAACATCATCATTGGGCATGCAGTCCATAACATCTCTCCTCGCCTTCAAATTGAGTTTGTCCTCAAGTTTGAACGAGGGTCGTATTGCATGATTGCCCGGATCTTTGATTTCGCGCTAGAACACTTCCCAGTATTGTGTTGTTGTAGCGCAGACGGAGGTAGAAATGATGGAGATGAACGAGGGTGCCCGGTAGTGGTAGACAGTTGAAGGCGATGTTAGCTCCGGCAAGGAGAGAGCAACGTCAAGAAGAAATGGGGGAGGGACTTGGGAGCAGTCTGCTGAAGAAATGGATCCAAGGGGCTCAGTAAAACAGGGGTCAGCATGATCATGGCCAGATGAAAGACCGGCAGAAGAGGCGGCGATGTGGTCGGAGGCAGAAACGGGTTCGTTGGGGTCTACAAAGCGGGGGTCGGCGGAGCAAGGGCTAGAAGTGGTGGTGGAATGACGACCACAGTGACTGATGAACATAGCCCAAGGTAGGGGCAAACGCCGCAGAGAGCGGTGGCACGCCAGCGAACGGCGAAGATGGGAGCGGTGATTGCTCCAATGGACTCAATAGCGGTTCAGGCTGCGACAGATTTTAATCTTGTGAAGGAGTGTGTCGGCATCCCGAAGGCGGGCATCCATGGTGGTCGTGAATTCCCGCAGCATCGAGTGGATGGTGGCTGCATCCGCAGAACTTATCTTCATACCGAAATAATTAATTGACTAATTCAATTAAAGATTAATTACAATAATCAAGAAAGATAGCCCTAACCATGAATATGGGTTATTGTGGGATGTAGCTCGATGGGGATGGGCGGATCAAGACTAAAAAAGAATGGGCAGGCCTGGTTGCTCAAACAGACGATCGGGCGACACGATGGAAAAGGTGCAGACGGATTGCGCGAGAGATCTGCGTTGTTGGTGGGATCAAGGAGTAGTGACGCGGACTAGAGAGAGACAATCCGACGTGTTGGGAGATGTCAGGCATGTGTGTTGTAAGCGAGGCAATTGTCGGAGATGCAAGCAAGGAAGTTGTCGCTGGAGGAAAGGAGTGGAGGAAGGAATCGTTGGCTGGCGTTGGCCGTGACGATCAAAGAGGATCGTGCGACGTCTGCAGGAATGCGGCGAAGAGAGTTAGTGTTGGGAGCTTGAGAGGGATCAAAGAAAAGCAGGGGAAGGACTCGTCGGTGGATCGACGAAGATGCGCTGAATATGGATGACGAAAATCAACTGTGAATGTTAGCGTCGGAGAAGCTGCGGATGTTTGCATACAACAGCGTTGGAGTAATCCTTGCTTGAAGAAATTGAGAGAACAATGAAAATCCTTCGAGCTTGATGGAATGGCGTTAGCGGAAGAGGACCGAGAGCTCTGATACCAAGTTGTTATGTGCCTACTCAAGGCGGTATCGGAGTAGTGATCAGAGGCGGCGATGATGGGGGTGGAGGATACAACAAAGCCTTATCCGCGGCTTGCTAAGTGGGGCTTGCTCGTTAGAGGAGATAGCTACCAAGATCTCGCACTCAAAGATAGAAATGAGAACTCTTTCATTGCTTACCATATGAGACCCCTAAGGTAATTCCCACCCTGACACAATAACATAAGGGGCAAACATGTAACCCCCCCCCCCCCCCCCCCGGACATGATAACATAATAAAAATACTAAAAGAACATTTAACATAATAAGTGGGCTCGGAGCCCATAATACATCATTGGGCACGCAACCCATAACACAACACTCCTTCATCTTCACCGTGAGGGGAAAGAGTGATGCTTCATTCAGTTTCTCAGGCCGATACCATGAAGTCAAAACCTAACAGTTGGTTGATCCATGTTGTAGCTAAGTCATCAATTTATGCTCCACGGGCACTTCAGGTAGTGGGGGTTTGTCCTCATGTTGAAGTAGCTTCCCCATAAGTAGGACTACCAATGTCGTGCAACCTTCACCAACTAGATCAATTCTCACTCATAACCAGACAACTTCATGTGATGGGCCGCCAATTTGAAGCTGAAAAGACGATGGGATGCTCCTATTGTTGTGATGCGACCACTCCCTAAAAAATATCACACTCCACAACAAAGTATTGCGCGAAGTTGGGAAGCTATAAGACTGGAGATGCTGCGGGGGATGTCTTCAATGCCAGAAATACATGGCTTGCCTCGGGTGTCTACTCAAATATGTTCTTCTTAAGTAGGCTCGTCAGAGGGGCCGCAACCACCGCATAACTTTGCAAGAATTGGTGATATTAACTATACAAACCTAGGAAGCCCCACAACGCACTTGCAAACTAGAGAACGTCCATTTCCCCACTGCATCCAACTTGTCAGGATTAGATGATACCCTTTATCTATTGACAATGTGGCACGGGTAGGCTTCCCGCTCCCCTCCAAACGTACACCTATAACACTTGACGAATAACTAGTGGCAGTTGAGAGGCTCAAAAACTAATCACACGTGGTGGTAGTGCTTGACCCAGGTGGACATGTAAATCAGTATAACATTGAAGAAAACTAAGACCCATTTACGGTTGAAGGGTCTGAGTACCTGGTTCATCAGTGTTGAAAGATAGATGATGTGATAGTAGGGATAAATGATATTATCGGAAACTCAAAGTGATCACGATGAGTGTGGAACGTCGTTTTCACCATAATGTCGGCGTGCATGTTGATTTGGTGGTAGCCGAAGCGCGAATCCAAGTTGGAGAACAGTCTGTCCCGTGCAAGTCATCGAGGAGGCTGCCAAGTATTGGAATTGTGAGCTTATCCTTGATGGCAGGGGTGCAAGTTGAGTTGAGCCGGCTCATGAGCTCAATGATCCGCCTCGAAAAAAGCATGATCCCGCTCGAGCTCGGCTACGATTGTTTTGTTCGTGAGCTCGTGAGCCGGCTCGCGAGCTTTTTTTTGCTTATATATATATATATATATATATATATATATATATATATATATATATATATATATATATATATATATATATATATATATATATATACCATATATAAAGAAATACCATTGTCTACAAATATCATGTGCTTAAAATTCAAACAAATAATATAGGTCGTCAGATCTGTCTCAATAATTCAATCACAGTCGAATCTAGATCAATCAAACCACTTCATCTATCTCCGCTTTTTTGTTGGTCTATATATATATCTACCTACGTGAAATTACCATTTTGCCCTTACAAAAAAAAATCAATTGGGCAAACAGCCCGCCCAATATACCCGCTCTACATATAGCCCGTCTGATGTAACCTTGGCACCTTGCCCGCTCGATTTATGTCAGATTTCAATTAATGCACTCTGATCCTATTATTTATACTCGAATAAACCTTTTCAACTCACGATGTGAGACTAAATATTAGAAATAATTAATAAAATAAAAAACAAATTAAAAAAGGCGCGCCAGCTGAGAATCGAACCGCCGACCTCCTGATTCAAACTTAGTCGTCTTATCCATTAGGCCACGACCGCTTTTGCGTATAAACTATAAACGCATATTTAATTTATGACTTGCAATATTTTATTTTCTTTTTAAATTTGTTTAATTATCTGTTTTATAATTTAATAATCAATTAAATTAGATTAGGGAAAAAATAAAACAATACTTTAATAAAAAAGTATTATATAAAAATATTTTAAACGAATATTATATTTTTAAATTTTAAAAATTAAATAACAGTCGGGGGGCCATTATATATATATATATAGAGAGAGAGATAATGGCTAGCGAGCTGAAAAGCTCGTGAGCAACTCAAGCTCAATATATCGATCTCGAGCTTGAGCAATGCAAAATGAGCTCGTCGTGCTCGAAATGTTTAGCTCGAGCTTGGAACTTTTGCCAAGCTGGACTCGAGCTCGACTCGTTTACACCCCTACTTGATGGTCTCAGAGTTCAATTCTTGATAGTCCATAGAGAAACATCATAACCCGTTGTGCTCTTTGTCCAGGAGAACTAGGGAAGAGAAGAGTGTTTGGCTTAGTCAAAGCTGACCTAGGCACCAGGAGTCGAAGACTTAAGATTAGCGGAACCTTGGGGGGGGGGGGGGGGTCAACATGTCCTCTTACTTGTGCCCTGAGGTCTTATTTATAGGCAATCCATGGGAGTCTAGCCTGCAAATAGTCATTCCCCGCCAATGTCGAATATGAGATACTTGATTCCTGGACGACCTGAGTCTAGAGAACATCTTAGGCAAGGTCACCAGAGCTGAGCTCGCTGCACTGTTGGTCGCCTGGGAAGTGGGCTCGCGGACAAGCTGGAGACTGCTGAGCGAGCTTGCTAGCGAGCTCTTGAAGGAGCTCGTCGGCGAGCTGATGAGTAAAACTGTCGAGCTTCGGATGACACCCACACACCAAGAAGAGGGCTCGTAGGCGAGCTTACGATCACTGGGCGGGCAAGCTGGCAAACTCGGGATAAGCTCGACAACGAACTAATGCACTAAATTGTCGATCTCCTGGTGAGCTCCAAGTGTCTTCGATGAGGTCCTTCCTTCTGGTCAATGGTCAACCTTCTAAGGCTTGAGGGCCTACAACTAGTCCTAGACCCCCTCATCGAATACGGGTTTTACACTGAGAACTTTGTTGAAACCTGTTGGTGGAATGATATAAAGATCTGCTTTTAACGTCTGTGAGTACCTCCAGAACATCCATGCATATGTCGGGTATGGGTAATCACTCTCCATTGGCGACGACTATGTGGCATGCCCTCCTTAGGCCGAATGACAACCCTTGTGCTTACGCTATCGTCTCCCCGAGGAAATTATGTGTGTTACCTAAGTCGACCAAGACCTGACCGAATGATTCACCACTTGGACTTGGAGCTACATTGTCTATAAGTTGTGGGTGTCCGCCATGCCTGAAGCGAAATCTATGGCTCCTCATTCGTATGATCCATGCCCTCATCATTTTCTACTTCTAGCCAAAACAGCTTCTTGTGCAAGGCCTTCTGAAGAAGCAAGTCTATATTAGGTGCACAAGGCCACATGAGTTTTTTGATGTGGAACTATATTTCCATCATGCGCTTCGCATGTGAAGTCATTATTCTCTAGATTTGGAGTTCAATTTTACAATTGGATAGACAGATAGTGAGCCGTTGGGCTTAGCCTTCACTTATATCATGTTAGATATAAGCATCCAACAGAAAACCATTGATTGTAAGTGGAGGAATTGATGATCTATATTAAATGCACAGGGATATATGAGTTCATTGATATGAAACTCTCAACATGTGAATCCTTAACCTCTAACAGATGGAGTTTATTTTTTTAATTGTTTGGCCTGCAAGTGATTTGTTGGGCCTACTCTGCTCTGATATCATGTTAATGTTAGAACATAAACATCAAAACTATAACTAGTTTGTATGTAGATGGAACAGTGGAGACCCAAAATTTATATTAAGGGCACAAAACTGTATGATTTTCTCAATATGGAACTACGATATTCTCACCAAAGACATCGTAGGAGATGAGATCAAATGGTATATGCATGTAAATGCAAAAGCAAACATTTATGTATTCAATAAAATTAAATAAATGTATGCGTGCAGACATGCTTTGTTATTTGACATGTGAATCTATCTCAATGTTGGACAAAGAAGGTTCCTTGTGAGTGTGAAAATCGGATCAAATTTTAGTTTGAATTGAAGTACTGAGCCATGCTTGGCTCAAATTGAGATCAAATTTATCGAACCAAATCATAGACTTGGATCAACTCACAATCAGATCAAATGGCTTCAAGCCAATCCTGGCCCAGGATGGAACATTGAGATCCCTAATTTGACCCTGGAACATAATATAAAATGCTAATCATTATATAAGTAGAAAATAAGATAGTTGCACCATTAAAAGAATAAAACATGTCAAAGAAACAGGAAAACTTTACTAATTCTGAAACACAACAAGTAGAGGATATATCTCCAATTTTGGTACTGGTAAATTTTATATATATCATGAACTAATGAAATTCTTCTCATTATTTTTACATAATCTGATCAGTATTACAGTTAGGATAAATCTACTGATGATGATGATGACTGACTCGCTTAGAGAATATGTTAAATATGCAAGCTGACAGTTAACATCTCACTGAATAACCATAAAAAAAAATCAGAATAGTGGTCGATGAATTCCTAAAGCATATATAGCTGGCATCTATACCCTTAAGTTGTGTACCCGACTTTTTCCTGTTGGTAAAGTACTGTTGCATTATTTGTTAATATGACAACTTACTGGCGCAGGACGAATCTATAAGAGGCGGATTAACGATATCTTAACCCTTCTTGCAATGCAAATTCCAAAGGATAAATAAAAATCAACAATAAATAATTTAATCATGCACACATAACTTTAGCAATGGCGAAATAATTCAATAGGGAAAAGCAAACTTAGGCTTTCTGTTACGTGCTCGGGATTGAGAGCGGGTGCACCGTGAAAGAGCGGACGGGAGAGGCGCGCGGTCGGCGGGTGGATGTTGCGCGCAGCTAGGGCTTCGGGCGGGCTGCTGTGATATCGAGAGAAAGGAGAGAGAGAGAGAATTAGAGAGAGAGAATAGATTTCATTACAACTTTGCTTGAACCCCACAAACATTAGTTCCGCCCCATATAAGGTGGAAACCGGCCCAATATCCAAAATACCAAATTTCACTCCACATTAGGGCTTAATACATGAGGATAAAACATTTAAGCAACATAAGAAAATACGAGTGATAAAATAAAAGGGTGCATTAGGCGGGTGCTATACGCGCCGCGCGGCGCTTGTACGTCACGCCGCAATGAGGATCTGTAACATCTCCACCTGACTCGACATCAAGCTTGTCCTCAAGCTTGTCCTGTGGTGGTGGTGGTGGTGGGAGCGGAACTAAAGGTGTGGTGGGCGGTTCGCCGACGAAGGCCTTCAGATGGGACACATGGAACACATCATGAATTTGAGCGTCGGCGGGAAGGCGGAGGCGATACGCGACTTCCCCGATGCGTGTGGAAATTTCGAACGGGCCAAAGAACTTGGGCGCCAGCTTTTGATAAGCTCCATTGGATACGGTAGACTGACGGTAGGGGCGGCGTTTCAGCCAAACCCAATCCCCCGGGGCAAAGAACAGCTCGCGGTGGCCCCTATTGTGGGTGGTCTCCATGCGTGCCTGGGCCTGAAGAAGGCGGTCATGTGCGAGGCGCAGAAGCTCGTCGCGCGAGCGCAACTGTGTCGACGGCGGTGGAGCGGGCGGAGGCACTCTGGTAGGTAAGGAGTCGGGGTGGCTCTCATCCATAGATGAGGCTGAACGGGGTGGTCTGGAGAGCTGTATGATAGGAAGTGTTGTAACAGTATTCCACCCACGGAAGCCAACGCGCCCAGTCTTTGGGGTGATCCCCTATAATGCAGCATAGGTACATCTCAAGTGTCTGATTGACCACTTCAGTTTGGTCGTCTGATTGGGGATGATAGGCGGAAGAGAGAGACAGCTTAGTGCCGCAAAGGGCGAAGAGCTCCTGCCAGAACTGGGAGGTGAAAACCTTATCTCTGACGAATACAATACACTCGGGAATGTCATGGAGGCAAAACACCCGATCAAAAAAAGCACGGGCCATCGTGGGTTCGGTGACGGGACGGCTCATGGAAATGAAGTGCGCCCCCTTAGAGAACCGGTCGACGACGACGAAGATGATGGCGTGACCCTGAAACGGGGGTAATCCCACAATGAAATCCATCGATATGTCTGCCCAAATCTGAGTGGGAACCTGAAGTGGCTGCAGGAGGCCAGCAGGAGAAAGGGACTCAGATTTGTTGCGCTGGCAGACGAGGCAGGTGGCAATGAACGTCTGGATGCTCTGTTTGAGGCCGTGCCAAAAGAACTCGGCACGCACTCGTTGAAGGGTCTTCTGCACCCCTTCGTGTGTATGTCCATGGACGGCCGCTAAGATGTCAGTAATCAGCGGAGAAGATTCGGGCCCAAAGAAACGATCATGGTACAAGATCAGACCGTCTTGTACTGTCCAGTGTGGTGGAAGGCGGCCCTCCTGAATGCGGTGTAGGAGCTCGGTCAGGGTCGGGGAGTCGAGGATGACCTGGCGGAGGCGAGACAGAAACAGAGACGACGGTGTGGAGACGGCAAAGAGCAGTGCGCTCGAGGAGTCGCGACGGGAGAGAGCGTCAGCCGCACGATTCAAGTGCCCCGCCTTGAATTCTACCCGAAAATCATATAGCTCAAAAGCCGTCTCACCAAACGTTGCTGAGGAACTGTCGTCAGTCGTTGCTCCAATAAGTACTTGAGGCTGAAATGATCGGTACGGATGATTAAAGCGCGGCCACACAAGTACGGGCGCCAATGGTGAACGGCCTTGGCTAGGCCGATGAGCTCCTGCTCATGTGCCAGAAGTTTCCGGTGGTGGAGGGCGGTGTGCGACTGAAATAAGCGATCGGGTGGCCCTCTTGTTGCAGGACCGCTCCACACCCGAGTTCGAAAGCGTCGCACTTTACATGAAAATCATTCTCGAAATCCGGAAGCTGAAGGACTGGTGCCGAGACCAGGGCTGCTGCAAGGCCCGGAAGGCCGCCGTGGCGGCGTCATCCCATACAAAACATTGGCGGCGCAGAAGAGAGAGTAAGGGAGCGGCGATCACCGTATAGCCCTGGATAAAGCGGCGGTAATAGCCCGCTAAGCCGAGGAACCCGCGAAGCTCCCGTTGAATTTGAGAAAGGGGCCAGTCGAGGACGCCTTGAATCTTGACCGGGTCGGCGAAGACGCCCGCATGGTCGACGATGTGGCCCAGATATGCCACTCTGTCAGTGTCGAAAGAGCATTTGGCCCGCTTAAGGGAGAGACGATGAGAGCGGACCAGTTGGAGGACAATGCGAAGGTGCTCGAGATGTGCTTCCCATGTCTTGTTGTACACCAAAATATCATCGGGAAAAAAGTACACATCGACGAAGGAGAGTGTGGAATACCTCATTCATGAGAGCCTGGAATGTAGAGGGTGCATTTGTGAGCCCGAAGGGCATCACAAGGAACTAAAAATGCCCACGGTGTGTGCGGAAATCCGTCTTCTCCACATCGGCGGGGAACATACGGACCTGATGGTAGCCCGAACAAAGGTCGAGCTTGGAGAAGATACGGGCCCCATGTAACTCGTCCAGCAACTCCTCGGCCACTGGAATAGGGAATTTGTCCTTCACCGTGACCGCGTTCAGGGCGCTGTAGTCCACACAGAAAAGCAAAGAGTCGTTTTTTTTGTGCACCAAAAGGACCGGGGAGGAGAATGGTGAAACGCTGTAACGTATGATGCCCTGACGAAGCATGTCGGCGCACTGCCGCTCAATCTCGTCCTTCTGCAAGAAGGGGTAGCGGTAGGGGCGAACGACCACTAGTGCTGTGTTTGGAAGAAGACAGATGCGGTGGTCCTGGCAGCGGGAAGTGGGAAGACCTGCGGGTGGAAGCATGGTGTCGCTATACTCTGCGAGAAGGGACGAAAGGTCCTGCTGCATTAATGGCTCTAGCCGAAGGGAGGAGACGTGGCTCAAATCTACTATCGGACGACCCTGCAAAACCGTCGGCCAGGGTCATGGACCCCAAGACATCGTCATGCACTCCAAATTCCACAAAAACGGGCCGAGAGTGCGCAGCCAGCGCGTTCCCAAAATCACGTTGAATCCCCGTAAGGCGATGACGAAGAGGTCGACATGGGAATGGTAATCCTCCACGATGATGGGAACCGCTCGGCAAACCCTGGTACAGGCCATGGCGGCGCCATTCGGCACGGCCACACTCAAACGACTGCGGATGGTGATAGGTAGCTGGAGCCGCTGGGCGGCGAGATCGCTGAGGAAGCTGTGTGTACTACCCGTGTCCATGAGGGATAAAACTGGATGGTGGAAGCGACGGGAACGTGCCGCGCGGAGGTCGGGGTGGCCGGATCGGCTTCGGACAGGGCAGGGACAGCCGGATCTGGAGTGGCGGCCGGGGGGAGGAAGGTTTCCTCTGATACCAAGTTGTTACGTGCTCGACATTGAGAGCGGGTGCACCGTGGAAGAGCGTGGAAGTCCTCAAAGAAGGAAGAGGGAGCCTTCTTGGCTCTCCAGAGATCTATGGTGGCGTGCGGACACGAGAGGCGCACGGTCAGCGGGTGGATGCTGCGCGCGGCTAGGGCTTCGGGCGGGCTGCTGCGGTATCGAGAGAAAGGAGAGAGAGAGAATAGATTTCATTACTACTTTGCTTGAACCCCACACACATAGATTCTGGCCCATATAAGGTGGAAACAGGACCAATATCCAAAATACCAAATTGCCCACCTCATTAGGGTTTAATACATGAGGATAAAAATTTAAGCAACGTAAGAAAATACGAGTGATAAAATAAAAGGGTGCATTGGGCGGGTGCTATGCGCGCCGCGCGACGCTTGTACGTCACGCCCCAACGAGGATCCGTAACACTTTCCTTTGCGTAGAGGGCCAAAGCAAGAGCAAGCGGAGAATAAACCATGCAAATCATAATAATAATATTAAACAAACAACTACTATTCCGAAAATCCAAACAAACATGAAATCATAACTTTATATGTTAATATTGAGAATTTAAGTTCCATACAACAAATAAATACTCAGTAAATATGAGGGCTACCCGAGGTGTAGAGATCTGGTGAAGCACGGCGCGGTGGAGTCGATCTGGACGGGAAACCAGGGTTGGTTGGGTAGATCTGGTTGTATGAAGGCGGATCCGGGCCGTAGGAGGGTAGATCCGGCAATAGGGAGGCAGATCCGGGCAGTGGGGACAGATCTGAGTGTGGAAAAGCTCAGGGTGGTTCCATGGAGGGAAGGGGAGGACTAGATGGGGTGGTGGCAGTAGAGGGACGTCGGCTGAGAGGGGTTATGGCAGCAAGAATTGAAAAGAGGGAGCGGCGGTTTTGAAGGTTCAGCAGCAGGAAAAAGGAGACAGTAGCGGGACAGGAAAAGAAAAGAAACAGCAATAGAGAGGGGTTATGGCTGCAGCAGGAAATGAGGAGCAGTAGCAAGAACAGGAAAATAGCAGGGAGGCGTTGTTTTGAAGATTCAGCGGCCGGAAAAAAAGTGGCAGGCTTTATTCTTAGCAGCTGGCAATGGGCGTCTGCAGGAATTCTCCAACGGGGCTGCGGAACATGAAATTTGGAGGTAGAGGAAGGGGCCTAGGGTTAGGTAGTACTTTAGGGAGGAAGATGAGCGTCTAGGAGTCGTCACCTAGGGTTCCACGGAGTCGGCATCGTGGGATGATCACGGGATTCCGGGATTCACAATCTCCAAAATCTGCAATGAGCCTCCAAGCAGCCCACATGCCTCTTATTTATAAGAAAACAATATTAGGGCACCCGGCATCAACGACCATAATTGGTCGTGGATGCGGAGGGCCCAATTACAATAAAATAAATAAAAACAACAAAGTAATATACGAAATTGACTGCAACGACGAGCCAGACGCATCTGTGAGGTCGGATAGTTGACCCGGAGATGTTATATATGGCTAGTAGTCAATTGGCCCCGAACGGGCCCAAAACTCATCCCCCATTGTGGATTTGCGTCTCCGATCCACATCATTCTCCCGGCTTGAGAGAATTCATCTCTTGATGAATAGAGATCGGAATTCTCTCAGTGCATGCCAGGTAAGACTCGATGAGGTCCACCAAATATCGTCCATGGTAAAGTATCTTTGTCGATGGTACTCCTGTGTCTGACTGACTGGTGCGGCTTTGCATGCATGAGCCACGATATCAATAATGCTCTCAAGAATCCACTGATGCCTTGGAAGTCCCGGGGCGATCGCTGGTGCAGACGGTGAAGCCATGAGTGACTAACCCAAAGGCCGGTGGGGCTCAGAACTAGACTGGGTGAAAGACTGAGGATGTGAAAATGCAGGCTCAAAAGGCTGTGGGGGAGTGGGCTCAAAAGACTTTGGAGGAGTATGCTCAAGAGGATCTCCACAATATGGGTCCACATGCTCGTGAGCCTTGTAGTATGGCGTTAAGTTCTCAACATTAAATATGGGATTGATACTCATGACCATCAGGATGTCAAGATCAAAGATATTTGCTTCGATATGTCTCATGATTATGTTGGGATCCATTCGCCTAACGCTCAAGCTTTTAACAGGCCTCCCATTGAGCTTCACAACACGGATTCCCACCATCACCCGATTACCTTCATGAACTACATGCCCTTGTTGTATAACCCGTAATTCGTCGACATCAGAAGTACCAAAGCAGACGGCTATTCGCAGACCATTGGGCGAGCTGGGGGCGAGCTGGGGGCGAGCTGGGGGCGAGCTGGGGGCGAGCTGGGGGCGAGCTTGGGCGAGTAGACCCTTGGAACTCGCTGGCAAAAGATGAATACTCGCTTATACCCCCCCCCCCCCCCCTCCCCTAGGATTTCTCTATAAATAACCCCCTGTGGTACTAGAAATGGACTTTTGGAAGAGGTTGAGGTCCCCCCAAGTGGATACTCGTCAACTCCATGTCTGTCTAGTACCTCGTGCAGCCTTATTGTTGCGGAGGGGAAGTTTCTCCCAAACTTTCAAGTACGTGGTGGGACCTCCCTGCTAGAGCACTTGGAGTGTGCTTTTAGATAGTTTTCTCTCTCCCACGATCGTCATTTGAATTGTGGCGTCAGACCGCAGAATCAGTAACCTTAGGCTGCCTTGATCCGAATTTTGGAGAAGGGATTTTTCGGCTTCAACACTTGCCAAAAACATCTGCATGTGATTTACAAGATTTATTACCATTATTAATTTTCCATCGGACCGACTCATGACGCACTAGCAAACGATGAACAAGCGACTCAATAGACACGTGCAAATGATGAACAAATGATTTAACAAATTCATGCAAGTGATGCAAATGAAACAACACACTCTCTATGGGGCAGTCTAACAATCCTGCAAATCTATGAAATGAGGTGCCTTATCAGGAGGCTCTATTGGAGTCTTGTTGGAGTGTAGAAAAACTCATCCAGTGTGTGACGAGTGTTCAGGTGACTGTTTGAGACATCTACATTCAAATACGAGCTCGTAAAGACCCAAATGTCTCTCAGAAAACGTGACACATCAGGGGATCACCAGGAGATATGTATGAAAAGTCATCGCGAATGCGACAACCATCTGAGTGAAAATCATGTACATCGACAAGAATACAAGATTCTAGAGTGTGGCAAGTGTACCTAAAAAGAAAGAACTCGTCTGATGGGTCAGCAGGTGGTGTGTCCCAAAACTCATTGAGAGTGTGATGTGTCACAAAATAGGACCCCATAATATCAGGAGTATGCTCACGTTAACTTGAGGGAAACCCTATATACTTGATGCTCCACTAAATATCCATCCTCTGGGGCAAGGTCAGAGAAAATAATGTAAGAGACGTCAATAAATCGTTACTCATAAATGAGTGGTCACCTAAATCTCATCCTCACCAGGATGGGGCGTTCATCAGGAGGCTCAATAGGGGGCTCGTCATAGAACTCATTATTAGGGTCATGATTCTCCAAATAAGTACCATCGTAAGGGGTAGTATCCCCATGAATGGGTGAAATAATCACTATGAGATCAACACCAGGCTCTGGGCTCTCAGTCGTGATGTGACTAGGAGCAATGATAAAGGGAGGGGGACTTAGACCTACTCTCAAGATGGGTTTGTAGGTGCGGTGACAAAAATGAGTCTATGGTATGGGTGCCATATAAACAGTGCATGACAGAAGAAGTGTAGGTGAGGGACACAAAACTATAGAATCAATAGGTCGCTCAGACTCACTCTTAGTCGAGGTCACCAGAGAAGAGTTAGAAATAAAAGATAGACCACTCACCGGACTAAGGACCTCACTAGGGTGAGAGAAATCCGTATCAGGTATCATTTTTGTCATGTCTGATAGGACAATGGTGGGCATCGTGATGACCTCAGTATGGGAGGGACTCGTACTACGGTGGTCGTGTGAATCAAATGGGCCGGCTCTTGTGGATCTCAAGGATTGTTCACGATGTAGGGCGAGTTGATATGTCTGCTCAAGGGACTTCGAGTTGTAATAGGTTAACTCAGTACTATGTCAGATCGAAATCCAGACCGAAATCGGGAAGTGGTCATAGCAGGCTCCTCTCAAATATCACTCCTCGTCACTAACTCATCAAAATGATATATGTACTTAACGACATACATGGATCCTTGCTGAAGAGAAAATAATCGCGCGAGCAAGCAACTCTGATACGATGGAGGCAAATACCTATGACACAACATACAATTCATATCCACCCAACTAGTGATGCAATGAAGATGATCTCGTTCGCAGGTCCTCTCAATGCTAGATCAATACACTCTCGTCTAATCTATAAGCCTAAGTTTTGTAAATTTGATGCGTCGCTCACCGAATAACTCAAAACGATCGAGATAATACTCCATATCCACGAGCCAATAACTAAAAGACTCGAAATTCAATGAGTCGTCAAAAGAATGGGCATCAATATGAAACTGACACTCAAGATCTCTCTCAGAATGACGATTCTCATAATAAGCATCCCTACGATAATCGAGTCGTAATGAAGGATCAGCACGATCCGCTCGTGTGCAGGGATATGAACGATAATAATCATCATACTGATCGTCTCAAGCATAGTGGGATCGTGTTGGGGAAGCAACACGATCTCTGAAAGTGGTGTGCTGCGATCGAGAATAATCATCGTAGCAACGCGACTATCTCCCTGACGGGGTTCTATAGGAGCGGGTGTAAGTGGACTCGGACTCCCCAAATAGAGGGGCGGAATAATGGTGATGTCTAGCCATGAAGAAACCTATAGACTCTACAATTGTGTATCAAGAGTGCTTGCAACCTGACTCTGATACCAATTAACGCAGGACGAATCTATAGGCGGCGGATTAACGATGCCATAACTCTACTTGCAATGCAAATTCCAACGGATAAATCAACAATAAATAATTTAATCACACGCACATAACTTTAGCAATGACAAAATAACTCAATATGGCAAAACAAACTTAGCATTTTATTCACGTGGATGGTCAAACCAAAAGCGAGCGGCGAATAAACCCCGCAAATCACAATAATAATCTAAAACAAACAACTATTATTATGAAGATCCAAACAAACATAAAATCATAATCTCATCACATGTTAATACTGAGAATAAGTTCTATACAACAAATAAATACTCACAAAATACGGGGCTACCCGAGATATAGAGATCTGGTGAAGCACGGCGTGGTGGAGACGATCCAGACGGGAAACCATCGCTGGTTGGGTAGATACGGCTGTATGGAGGCGGATTCGGGCTGTGGGAGGGTAGATCCAGCTGTAGGGAGGCGGATCCGGGCGCTGGGGGCAAATCTGAGCGTGGGGAAGCTCTGGGTGGTTCCACGGAGGGACGGGGAGGACTGGATGGGGTGGTGACAATAGGGGGACGTCGGCTGAGAAGGGTTATGGCAGCAAGAATTGAAAAGCAGTGGCAGTTTTGAAGATCCCGCGGCCGGAAAAAGGAGACAGCGGGACGGGAAAAGAAAAGAAACAGCAATAGAGAGGGGTTATGGCTGCAGCAGGAAATGAGAAGGGGTAGTAGCGGGAACAGGAAAATAATAGGGAGGCGTTTTTTAAAGATTCATCAGCTGGAAAAAAATTGGCGGACTTTATTCTTAGCAGCTGGCAATGGGTCGCTGCAGGAATTCTCCAACTAGGTTGCGGAAGATGAGTTTTCGAGGTGGAGGAAGGGGCCTAGGGTTAGGTAGTACCTTGGAAAGAAAGATGAGCGCCTAGGAGTCGACACCTAAGGTTCCACAGAGTCGGCACCGTAGGATGATCGCGGGATTCCTGGATTCACAATCTCCAAAATCTGCAATGAGCCTCCACGCAGCCCCCATGCCTCTTATTTATAATAAAACAAAATTATGGCACCCGACATCAACAACTATGATTGGTCGTGGATGCGGATGGCTCGATTACAACAAAAATAAATAAAAACAACGAAGTAATATATGAAATTGACTGCAAGCGACGAGCCGGATGCATCCGTGAGGTCAGATCGTCGACCCGGTGATGCTATATATGGCATGTAGCCAATTGGCCCTGAACGGACCAAAAACTCATCCTCCGTCGCGGGTCTTCGTCTCCGATTCACATCACTTACCCTATCTAATTAAGATTCAATATAGCCTTAAAAATATTAAATGTTGTCGGATATATTTTTAGCCTAATTTATTCCGGAAGTAAAGTCCCTGGTTAGAATAATTATAGAATGCACCAGCATTGCAGGCAAAATCCAGGGGCACAACCACCCGTGCAGGGGATTCTAAGAGCAGAGCCCTCGGATGAAAGATTGTATTGGGTAAGGGTATCATAGTAATTTTGTCTCAAGGAGAACCTATATATATATATATAGGGTTATTTACCGGGAACTCCCCTCGAAGTTTGCATAATTACAGCCTGCACCCCTCTAACGTTTGAAATTACAAAAACCACCTCTCAATGTTCACTTTTCATAACAGCCATGCACAAAAGTAGCCCCTTGAGTAAATCTTTAGGGGGGTCTTGTTGTGCATAAATGTCATGAAATGAAATATTATGGGGAGGTAATTGTAAATTTGAAAGTTAGAGGGGTGCAGGCTAGAATTACGCAAACTTCGAGGGGTGGTTCTGGTAAATAACCCGATATATATATATGGGGGAGTGATCCCATGCGAATACAGGCTTGTGCGAACATGCGAAGAAGAAATCACAATCGTTCGAGCATCACAGCAATGGCCGTGATCCAGTGCAGTGAACTTCACAGTAGCGGCAGCCGGCGAAGGCGGGCTCGACGGCCACCGACCGCCGTGAGTTCGTCGAAGAATGCCGACGAACCCCGAGCAGCCTGTGGCCGGTGAGCCTGCCGCTATTGTGAAGCTTCACAGAATTTTTTTGCCCGCAGCGGCGGCCGGTGGCCGGCGAGCCCGCAGCCACCGCTGGTCATATATCTCCTTCGCAGTGGCGGCGGCCGGCGACTGCGGGCTCGCCGGCCACCCAGCGCCCTCGGTTTGTCGACGGGCAGAACCCGCAGCCGCCGGCCACTGCTGGTTATATCTCTTTTGCACATGCACACTATTTTTTTATTCTCATTTGAACGCGAGTCTATATATATGGGCTATTTTTTGATCTTGTTTTTTTATTGCATCAATATTTGATTCTCCTAATATAGGTGCGTTAACGGGAAAAACGATGGATGTAGAAGATACAATGATTAGGAGAAAAATAAATATCTTATGTCAGCAAGAGACTAAATAGATGGATGGGAAAATTAAATTTTTAGATAATAAAAATTTTAAATTATGGTACACAGAAACAAAATAAAACAAGCAATGAAATATGTATTATTGTGGATACTACTTGGAGTGATAGAGTTGTTAGAGTAAGTAGAAGATGTGATACAATCTTAGCTCTTAAATTGATCATACAAAAGAAAAACATTAATGTGATCAGTGCTTATGCGTCACAAGCAGAATTAAGTGAAGCTATTAAAGTGCATTTTTGAGAAAAGTTAGATGGTTTAGTAAGGGAAATGCTACAAAGAGAGAAGATTTTCATAACATGAGGCTTAAATTAACATATATGAAAGAAAAATATAGATAATACAACAGTTCATGAAAGATTTAGGTATGGAGAAAGAAATGAAGGAGAAAAAATTATTTTAAATTTTGTTATAACACTTGTAATAATTGTGACAAATACACTTTTCATGAATAAAGAAGAATATTTAGTTACGTTTAAAACAGACAAAATAAATTACAAATTGTTTATTTTATAACTCGCGAAAGGAATAAAATGATTTGTAAGGACGATAAAATCAAACCAGAAGAAAGTTTGATAAAACAGCATAGGCTAATGGTGTTGGACATGCAAATTAAATATAATCAATTTAAGACAAAAATACAAGTATTGCAAAAAAATTAGTGTTGAAACTTGAAGATGAAAAAACAGGTTGCGAGACAGCGGTTAGGGAACAAGTAATTGATGACTCTTATGTTGATCTTAGTGTCTTATGAGAAGTTATGTCTTCATATTTAAGAATAAATGGAAAAAAAGTACTTGGAGAACAAAAAGATTGTGCATCCCCAAATAAAAAATTTTGGTGGTGAAAAGAGGAAATGCAAGACAAAGTGAGGGAAACGAGGATCGGCTATAAAATGCTTGTAAGAATGATAAAAAAATTGGCAAGGTATAAAATCGTAAAGAAAGAAGCTAAATATGCAGTAAGTACTATAAAAATTCAAGTTTATAAAGAATTTTATCAGCGACTAGATACCAAGAATGAAAAGTGTTCATATATAAAATTGCTCGAACTAGAAAAAGGAAGACTGGGGATTTAAGTTAAATTAAATTAATAAATGATGAAACAAATACAATTTTGATAGATAATATGGTTATTAAAGAGCGGTGAAAAGGATACTTTTATCAACCATATAATGAAATAAAAGATAATAAACTGAATTTGAAAAAGCTAAAAAAATCGAATGAATAGGTAAATAAGGCTCTAAAGAAGATGAAAAATGGAAAAACAGTTGGGTGAGACAATATACCTATCGAAATATGGAAATGTCAAGGTAAATAAGAAATTTTTGTAGTCTAAGGCTCTATCTGTTTGGGCGTTTCGCAACTCCGTTTTGGGCAAACGCCGCCGGAATGAGGGTAAATAAATGAACCTCTGACGGCGTTTGCTACGTTTCCACCAGCACGCCTTGAGAAACGCCCCAAAAAGCTTCGTTTAGAGCAGCCACCTCCCCCCTACGGTTCAAACTCTCTGTTTCCACCCGCCGGATCGACCCGCCACCGCTAAAACAAATGAAGTCTATATGTTTTTTCAATAAAATACTGAAGTCAAAGAGAATGTCAAACCAATGTCGAGAAATTATCTTGGTACCTTTTTATAAGAACAAAGAAGATATACAAAATTAAATTAATTACAGAGAAATTAAATTAATTAATCATATCATGAAATTATGGAAATGAGTAATAGAAAGAACAGTAAGACGAGAGACTAGTATCTAGGAGAATCAATTTAGATTCATATCAGGGCAGTCGACCATAGAATCTACATATCTCTTGAGGAGACTCATTAAAACTATCGAGAAAGAAAACAAGATTTGTATATGTTATTTATTGATCTTGAGAAGACATATGAAAGAGTTCCAAGAAAGATCTACGGTGAGTCTTAGAAAAGAAAGGTGTAAATGCATAATATATTGGCATAATCAAAGATATTTATACAAATTTAGTTACAGGGGTAAGGACATCTGAAGGATTAACGCGGGAATGCTCTATCATTGTTTGTTTACATCAAGGTTCAGCTTTCAGCCTTTATCTCTTTACCCTTATCTTAGATGAGCTCACCGGACATATCCAATAAGCAATACATTAATGTTTATTGTTTGCAGATGATATCATTTTGATCAATGAGTTGCACGAGGGTGTAAACGTGAAACTTGAATCTTGGCGAGACACTTTTGAAAAAGGTATCTTAGTTTGAGCATGACAAAGATGGAGTATATGGGGCTTAAAATTAGCAGTAAAAGAAGGACGGATGACTTTTATTAAGTTAGGTGAACAAGATATTTCCCGGAGTGAATGCTTTAAATATCTTGGATCGATAGTTCAAAAAGATGGAGGTGTTAATAAAGACGTGATACATAAAATCCAAGTATGTTGGCTGAAGTGGAGAGACGTGTCAGGGATCATATGTGATCGTAAAGTACTATTAAAACTTAAAGGCAAGTTTTTTACCGTACAACAATTAGACAGGCGATGCTCTATGGTTCTGAGTGTTAAGCAGTAAATTGTGTAGATAAGCAAAAAAATGGGAGTTGCGGAGATGAGAATGCTTAGGTGGATGTATGGACACACGGGACTACATAAAATTAGGAACGAATGTATCAGGGATAAGATGAGAGTGACACCAATTGAAGAGAAGATATGAGAAGTTCGACTAAGATAGTTTGGACACATACAAAGGAGACCATTAGAGGCACCTGTTAGATGTTGTAAGAGTTTAGTCACTAGACATGTTAAACGGGGGAGGGGTAGACTAATAAAAACTTGCGATGAAACTATAAGGAAAGACACGATGTACTTAGACATTAGTGAGATTATGACTAAAGATAGGGCACAATGGCGACAAAGGATCCATATAACCGACCCCACTATAATGGGATAAAGGCTTGAGTGTTGTTGTTGTTGTTGATATTTAACTCTCCTTCATTTTGATTATAGTGAAACCTTGTCTGCCTCCCGCGGAAGTAGTAGGTCGATCTTGACCAAAATATGAAATTGTGTGTTCTTGAGTGTGAAATTATTCTTATTTCGCTGAAAATTACTGTGAGAAATGTAAAAATAAAATTAATTGCAGACAGAGATTCAAAAAAGACGTGGTGTTCATCAACAGGAAACAATATTTGATAAATAATTAAATAAGCAGTGGAGGAAACTGCCTGCTTACCCTATCAAGAAGAAAATGTTCTCCAAAAGGTAGTCTGGTGTTTGTATTACACCGGCCGCTAACGATTTCTAGTAAAAGAACTCCGAAGCTATAAATATCTGATTTTCTTGTAACCTGCCCACGGATCGCATATTCAGGCGCCAAGTATCCTCTGAAAAAACATATAGAGGTATTTAATATCAAAGCTTATGGATGCTATTTTTTACAAACTTACCAATGCACCAGTATAATATAATTTTTACCCAAGTCCCAAAGGCAAAAATAAAGAAATGCAGTAAGTTCAAAATACTCTTTCTCAAACCCAAGCACTATCTGTTTCTGCCTTCCATTATTTGGAGCAAAGGATTTCTAGGAAGACAATGAATTTAAAACAATAACGCCCGTGAGTTTAAAAGGCAGAGGGACCTAAAATGCAGAATTGAAAGGAGCGCAAATATGTAGGGCATGCCTGTAATTTATTCAGATTCCATTGCTTTTTGAGTTCCCCATACCAACATCACATTAAAAAAAATTAAAAGCAGCTGGACCAGAATTCACAATAGATAAACTCACATTGTTCCTGCAACTCTTGTGCTGATATGGGTCGCATTTGGGGGCAATAGCTTTGCTAATCCAAAATCTGATATCTTGGGAGTGAGATCTATGTCGAGAAGAATATTTCCCGCTTTGATATCACGATGAACTATATGGGGCTCAACTTCCTCATGAAGGAACGCGAGCCCGCGAGCTATACCGATGCATATTTTACATCGTGTTTTCCAGCTAAACTGAATGTTGCTGTGGTTTGAACCTAGGGGCACCAAAAACAAATTGAAAACCAATGTTAGACAATACTCATAAGAAACTCAAATTTGATTATCTATATTATATTAAAAAGAAAATTATGGTGTAGTTGTGGTCATCAAATAAGACCATCAATTGAATCTAGGCCCTTCGCTATTAATCTCACTGGAAGCATGGTTTTTTTAAGACATGTGACTAACAGGAAATTAAAAAAATGTATAAATTGTTTATATATACTAGCTGCCGTTCGGAGAGTCTCCCTCGAGAGTACCATGCGGAGGCAATAGTACTCGGTCATGGTTCAAGTGATGGTTGGGCACTTTTTCAGCACAGAGAATGCACATGGAGAATCTGTGCACAACCAGTGGTATAAGTATACATGAATTTCTTTGAGATTTAAATTACCAAGAAGAGTTTGAGCAAGACTATTATTCTCGAGATAATTGTAGACGAGAATTCTATAATCTCCTTCGATGCATGCACCATATAGCTTAACAAGGTTCTCATGCACTATATCTGAGATTGCAGCGATCTCTGACAAAAATTCCTTTGCTCCTTGTGTCGACTCACTGGAAAGGACCTTTATGGCAACTTTAATCCCATTTACAAGTGTTCCCTGCAACAACAAATAAAAAAAATCAGTGAATTTAACGTTTGAAAACATGCATGTTTAAATAATTTGCTGCTAATGGTTACAGGAAAATATTGTCACCTTGTAGACAGATCCAAAGCCTCCCTTACCAACTTTATTCACTGGGCTGAAATCTTCAGTAGCTATTCTCAGCTCCTCATAAGAGTATAATTTCACATTACCTGGAACTGAATTTATGACCGCAAAACCAAAACATTTATTTCAGAAGAAAAATTGGATATTCAAAAGATAAACAGCCAAAGAAATCAGCAGTTTCAACAGCCGAAGAAAAACAGAGTCAAGTGGCAGTATTACAGTGCAGAACCGCATAAAAGCATGTTCACCTTCAATCGGTTGGAGTATTTCTTGCTTGAATACACGTTTTTTTCGAGAGAAGAACGTAAAACAACCCATAACCGTTTGAGGATAGCCTACAGCTTTTACAAGCTTATAGTCCCTGCAAAATTGAATCAATGTCAGAAGAGCACATTTCAGGAGTAATTTCTTTATATGGCCATTTTTATAAGATATTTATTTGAGAACACTAACTCGGATTCTTATAACTAGAATCAGTGTTCAAATTCACCATTTTGGGACATGGCTAAATTAGTGGCAAGCAATATATGGTTTGACGATATAGCTCATTTACTTAAATTATATACCAAATAATGACTCGGAGACAGTTTTATCCAATTTGTAGAATTCAGCCAAACAAAACTAGATAATCCTTTTTCTTTCGTTATATGAATAAGAAAATTCTGTTCATAATAAAATTTATCTATACCCAGAATATAAGAATATCAATTAATGAGACTCAGGCCAAACTAATTAACAACTCAAACACGCATCTGTACAGGAAGAAATGAATAAAATTTGGAGTGTTCACTTAACTCATTGTTCACCAACATATTATATTTCGCTCGTTAAGCAGCATGTGTTAGGCTCATTCACTAATAAACTAGATATTTAGTATATTGGATCCAACTACTTTATCAACTGTTTTGATAGTTGACGGAGAGAGTCTTGTTGAATGCAATAAAATTAATATTTTCGCAATCAAAATTATTTTATTTCAAGTTCATATTTATAGAAATATACTAGCTCATTGTAAGAAGTTTTTAAGCAAGGTAAAGAATGTGAAAATTTTTTATCTGAATGACAACATTTTGTCCACTCACCAACAGTTCATGATTTCAATATTCGGTTAAATGAAATGTTAGGCAAGTATGCCAAAAAATACCAAAATGTTCTCATGTAATGACCACTTGAGTTGATCCCTACAAAGAGTATTTTGTTTTTGCATAGATAGATAGATTATTGTATTTTAAAAATTCTACCACTAATCATATAGAGAGCGGTCATAGTCACCTTAAAAGGTTTTTGGAAGTATCTATTTGCAATTTGTCTTCAATATGGAAAACATTTCATCAAATGTTAAATTTACAAAACACGAAAATTAAGCATTCCTTTGAGTAAAGTTCAATATAGGTCAACACAAGTTACAAGGGTTCATTGTATATAGATTTATTTGGGTATATTTTGGTTCCTGCTTTGGAAACTATTAAGAAAGAAGAGGAATGTGTGAAAGGCGGTAATTTTTGGACTCGACAGAATGTTTGCATAAGATAAGGTTCACAATGAGATTGTCTTGTGCTCATGAATTAATGTCATACATGTAACAATTTTCTGCATAACCAATATGAATGATTCAAAAGCATTGGAGACAACTCACTTTGCCTTCATGTAAAACTAGGAATAACAAAGTAAAGGAGAAAAATGATCCTTTTGACCAAGCTTGTCAGGGCGACGCCTAGGCGTCCAGCCGCCCGAATGTGTACAAGCCGTTGGACGCCTTGTTATAATTTTTTTTTAAGAAAAAAAAAGTATAGAATGCAGTTTTTACCGCAGTCTATGCATACTTTATACTGTGATTTTATAAAAATCACAGTCTAAAGTATGTACAAGTTTAAAAAAAATTAAATATTTTAGACTGCGGTTTTTATAAAAATCGCAGTCTAAATTATTTAAAAAAAATTATTTTTTTTAAATACTTTATACTGCGGTTTTTAACCGCAGTCTAAATTTTTTTAAAAAAATTTAAAATACTTTTGACTGTGATTTTTATAAAAACCGCAGTCTAAAGTATTAAAAAAACATTCTTTTTTATGTCGCTTAAAAAAAATTATACTTTGGATTGCGGTTTTTATAAAAACTGCAGTCTAAAGTCTTTCTTAGTTTTTTTAAAAATATCTAGTTGTCGCCTTAACTTGCTTGTCTTATTGTCGCCTAGGCGTCCGCCTTATCGCCTAAGCGTCCAGGCGCCCGGCACTTGCCTTGTTTCGCCTTAACGCCGTGACAATAATGCTTTTGACATCATGCAAGTTGATCATGATGATTTCCTACAAAAATATAACATAAGTGTTTTTGAACGAAATGCAATGAAAAGAAAGCTTCGGGAAATAATGGAACCAACCACTACTCCAACATTAGAACCATTACTACCATTGAAAGTAAAGGGGAGACCACAAGGAAGCCAAAAAAAATTCAATCATGACTACAAGTTGTCAAAAAGAGAACTCTCACTATTTGAGCATGTTTTATTGGTGGACTAAAAACCTAAAGAGAAGACCAAGAAATTAATTCCAAAAGAGAGCCTAATAAAATAGGTTTTTTAAATGTATTGGTGAGGAAATGTCATCGTACATTATGATGCGGGGTCGGGGAGTCGGCGGCTACGGGAAAGAGAGGAAGAGAGGAAGAGAGCAAGAGAGGGAGAGAAAGAGAGAGATAAGGGATTAGGTTTTGGAGAAGAAATAGAAAACACACATTCATTCCGGAATGAAAATAATACAGGGCTTACGAGTTCTCTTATAGCGATGAGGAGGGAATACAAAAGAAAATTAGGAAATTAGGAAATACGGAAATACTTAAAATGTCTCAAGCAAACAAAGCAACCAAAAAATTATTATCTTCCGCGGGAATGATGGGGTCATCTGATATATGCGTCTGGCCCGTGTAAACTTTCCAAGGAGGTTCGTCGTCGTATAATTCCCTAACAATGTCTCCGTCTCGAAAATGTGTCTTGTCCTCAAGGCAGTAGTCTGCGAACTGGCGGCGGAAATCATCCTGGGGAAGCCACGTTGCGTCTGAGTCGGGCCGACCGGTCCAAGCCACGAGAACCTCCTTCGATGTAGTGTCCCCTGAGGTGCGGCTTCTGCGGCTGAGAATCAAGGCAGGGTAGTAGGGTGCCTCCCCGGCAAGGTCCAGGTCAGACGGGATATGATCTGTGGTGGCGTGTTCACCCACCACACGCCAAAGTTGTGAGACATGGAAGACCGAATGGATGTGGCTCCCGTTTGGGAGGCGTAGGAGGTAAGCGACCGCCCCTATTCGGGCGAGGATCTCGAAGGGCTCGAAAAACCGTGGTGCCTATTTCGGGCATGGTCGGCGGGCCACTGAAAGCTGGCGGTAGGGGTGAAGTTTGATGAAAACCTTCTCTCCCACCTCAAAGGAGAGGTCCCGATGTTTCTTGTTGGCGAAGGAAGCCATATTTTGTTGGGCCCGTCGTAGGTGGTGCTTCAGGTGATCCAGAATGGTGTCTCTATCGCAAAGAGCGGTGGCCAGGCTCTCCACCTGGCATTACCCTGGAAGGTGGTGGAAAATAGATGGTGGAGGACGGCCAAAGATGGCCTCAAAAGGAGTAGTGTCGGGCCAGTCGGCCGCCTGGTGGTGGGCGGTGTTGTAAGAGTACTCGGCCCACCCGAGCCATTTGGCCCAACTACAAGGTTGCTCCTCCACGAAGCAGCGGAAGTATGTTTCCAGGCACCGGTTGAGGACCTCCGACGGTCCGTCGATCTGCGGGTGGTATGTCGTGCTCATGCGAAGACGGGTGCCTTGTAAGAGGAACAGTGTTGTCCAAAAAGTAATTAGGAAAAGAGGGTCGCGGTTGCTTATGATTGGCCGGGGTAACTCGTGGAGGCGCACGATCCCCTAGATGAAACTGCCGGCGACTATGGCGGCAGTGTATGGATGGTGGACGGGAATGAAATATGCGTACTTCGAAAGTCGATCCACCACATACAGGATGCAGTCGTGTCCCTGTGATCGGGGTAGTAGTGTGATAAAATCCATGTCAATGTCGTCCCAGACGCGGTCGAGGATCAGAAGAGGCCGAAGGACCACCCGGAAATATTGTTTCGTACTTGGCCTTCTGGCAGATGAGGTAGGTGGCCACGAAGGCCTTGGCCTGTCGGAACATGTGAGGCCAATAGAGAGAGACTGCCAGCCGTCGGTACGTACGGTAAGCACTGGCGTGTCCTCCCATTGGGGAGGCGTGGAACTCGGCCATCAACATAGGGATGCTCGGGGAGGAGGGCGCGAGTACGAGGCGGCCCTTGAAGAGTAGGCGGTCGTTAACCAAGGAGTAAGGTGGGTGGGTTGCGGCGTCTGCGATGAGTGTTGTCTGAATCCTGTTGAGGGTCGGGTCGATTTCTACTTCCAGTTGGAGCGCCTCCGCACCCTCCTAGACGGGGCGGGAGATAGCTGTCATATGAGGTTGCGGGAGAGGGCATCGGTTGCGCGATTCGCCTTGCCCGGCCGAAACTCGATGCTGAAGTCGTAACCTAGTAGCTTGGCCGCTCACACATGTTGGGCGGGTGTAGCGCTCTTTTGTTGTAGGAGGTATCAGAGGTTATGATGGTCGGTGCTTACCACGAAGTGTCGGCCCAGAAGATAGGGCCACCAGTGTTGAACTGCGGGGAAGAGGCCCGTGAGCTCGTTCTCATAAGTGGAGCGGTTGCGGATAGTATCGGAGAAGGCGGGCTTAAGTAGGCCACAGGACGGCCGACCTGCATAAGTACGGCTCCCACACTGATGCCCGAGGCATCACACTCCACGAGGAAGGGTTGAGCGAAGTCCGGCAAGGCTAACACTGGGGCATCAACCAGAGCCTACTGAAGAGCGACAAAAGCGGCGGAGGCCGCTGCTGACCACCTGAAGGGGTCCTCGACCGACTTCTTCGAGAGTTGGGTGAGAGGACGGGCCAGTGTGTCGTACCCCTGAAGGAACCTGTGGTAGTACCCTGTCAGGCCTAAGAACCTACGGACATCGCGGATAGAAGATGGTGTTGGCTACCGGAGGACTGCCTCGATCTTGTCGCTATCCATCGTGACCCCTGTAGCGGAGATGGTGTGTCCTAGATAGCACACCTCTGAAATCCCAAAAGAGCACTTGGTCGGGTGGAGCTTGAGGTGGTGATGTCGTAGCGTGGTCAATGTCTGGCGAACGTGCTGGAGGTGCTCCTGCTAAGAAGAACTATAAACCAAGATGTCATCAAAAAAACAAGTGCATGTTGACGAAGTGCCGGACGAAAAATATCATTCATCGTGCCCTGAAAAGCGGTCGGCGCGTTAGTCGGGCCGAATGACATGACCAGGAACTCGTAGTGGCCGTCATGGGTCCGGAAGGCCGTCTTGGAGATGTCGGTCGGGCGAACGCAGATCCGGTGGTAGCTGGCACGGAGGTACGGCTTGGTGAAGACAGTCGCGCGTGGAGTTCATCCAGAATCTCATGAATCACCGGAATCGGGTACTTGTCCGGGACGGTATCTTTGTTGAGCTCCTGATAGTCCACGCAGAAGCATCAGCTGTCATCCTTCTTTCTGACCAAGCGGATCGGGTTGGAGAAGGGCCTCGCACTGGGGCGGATGAGGCCCCCCATCAGCATGTCGCGTACAAGCCTCTCGATCTCGTCCTTTTGCACGTTCCCATAGCGATATGGTCGGACCGAGACTGCCGACACGTCAGGCTGTAGAGGAATGGCATGATCGTGTGGTTGGGCTGGCGGTAACTCAGATGGCGTTGTAAAGAGGTCCGCAAACTCGGATAGGAGGACTTGAAGGTCAGGAGGCGGTGATGGGGTTGGCGGTGCAGCATTCGAGATGAACTAGAGCCATGTCGAGAAATCGACGTCCGAAGTCCTCTGAATCATGCGAAAAGAGACGGGGGAGCGAAATAGGGTGGTATCTCCCATAAGGCAGTACTCTCGGCCGTTCTGAAGGAACCGCATCGTCATCGTCCCACAGTTGACTCGCGCGTCACCCAGCGTGCAGAGCCACGCCGCTCCAAGGATGGCGTCAATCCCGCCAAGGCCGAAAACGTAGAAGTTTGCTCACTAAGTGCCCACGGAAACCGAGACGGCCGGACAACGTCCCTGAATCGAACGGCGGCGACCATCGCCTAAACTAATGGTGAAGTCCGGAGAGGGCTCTAGCGGAAGATATAGTTGCTTGGCCAGTTGATCCGAGAGAAAATTATGGCTAGCCCCGTTGTCCACCATCATGACAATGCAGCGGTCGCCTAACTTGTCCTGCAACTTCATGATTTGGGGTCCTGAAATGCCGCCCACCATAAAACATGGGAGCTCCAAACGATGAAGATCGGTGTCGGCGGCGGTCTCGGTGTCCACTGCCACGATCTCGAGGTCCTCAAAGTCCTTCAAAGTGATATTTGGTTCAAAATCGCCGATGATGGCGTGGAATTCCTTGTCCGTGCAGACGTGGGTAGGGGAGTAGGCTTGACGGCAGCGGAAACATAGCCCTTTGCGACACAGGTCGTCGAACTCGCGATTGGAGAATCGTTGCGGAGGTCTTGGGTGGCCCGGCCGGCCGGCTGGAGGCGTCCGAGGGGCCGGTGGTTCCGAAGTAACGGACCGCCAAGGTCGGCCGCCCGATGGGGGCCCGCCTGGGGTCGGTGGGGGTCGCGGAATCAAATCCGCCTCCACGAGGCGTGCCATGTCGAGGGCCTCGGAAACCGTCCAGGGATGATGGGTGCGGAGCCGGGACCGGATGTTGGGCTTGAGGCCCTGCATGAAGAAGTTGAGGTAATGATCCTTGAAGGGCAGGCCTGGAACATGGGTGACAAGGGCCACGAATTCGTCGATGCAATTGTCCAATGCGTCGATCTAGCACACCCCACATAGTCGTTTGATTGTGGATCCCGAGTAGCGGCTGTCGTAGTGGCGGATCATCTTTTGTTTGATCCTCATCCAAGAGATAGCTAGGTTGGACTGGCGGAGCCACCGGGCCCAATGAAGGGCGGAGCCGTCGAGTCCCACGACGGCAGTAGAGAGTCTAGAGACCTTGTCCTGCTCGGGCGTATGATGGAGATCGGAGTATTGTTCCGTCTTTGCAATCCACCCGATTAGAGTATATATAAGAGTATAGGGTTGCTAATAATGCTATGTTGGTTTTATTATCTCAACTTAGTATCAGAGGATAAAGCACGATAACCCTAATCCTGCACTTCGTCTACCGCCACTCCGCTCGCTCGCCCGCCTCGCATCCTCTCTTCCTTTCTCTCCTCCGGTTTGAGGACATCTCCATGGTGAACTACCGCCCTCTCGCCGGCGGTTGTGCGTGCTAAAGGAGAACCACGACACTCTCATCATGATCCGCACCGCATTACCGTCGTCTTCCGACTTCTCCTTTGAGATCGACGACGGTGTCTGATCCTGTCAGTCTCTCTGCTATGCCGGCCGTCTTCACCGGCATTCTCCGGACCTAACGCTGGATTCAAGGTAAGGGTTAGACGGCCCGGTAGAAACGGCGCCGCAAAATCTCCATTATGCGGGGGTGGTGTCGCGTCGAGGATGGACGCGCCGATGGAACAGCTCGCGGATCAGTTGGCGGCGGAGGCAGCGGTGGGTTGGAGGGCATCAAACTTTGCATGGAGGGAGGCATGCATGGAGGCCACGAGGGATTCTTGTGCGTCGATATGACGTAGGAGGGCCTCGTTGGAATCCACCGACGGAGCTTCAGTAGTGGAACGGGTGGAGGGTGCAATGGAAAAGAGGGATGGTATGTGGGGAAGAGGCCCGTGAGCTCGTTCTCATAAGTGGAGCGGCTGCGGATAGTATCGGAGAAGGCGGGCTTAAGTAGGCCACAGGACGGCCGACCTGCATAAGTACGGCTCCCACACTGATGCCCGAGGCATCACACTCCACGAGGAAGGGTTGAGCGAAGTCCGGCAAGGCTAACACTGGGGCATCAACCAGAGCCTACTGAAGAGCGACAAAAGCGGCGGAGGCCGCTGCTGACCACCTGAAGGGGCCCTCGACCGACTTCTTCGAGAGTTGGGTGAGAGGACGGGCCAGTGTGTCGTACCCCTGAAGGAACCTGCGGTAGTACCCTGTCAGGCCTAAGAACCTACGGACATCGCGGATAGAAGATGGTGTTGGCTACCGGAGGACTGCCTCGATCTTGTCGCTATCCATCGTGACCCCTGTAGCGGAGATGGTGTGTCCTAGATAGCACACCTCTGAAATCCCAAAAGAGCACTTGGTCGGGTGGAGCTTGAGGTGGTGATGTCGTAGCGTGGTCAATGTCTGGCGAACGTGCTGGAGGTGCTCCTGCTAAGAAGAACTATAAACCAAGATGTCATCAAAAAAACAAGTGCATGTTGACGAAGTGCCGGACGAAAAATCTCATTCATCGTGCCCTGAAAAGCGGTCGGCGCGTTAGTCGGGCCGAATGACATGACCAGGAACTCGTAGTGGCCGTCATGGGTCCGGAAGGCCGTCTTGGAGATGTCGGTCGGGCGAACGCAGATCCGGTGGTAGCTGGCACGGAGGTACGGCTTGGTGAAGACAGTCGCGCGTGGAGTTCATCCAGAATCTCATGACTCGCCGGAATCGGGTACTTGTCCGGGACGGTATCTTTGTTGAGCTCCCGATAGTCCACGCAGAAGCATCAGCTGTCGTCCTTCTTTCTGACCAAGCGGATCGGGTTGGAGAAGGGCCTCGCACTGGGGCGGATGAGGCCCCCCATCAGCATGTCACGTACAAGCCTCTTGATCTCGTCCTTTTGCACGTTCCCATAGCGATATGGTCGGACCGAGACTGCCGACACGTCAGGTTGTAGAGGAATGGCATGATCGTGTGGTTGGGCTGGCGGTAACTCAGATGGTGTTGTAAAGAGGTCCGCAAACTCGGATAGGAGGACTTGAAGGTCAGGAGGCGGTGATGGGGTTGGCGGTGCAGCATTCGAGATGAACTAGAGCCATGTCGAGAAATCGACGTCCGAAGTCCTCTGAATCATGCGAAAAGAGACGGGGGAGCGAAATAGGGTGGTATCTCCCATAAGGCAGTACTCTCGGCCGTTCTGAAGGAACCGCATCGTCATCGTCCCACAGTTGACTCGCGCGTCACCCAGCGTGCAGAGCCACGCCACTCCAAGGATGGCGTCAATCCCGCCAAGGCCGAAAACGTAGAAGTTTGCTCACTAAGTGCCCACGGAAACCGAGACGGCCGGACAACGTCCCTGAATCGAACGGCGGCGACCATCGCCTAAACTAATGGTGAAGTCCGGAGAGGCCTCTAGCGGAAGACATAGTTGCTTGGCCAGTTGATCCGAGAGAAAATTATGGCTAGCCTCGTTGTCCACCATCATGACAATGCAGCGGTCGCCTAACTTGTCCTGCAACTTCATGATTTGGGGTCCTGAAATGCCGCCCACCATAAAACATGGGAGCTCCAAACGATGAAGATCGGTGTCGGCGGCGGTCTCGGTGTCCACTGCCACGATCTCGAGGTCCTCAAAGTCCTTCAAAGTGATATTTGGTTCAAAATCGCCGATGATGGCGTGGAATTCCTTGTCCGTGCAGACGTGGGTAGGGGAGTAGGTTTGACGGCAGCGGAAACATAGCCCTTTGCGACACAGGTCGTCGAACTCGCGATTGGAGAATCGTTGCGGAGGTCTTGGGCGGCCCGGCCGGCCGGCTGGAGGCGTCCGAGGGGCCGGTGGTTCCGAAGTAACGGTCCGCCAAGGTCGGTCGCCCGATGGGGGCCCGCATGGGGTCGGTGGGGGTCACGGAATCAAATCCGCCTCCACGAGGCGTGCCATGTCGAGGGCCTCGGAAACCGTCCAGGGATGATGGGTGCGGAGCCGGGACCGGATGTTGGGCTTGAGGCCCTGCATGAAGAAGTTGAGGTAATGATCCTTGAAGGGCAGGCCTGGAACATGGGTGACAAGGGCCACGAATTCGTCGATGCAATTGTCCAATGCGTCGATCTAGCACACCCCACATAGTCGTTCGATTGTGGATCCCGAGTCGCGGCTGTCGTAGTGGCGGATCATCTTCTGTTTGATCCTCATCCAAGAGATAGCTAGGTTGGACTGGCGGAGCCACCGGGCCCAATGAAGGGCGGAGCCGTCGAGTCCCACGACGGCAGTAGAGAGTCTAGAGACCTTGTCCTGCTCGGGCGTATGATGGAGATCGGAGTATTGTTCCGTCTTTGCAATCCACCCGATTGGGTCCACACCGGCAAAAGTGGGAAGATCCAAGGTAAGGGTTAGACGGCCCCGTAGAAACGGCGCCGCAAAATCTCCATTATGCGGGGGTGGTGTCGCGTCGAGGATGGACGCGCCGATGGAACAGCTCGCGGATCAGTTGGCGGCGGAGGCAGCGGTGGGTTGGAGGGCATCAAACTTTGCATGGAGGGAGGCATGCATGGAGGCCATGAGGGATTCTTGTGCGTCGATATGACGTAGGAGGGCCTCGTTGGAATCCGCCGACGGAGCTTCAGTAGTGGAACGGGTGGAGGGTGCAATGGAAAAGAGGGATGGTATGTGGGGAGAAGACTGAAGAAGAGGCGATGTTGGTGTGCGGCGTGTTGCAGAACAGCGGCGAAGACGCGCCGGCGCGGTGGTGGCGACGCGCTAGCAGCGCTGCAGCGGGCGTGTCGTGCGCCTCGGGCGGGGACGGGCGCTGGGCGGCGTTGGGCGGAGACGGGTTGGGCGGGTGCTGGATCTCCGGCAGCCTTCGGCGGCGGGCGGAAATGGCAGGTCGGACCAGTTGGTGGGGGTCAGGGAGTCGGCGACTAAGGGAAAGAGAGGAAGAGAGAGAGAAAGAGAGGAGGGATTAGGGTTTAGAGGAGAAAGAGAAAACACACATTCATTCCGGGATGAAAATAATACAGGACTTACGCGTCGTCCTCTTATAGCGATGAGGAGCAAATACAAAAGTAAATTCTGAAATTAGGAAATACGAAAATACTTAAAATGTCTCAAGCAAACAAAGCAACCAATAAATTTTAATTATCTTCCGCGGAAATGGTGGGGTCATCCGATATACGCGCCCGACGCGTGTAAACTTTCCAAGTAGGTTCGTCGTCGTGTAGCTCCGTAACACATTACTACTCACATGCTTGATATTATAAATATACTCGGAGATGGGCATTGTGGTTATTGGGTAGTAAATCAAGCATTGGAGATGGGTGAAAATTGGCTGCAAGTGCACCAAGATCTATCAGAAGAAATAAAAAATAATGATAATTTGTACTACATGTACCAGAATGTAGGAAATACAGAGCTATTGACATCTTTATATTGAACTTCTACTTCAGCTCCACTCGACAAGTGGATGTCGATGTCGGACATGTGCCTAGTCATCGCATTATATTACAACGTGAAGGCTGTTTATTTTTTAAAATTTCAGTTTTTCACATTTCTACCTGTACATTCCGCCCCTTCAACGGCTCGGAAGAATATCTTTATTGATTTTGTGAACAACAATCACTTCGTTCAACTGTTAATGCATGATGATTGTCCATGTTTTGTCAATGATCGCACATTCATTGCAGAAGAAGAAGACTTTAATTATATATCACTATTTAGAGTTGCAGAGCCGTAAAACTAAGTTATGTATAATTACCTACTGTTATTCATATTAAAAATATTTATTATTAATATTAAAGCTCTGTTTGGCTCACCTGCAATGACTGGAGAAGCAGTGGTGAAATAATCAGTTATTTTGCATAGTAGTGGCAAAATCTGTGAAACTGTTTGGAAGAATAACATTTGCGGTGTAGCTTCCTGTGAATATTCGTTTCTATGTGATTTGCCCATCTTTTGCTTCCAAAATTATGATTAAAAGAGAAATTTTGAATCTCCTCCATCCAACGATCAAAACATATAGGAGCCAAATCCGAAATCTTTAATCTTGATCCTTCAAAAAACTGATGAGCAGTTGAAGCTGAACAGTCTTCTTCATCTTCACAATGAAGATGAACAGTTAAAGCTGAGTTGTCAAAAAGCTTCAAACAGTAATCCTAAACCCCGGATCTAAAAACTGAAAAATCAGTCTCGATTTTGTATAACTTCAGGTCTAAAAACTGAAAAATCAGTCTCGATTTTGTATAACTTCAGATCTAAAATGTCAAAAATCAGTCTCGATTTTGTATAATCCTAAACCCCAAACTAAATAATCAGTTTAGCGATGCAGAGGGGGAGATCTCTAGCGTGATGCAGAGGGAGAGATCACTGGAGTGATGCAGAGGGGGAGATCTATAACGACGGAAACACCGCTTGGTCGGAGATCTATGGAGAAGAGAGGTCGTGGGCGGTCGAGGGCTCATTTAGCAAGAATAGAATGGTGGAGAAGGAGGGTCAAGGGATGCGCCTAATTTTTGCGTTTGGCGGAGCGATTCAATAAGGCGCTCTGAAAATGCCCCGCCAAACAGAGCCCAAATTTCTTAACATAACGTTTCATGTATATCGTGAAGTATGCAATGGATCTTCATCAACAAATAAGATACAAACACAATGAATTTCTTTTGGGGTATCTTAGTATTTTTCTTTCATGTTCCACTATGTATAATTTTAATAGTTTCTCCGCTATGCAGGTCTAAGCGATTGTTGAAGTTTTGGATCCATGGAGTTGCATAATTTTGATTGAATTTTGTGTCTTGATTTTAACAAGTGCCAATATTTACTTAGATGTTTAGTGTTTTGTACTGCATATTTACCATTCCTATAAATTACAAAGTGAAAATATCACTAAAAAAAATCAAACTTTTACTTTGGTGTTTATACATCAATTCTTAATTTTAGTGTGCAACAATCAAGCTAGGGCACAATGGTGACAAAGAATCCATATAGCCAACCCCACTATAGTGGGATAAAAGCTTGAATGTTGTTTTACGTTGTAGACTTGTAGTGTGCAACAATCAAATTTTTAAACATGTCGGTATGAAAATAAATTGTTTTGATGTGTCATCATAATTTGGCGGTCAATAGCCAAAAACGGTGTGCTTATAACATTGCCCAAGAACTATGAGGGTATATTTCTACTTTGCTGGCATCCCGTTAACAAAAACCTAGCACTAAAATCTAACACTTTCTCTACTAGTTGCTTGCTCTTTCTCCCTGCATATCCATTTGCAACTCTGGTCATCTTTTCACCTGGATGATTCACCAAATCCTTAGTTTCAAAACCTGTATAGAGTTTCTTCCTCCTCCAGCATAGCTTATAGCATCTACCTATCAGTATACAAGAAACAAAATCATTTTTCCTGTGTATTTTAAGCATGCATAACTCGTCAGACACACAATCTAACACCATCCCCAGCATTCATCATTGGATTTCCAATTTTAGTCATCTTTCACAACCACTATATATGCATAAGGTCGGCAAGGCCCGTCTTTCGTCCCTACTCTGAGTTATGTGAACATCAAACTCAATTAGCAATGAACGAAGAGGGGCAAAATTATTTCATCTTCCACTATGCATAACATTTCATGACTATAAGACTCCTCGTTAGTTGTGGAGCTGAAGAAAGAGGTGAGAATCTTCTATTCACTGAAGCACTCTTTTTAAGTTAATATATATGATTAGAAAAACGGAATCCCTAAGGAAAAATTTTGCACCAAGAAAAAAAGGGTTGCAAATTCCAAGCCAAATCAAGCTTCAGCCATCAAAATTTTCAAATTCAAACATCCAGAGAGCAAATCACCTGAAATAAATGTAAACCAGATTCAGATCTAGCACCGGAACAAGGAACAAAACTCCAAATCAAGGATCCTGTTCGATCCCCGCCCGGGTATGCCGACTCGGTAGCCCTAGCCCAAACATGGACGACTTCGAAAGCCCCAAAATCTGGCAAATAAAGCAGCGGCACCAAAACCCGAAGCTCCTCCGAAGGCTAGCTGCGAAACCTATCCGAATGGGGAAAGGAGGCGAGAATGTTGACGGCGGCGGTGGCGAAAACAAAGTGAGATTCTGGATTTTAAGAGGGAAGAAGGCGGGTAGAAGCAGTAAGATTGACTAGCGTGGTTGGCTTCAACTATTGGTTGGCAGGGCAAAACTAAGGTGGGCCCAGTTTTTAATACGATAAGGCCCCGTCCAGTCGATATGACTTTTCGCGTGGGCTTTGTCAAAATATTCAATATTAAAATAAAAAAATATATTTTGATAAATAATTAAAATTAAATCAAAAAATATTTTCAAACAGAATACGCGGACACGACGCACACCGATAACAGTTAACGTCGTAATAACTCTTTTGGACACGCCTCTGAAGCCCCTTCCAAAAGAATTCGGCTCTGACGTGCTCAAGGGTGTTGTGGATGTCTCTGTGTCCCCCGTCATGAGTGCTCTGCAATACATCTTAACAATGAGTGGAGAGACGAGTTGCGAGTACAGATGCCCGTTGAAGAGAATGACGCCCTCCCTTGTGGCCCGAAAAGGAGGAAGGTGTCCTTCGCATGGGTAGTTGCTCAACTCGCATATCATGGGGGATCGGGGGCAGAATCTATTTGTGGAAGGTTATGGAAAAGAGAAACGCATCGTTTAGGTGATCCCTACAAGTCAAGGAATGTGTCGTGCAATTCAACCTCTTGCCTTGTACTCAACGAGAAGTTTTTGTTTCTGGGCTTTGTTTCCAAATCCAAGCCCGGGATCTAATAGGAGTCAGATTCGAGGAAAGTGAAATGCATTTTTGCCCAGAGATTCGGGCTAGCCACTTGAGATGAGTGGTCCCGGATAGTCTATCTCCTTCAGACTGAATAACTTTGTGTACTCAAACGTGAAAGACAAGGCCCATAAATTTGGTGATCCTCTACTACTAGTATGTTATGCTTATGTATTGTATGACGATGTGCTTTGAGCTAAAATGGGTGTCAGTGTAGCATTTGTTAGTGCGCTCGAAGTATCTCGTGTGGTCATCAAGTTTGGAACTACCTTCACGTTGCCTCCAGCAGGATTATTTATAGATGTAACCTTAAATCTCCGACGACGGGTTATTGAATGTCTAACGTATTAAAGTCAACCAGTTAATGACATGTTTTTATTATTAAATATATCTCAACAATCTTCTCATATATTGTATATAATGGTACCACATAACAGGTCACTTAAAATTAAGAGTTGATAACAACAAAAACATGAGTTTTTCAGAAACACAAACATGAATTTTAGAATACAAATAAATCTAAACTCAAACAAAAGGTCTCAAATAAAGTAGTAAATAAAACTGAAAACTCAAACTGATGAATGTTCCATGGTCTACGCAAACAGCAGACCATCGTCATCCAGGTTGAAATCAACTGTCTCTTCTCCATTTGATCTGCAAACAGTTAAAATAAGAATGTCATGAGACAAATCTTTATGAATTCAAACACTTGCTATCTAAAGTAAAGTGATTAATTCTAGCAGTAAAAGAACGTAATACTCTAAATAGAAAGAAACATAAATCACCATCTCTGTCTAATTTACAAAAAAAATAGAAAATTGATTTCATATAATCAAATTATGTTTCTTCGATTATTAAGATTATTATTAACCGTTTCACAGTTGTGTTATACCATCAAGTTTGGAATGATACAACAAGATGTGACTATTATATCATCAAGTTTGGAATGATATAACTAATAATCATAATATCTGGGCACATATCAACAACTTCAGTATTCCTTTTTGCAATGATACCTAAATCAATCTTTGAATAAAATAATTTTGTAAGTCATCAAGTTTGGAATGACTAGTAACTATTCATCTCTAACTTTCATTAGATAGTATCTGAAATACTTCAGTGTACTCACTATAGATGCTTGAATGTAAGCAGACTACGGTTCTAAAATTTAAAACATAAGCATGATATTAGTCCTACTAAATGAACTTTAATCTCATATCTCATGAAGTTTTAGTTGTTAAAACCTTACATAAGTCTTTTGTAAGGACGTTTGCTATATTATCGTTTGATCTCACATCCAATAGGGAGATTATCCCCCGACTAGTGAGATAGGTCAATCATGTTTGTTTCATCCTTAGTTTCTTTTGCTTTCCATTGGACAGCGTATTTGTTACAATGGTCTTTTTGGCTTGATTGTCACAAAAGATCAAAATATAGTGCATTATCAGACTCGTCATTGGAATATTCATTATTAGATCTCTTATTCACTCTGCTTCTTCTCTTGTTGAAGTGAGAGAAAAGAGTTCTGATTCTATAGAGGATAGTGCAATGCAGAGGCGAACCCAGCAAGATTTTTCAGTGGGGGCGTTCAATAATATAAAAACAGAAAATGTTGATACATATATACAATAAAATGACAACAAATTAGGACATTTTGAATTAACAGAATTAAAATACTTACTTGCTTACAATACTCCTCTTTGATGTTTCATGTTCTGAAAATATTTCATAATATCTTTGTTGTCGATAGTAGAAAAGATATCTTTTTTTATATAGGTTACCAGACAAGCATTCATCCAATCATCTCTCATCCGACTGCGTAATGATGTTTTGATAATCTTCATCACTGAGAAAGCTCTCTCTACACTTGTAGTTGCAACTGGTAATAGTAGTGCTAACTTCACAAGCAAATATAATAATGGGTATAGAACATCTTTCTTTAATTGTACTAACTTTTGAGCCAATCCTCCAAGCCCTCTAACATCTGTGAATTCTCTGCATGCCCGAACGTCTAAAATGTAACTCTCAAGTTGATTATCAAGTTACATTAAAGCAATTGGGGAAAAGTCCAACGGATAATATTCAGCGAATTGAACTAATTTCTTCTTATCAAAAGCAGAAAAATCATTACTTGGATCTAAACATGTCATACATAGAAGCAATTCTGTGGTTGCTTCATCAAATTGACTATTAAGCTCAGTAAGTTGTAGATCAATAACTGCATAAAATAATTCAACTCGATAGAAGTGAAGGTTCGTATTATTTTTGGATTTGCGTCTCGATCTCCCTCGAGCTACAAATTTATCTTTCATATTTAGAACATTAATATCATGTTTTTTGCAAAAGATAGCAACTTCATTTAGTAGTAGATCACATCCATCGTCTCTCATTGTTTGCAGTCGTATATTGGAAATTTTGACAAGAGTCATAGAATTTACAAGATCTTGATCATTCCTTTGTAATGCTTGCGACAACTCATTTGTAATTCCTAATACAGATTTCATTAAATGAGCCAAAAACACAAATTCAAAACATTGCATAGCCTCCAACAAATCACTTGCTTCAGCTCTATGCTCTGAAAGATTGGCCTCCTCTTCAATTACTTCAATCACATAAATCACGGAGGAGAACAAGCAAATTAAATTCATGAGAGTTCTATAATGAGAATCCCACCCTGTGTCCCCAGCCCTTGTAAGTCCTGTCTCTTGATTCAATCATCTTCCTGTTTCCACTTCGCCACTATAAATTTCTTCAATAACTTTTGTATATTGCTTCTCTCAGATAATGTCTCTATCTTACATGATGCTCCAACAATATTTGTTATAATTGTTATCAAGATAAAAAAAGAGCAAACCTTGATATGTTTTTTTACGACAGCAACGAGTGTCAATTAAAGTTGATGAGCAAAGCAATGAACATAATATGCAAATGAATTTTTAGCCATAATCAATGCTTTAAGCCCATTAAATTCCTCGTGCATGTTACTTGCTTCATCATACACTTGGCCCCTCAAGATTGATATATTCAACCCATGTTTAGCAAAAGAAGACGCAATAGTTGCCTTTAGTGATGAAGTTGCAGTATTCTCTACATGCACAATGCCTAGAAAGCGCTCTATTACTCTTCCCTTTTCATCAACAAAACGTAAAACAATTGCATCTGCTCTTTGACTAATGAATCACGAGCTTCATCAACTAAAATTGAAAATAATTTAGCTTGGACAATATCTTTCATGATAGAACATGTAATCTCTATTGCTGCAGCCTGCACAATATCCTTTTGAATGTTTGGTGCTACTAACTTGAGATTTTCAGGAGCATTCTTTAATATCACATTACTTATTTTTTCACTATGGTCGACGAGAAAGTGAAGGAGTTCAAGAAAGTTTCCTCGGCTGCTTGAGTCACAAGATCCATCGTGACCTCGAAAAACTAATCCTTACTTTAGAAGAAACTTAATGCAATCCACTGATGCTTCTAGGCGTGTACGATAATCCTGTTGAGAACCAAGGTCCAGCGGGATTGGGTGTGTGGTGGACCGCATATTTGGGCTTCCCCATCGCGTTCCAGGTCTGGGTGTTGACCCCGGTGGGCCCCCGTGTGGCGGAATATCCCCGCCATCCCGTGGATGGATTAGTCCCACATTGCCTGCAGCGGGTGGTCCTTGGTGTTTATGTACCCCCGTCCCCCCTTACCATTACCTCGGGGTTTTGGGAAGATGTGTGGTGACGGGTGGTTTCCACATGGTATCAGAGCCAGGTTGTCCTGCTGCGGGGGTGTGTTGAGATTATATTAGCCAGCAGGACACGTGTGTGTGGGACCGCATATTTGGGCTTTCCCCATCGCGTTCCAGGTCTGGGTGTTGACCCCGGTGGGCCCCCTTGTGTGGCGGAATATCCCCGCGGTCCTGTGGTTGGGGTTAGTCCCACATCGCCTGCAGTAGGCGATCCTATGTGTTTATGTACCCCCGTCCCCCCTTCCTACGACCTCGGGGTTTTGGGAAGATGTGTGGTGACGGGTGGTTTCCACATGGTATCAGAGCCATCCCGCTGCGGGGGTGTGTTGAGAACCAAGGTCCAGCGGGATTGGGTGTGTGTGGGACCGCATATTTGGGCTTCCCCATCGCGTTCCAGGTCTGGGTGTTGACCCCGGTGGGCCCCCGTGTGGCGGAATATCCCCGTCATCCCGTGGATGGATTAGTCCCACATTGCCTGCAGCGGGTGATCCTTGGTGTTTATGTACCCCCGTCCCCCCTTACCATTACCTCGGGGTTTTGGGAAGATGTGTGGTGACGGGTGGTTTCCACATGGTATCAGAGCCAGGTTGTCCTGTTGCGGGGGTGTGTTGAGATTATATTAGCCAGCAGGACACGTGTGTGTGGGACCGCATGTTTGGGCTTTCCCCATCGCGTTCCAGGTCTGGGTGTTGACCCCGGTGGGCCCCCTTGTGTGGCGGAATATCCCCGCGGTCATGTGGTTGGGGTTAGTCCCACATCGCCTGCAGCAGGCGATCCTTTGTGTTCATGTACCCCCGTCCCCCCTTACCATAACCTCAGGGTTTTGGGAAGATGTGTGGTGACGGGTGGTTTCCACATGGTATGTGGAAACCACCCGTCACCACACATCTTCCCAAAACCCCGAGGTAATGGTAAGGGGGGACGGGGGTACATAAACACCAAGGACCACCCGCTGCAGGCAATGTGGGACTAATCCATCCACGGGATGGCGGGGATATTCCGCCACACGGGGGCCCACCGGGGTCAACACCCAGACCTGGAACGCGATGGGGAAGCCCAAATATGTGGTCCCACACACACCCAATCCCGCTGGACCTTGGTTCTCAACACACCCCCGCAGCGGGATGGCTCTGATACCATGTGGAAACCACCCGTCACCACACATCTTCCCAAAACCCCGAGGTTATGGTAAGGGGGGACGGGGGTACATAAACACCAAGGACCACCCGCTGTAGGCAATGTGGGACTAATCCATCCACGGGATGGCGGGGATATTCCGCCACACGGGGGCCCACCGGGGTCAACACCCAGACCTGGAACGCGATGGGGAAGCCCAAATATGCGGTCCCACATACACCCAATCCCGCTGGACCTTGGTTCTCAACACACCCCCGCAGCGAGATGGCTCTGATACCATGTGGAAACCACCCGTCACCACACATCTTCCCAAAACCCCGAGGTAATGGTAAGGGGGGACGGGGGTATATGAACATAAAGGATCGCCTGCTGCAGGCGATGTGGGACTAACCACAACCACAGGACCGCGGGGATATTCCGCCACACAAGGGGGCCCACCGGGGTCAACACCCAGACCTGGAACGCGATGGGGAAAGCCCAAACATGCGGTCCCACACACACGTGTCCTGCTGGCTAATATAATCTCAACACACCCCCGCAGCAGGACAACCTGGCTCTGATACCATGTGGAAACCACCCGTCACCACACATCTTCCCAAAACCCCGAGGTAATGGTAAGGGGGGACGGGGGTACATAAACACCAAGGACCACCCGATGCAGGCAATGTGGGACTAATCCATCCACGGGATGGCGGGGATATTCCGCCACACGGGGGCCCACCGGGGTCAACACCCAGACCTGGAACGCGATGGGGAAGCCCAAATATGCGGTCCCACACACACCCAATCCCGCTGGACCTTGGTTCTCAACATGTTGAGATTATATTAGCCAGCAGGACACGTGTGTGTGGGACCGCATGTTTGGGCTTTCCCCATCGCGTTCCAGGTCTGGGTGTTGACCCCGGTGGGCCCCCTTGTGTGGCGGAATATCCCCGTAGTCCTGTGGTTGGGGTTAGTCCCACATCGCCTGCAGCAGGCGATCTTTTGTGTTCATGTACCCCCGTCTCCCCTTACCATAACCTCGGGGTTTTGGGAAGATGTGTGGTGACGGGTGGTTTTCACATGGTTTTCACATGGTATCAGAGCCATCCCGCTGCGGGGGTGTGTTGAGAACCAAGGTCCAGCGGGATTGGGTGTGTGTGGGACCGCATATTTGAGCTTCCCCATCGCGTTCCAGGTCTGGGTGTTGACCCCGGTGGGCCCCCGTGTGGCGGAATATCTCCGCCATCCCGTGGATGGATTAGTCCCACATTGCCTGCAGCGGGTGGTCCTTGGTGTTTATGTACCCTCGTCCCCCCTTACCATTACCTCGGGGTTTTGGGAAGATGTGTGGTGACGGGTGGTTTCCACATGGTATCAGAGCCAGGTTGTCCTGCTGCGGGGGTGTGTTGAGATTATATTAGCCAGCAGGACACGTGTGTGTGGGACCGCATGTTTGGGCTTTCCCCATCGCGTTCCAGGTCTGGGTGTTGACCCCGGTGGGCCCCCTTGTGTGGCGGAATATCCCCGCGGTCCTGTGGTTGGGGTTAGTCCCACATCGCCTGCAGTAGGCGATCCTTTGTGTTTATGTACCCCCGTCCCCCCTTCCTACGACCTCGGGGTTTTGGGAAGATGTGTGGTGACGGGTGGTTTCCACAAATCCATTCGAGCTTGGTCAGATTGAGTACACAAAGCAATTTCAATGTATTGTTTTTCATTCATCAGGTTTATGCAAGTCTTCAAACATTGGTTGTGGACACTATTATGATTCCCAACATGAACATCTAATCTATCTTTATGCTTCCAATTAGTGAACCCACCACTAACGAAAGCATCTCCGTCGTCTTGGTCACCATGAACGAGCTTGAATAAATAACAACATAAACAAAATGCGGCAACTTTTTTATGCTATATTTAAATCAGTAGCTATATTCTTGAAACCATGAACTAATAAATCTACGTGGGTCGTTTCCAAACATTCTTGTAGGAAAATATGATTTCTGGGCTGGAAAGCTTTTTTTACATATACCATCTTCGAACCTTCTCTCTATCATTCGGCTCATAGTCATAAATACTTTTTCGTAATCCAGGGTCCGCGGGAAGATCATCTACATTAAGCTCTAACCGTGAACGCACAATAGAAGAACTTACATTTTCTTCATTTACTTTTCTTTTAAAAAACTTTTTCATGACTGGTGAACTGAAAATATAAACACCATATGAAATATGAAAACTAATTTTAAATTGAAATAGAAATACAATTGAAACAAATCATAAAGTTGTAGCAAAAGACTTAATTAGTGATAAAAGATAGAAATACTTACTAACAAGAGGTAGGAACAATTAATTGCTCTGTATAGTTTGCAAAATATGTGAATTTATTGTTCTGTATACTTTGCAACCAAATGTGAATTTATAGCTTTCTGTTCCTGTATAAGGATATGGACATTGTGTGAAGATTGATAAGAAAATATGTTCAAATGATAGGATATTGTGTGAAGATTGATAGGAAAAAACAAGATTAAATAACTATACTTGATTCTTGCATTCATTCATCATCTTCTTCAAAACAAAGCGCACACAATTACAAGCACAATTTTTCATTCTACTGATAACAGGGCCTTTCTCACTACAACAACCGGAGAGCAGCAAAATCCTAATTAAAGGACAACCACAAGACTACAGACTACAGGACAAAACACAAAAGGGGCACAAAGCCCAAAACAGAAAAGCAGTCAAGCAGAACCGATGCATTTACCTGAAGAAATCAAGAAGAAGCTAAAAGGCACACCACTTCGCAATAACATAGTAGAAGAAATCTAGAAAATCAGGCAAAGAATGTCAAGCCTAAATCCAAAATTAACTGGCCGATCACCGATGCATTTACCTGAAGATTTCCATTCAGAGAAGATGAACTGGGAGTCTGGGACTCTGGGAAGATGAACATGTGAACAACGAGAGGGAAGAAAAGCAGTCAAGCAGAACCTTCGGCTCCGTGTCTGGCGAGAAGACCGCAATAGTTTTGCTAGCCCTTGAAATTACAGTACATTCGCCTTCGCCGCTTCGCGGCTTCGCAACTAGCGAGAAGAAGAAGCTAGGGTACCTCCTAACCTCCGCTAGAGAAGATGAACTGGGAAGATAAACAACGAGAGGGAAGAAAAGCTGAACCTCCTTACCTCCGGCTCCGTGTCTGGCGAGAAGAGGAAGGACAAAATCGTGTTTGCTTCGCTCGCTCCCGCAGTCGGAATGGCAAACCCTATTTCCACAAAGAAAGTTTAGTGTGGGCGGTCGCCCACTCTCGCCCTAATATAGGTCCGACCCTGGTGCAATGCACGTCTATCTCTTTGAATTCCAAGCTAGTGATGCTCCTCGTAGTGTAAACACAAATCCACTAGTGGTCTATTATCAGCAATTTCTAAGCACCAGGAGGCGTTAGAATACATGTCAAGCACAGGAGAATGTCCACTGTAAATAAAGCGCACTTCTCAGTATACTTTAAGACTTGCATTAGTCTTTCCAAGACATCCTAGTGGTCCTTCCTAGGATTACTCATAAATCTACTTAACATGCCGACCGTAAAGGTTATGTCAAGTCTAGTATAGGTTGTAACATACATGAGAATTCATATGAGTTTGGAGTAATCCAATTGTCCAATAGGTGAATATTCATTCGGTTTTACTCTATTTTTGTAATCGTATGGAGTCTCAATATTTTTGATATTATTGTAATCTCATTTCTCTAGTAGATTTCTTATATAGTGACTGACTCATGGTGATATCTTTTTTAGTGAAGTTTACTTCCATTCTCAGGATGGTTTTCACCACACCTAATGTTGAGGACGAGAAATTCCCTGCTCCAAAATTTGGATCAAGGTAGTTTGAAGTTACCGGTTCAGCGGCCGGGCTCGACGATCAAAGGGCTAGGATGCAGAAACAGTCAAACAACTAAATTAAAAGGACCCCATACACTACGACAAGGAGGTCTCATCACGTACTCGGATGCTTAGAAGAAGCAACTCCTCTGTTGAAGCCAAAATTGACCTCTGTAGAGTTCGGGGTCCCAAAAAGAGGGGTGACCTCACACCAACTACACTCGGGGGAACGTCACGGACCAAAGACTTGGGAAACTAGTAACAAACTCTCGGCTCTAGCGTGGAGGTCCCACCTCACACCCGGAATGCCTTTGAGATCTCCCCCTCCCTAGCCAATGCCGAGTTAGGTGCCTTGGAGGAAGAAAGCAAAGGGGTTTTGCGGCTGAAAATGCAATGCTCTCCAAGACACCCTCAAGGGTCTATTTATAGTTTTCTCAATCCCACTGACCAAAATGTTAGAAATACCCCAATGACAGAAAGTCCTTGGACCAATAGAAAACACTCACACTGGGGGGCAAAGAGGTAATTTTATCCCGAGGGTAAAACGATAAAAACATGGTCAAAAGAGATCCAAGGGCGGGAGGAGTCATACCCCCACCTCCCCAGGCACCCAAGACGAGCACGTGACCCCTGAAGAACTGGGGAGCAGGGGCGAGACCCCGGCCCCCGGCCGGTCTCGCCCCGCCATGCCGCAGGGCAGGGGCGAGACCCCGGCCTCGGGTCGGTCTCCCCACGCCAGGCTGCGGGGCAGGGCGAGAACCCGGCCCTGGGGCTCTCGCCCCGCCAGGCTGCGGGGCTGGGCGAGACCCCGGCCTTGGGTCAGTCTCCCTACGCCAGGCTGTGGCGCAGGGCGAGAACCCGGCCCTGGGGGTCTCGCCCCGCCAGGCCGCGGGCTGGGTGAGAACCCGGCCTCGGGCCGGTCTCCCCCCTCCATGCTGCGGGGCAGGGCGAGAACCCGGCCCCGGGCCGGTCTTGCCCCGCCAGGCCGCGGGGCTGGGCGAGAACCCTGCCCCGGGCCGGTCTCGCCCCGCCAGGCTGCGGGGCAGGGCGAGAACCCGGCCCCGGGCTGGTCTCGCCCTGCCAGGCCGCGGGGCTGGGAGAGAACCCGGCCCCGGGCCGGTCTCGCCCCGCTAGGCTGCGGGGCGGGGGGAGAACCCGGCCTCCGGTCGGTCTCGCTGCTCCTACCTCGCACCTATCAGGCCGGAGTGGGTGTCCGCCAACTTGCCGCACCCGCCCTCCCAAAAAGGGGCCACCGGGGGGAGGCGGAGTTTTCCTCCCCCTACTAGTGCATTCTAAGGGCTAGGACTAAATTGGCCACCAAGAGCGCAAACCACATCAAAAGCTTAAAAACTCATATCTGGTCCTGCGCCTGCCGGGAGGACCCCCACTCTGCGATTACGGGGTTGTACACAATCCCCGCTCTTTTCGAGGTTTGCACAAGCTCAGAAAGAAACATCCAACCCAACGTATTTGTTGAGTAATCTACTTAGAGACGAAAATACTTGGCCTCCCCGAGGAGTCAACCTGTCAAGCCAACTAATGCGATCCTGGGTGACGAGACGGCCTCGGGGTAAAAAATACTTAACCTCCTGGATGGGTCAACCTGTCATGCCAGCTGATGGGAGCCTGGGTAGCGAGACCCCCTCCAGGTAAAAAACACTTAACCTCTCGGAGGGGTCAACCTGTCATGCCAGCTGATGGGAGCTTGGGTGGCGAGACCCCCTCCGGGCAAAAAACACTGAACCTGCCGGAGGGGTCAACCTACCATGCCAGCTGATGGGAGCCTGGGTGGCGAGACCCCATCCGGCTAGAGGGAGCCTGGATGAGGAGATCCTCTCGGGGGGTGGGACTTGCTCTCCCCGAGGAACATTCGACACATCCGGCTAGTGGGAGCCTGGATGAGGAGATCCTCTCGGGGGTGGGACTTGATCTCCCCGAGGCACATACGACCCATCCAGCTAGTGGGAGCCTGGATGAGGAGATCCTCTCGGGGGCGGGGCTTGCTCTCCCCGAGGCACATTCGACCCATCCGGCTAGTGGGAGCATGGATGAGGAGATCCTCTCGGGGGTGGGACTTGCTCTCCCCGAGGCACATTTGACCAATCCAGCTAGTGGGAGCCTGGATGAGGAGATCCTCTCGAGGGGTGGGAAACTAGGTGTGTCACTTAAATTCTACCAAATCCAACATCCTCAAACGGGGAAACATTTAGGTTACATGATCCCCCCGACCCAGCTGGTCGGGGGCTAGACTCACTACAACATCAGAAAAAAATAGGAATTCGCAGGGGCGAGGCTTCTTCAGGGGGTCTGGGCATGGTGGTCGTCATCCTTCCCCTCGGAGACCGCCATCTTGTTCAGGCTCTCCATGATCCTCTTCATCTCCTCTGCCTTGGCCAACCAAGAGATAGTGTTGACGGCCGTGACATAGCATTGTCTTGCCATCTTGGGGTCTCCCTTGACTCTGACCTGGATCCCTCCTGAGCTAAACTTGAGGCACTGTTGGAACAATGACGGCACGCAACGGAAGGCGCTGATGAGGGGCCTTCCAAAGATGGCGTTGTAGCTGCTTGGAGCGTCAACAATGACGAACCGGCAGTTCCTTGAGGTTCCCCCAAATTTTACTTGGAATCCTACTCCACCCTCTACCTCCTTCCTCTCCCCTGAAAATCCGAATAGGGGTTCGTCCGAGGCCAACACACTTCTTAGCTCTACCCTCATCTCATCAAACGCCTTCTTGAAAATGACGTTGACAGAGCTTCCGTTGTCAACCAAGATCCGGGAGACGGTGTAGCCTTCGATGGCTATCTGGATGACCAGCGCATCGCAAAACAGATCCTCATAATCCGGCATGTCTTTCACCGAGAAGGTTATCTTCTCCTCCTGGGGCGGGATATGGGATGTTGAGGTGACACTCCGTCGGTACATCACATGGAGGCTCGCCTTCCGAGTGGCCTCGATCCCCACTCCACCATGGATCACCGCTATACCGCCTCGGGGTCCGACATCGACCTGGTCCTCGCATACATCATCCCCCCTTCTCTGGGTAGAATCTCTTCAACCTGCACTGGCGGCTGCGGCTGGGCAGGGCCTCTCGACCCCCTCACTTCCAGGAACTCGGGGCAGGTATCCGTAGCATGCCCCTCCACCTGGTGGAAGTCACAGTACGGTAGTGCTCCTCCCCTCCTTCAGCGGGTTGGGCATTCTCTCATGTTACCTCTTCCCCCTCCTATCGCCAAGGCTTGCTGCGGCGGGGGTAAGAGCTGTCTTGGGGCTTGCCTCTGGAAGTTGAACCTCCCCTGGCCCCCATGAAAGTTCCTTTCACCCTGGATGAGAGCTCTTCCTGGACCCTGGGAAGGTCCTCCCTGTTGTATCCAGCCTGGTTCCGGACCCTCCTGTCCCTGGAACCCCTAAGCTCTCTGCTCCTCTCTTCTTCTTCCTTCCTGATGTCTTGAGTCACCTTGCTCCTTTGACTCCGTCTCTTTTAGCCTTGACAACTTCTTGACGAATGTCGGGTTGCCCTCCTCCATGGATATCTCCTCGGTCGGCCTTTCCACCAGCTCCTCAAAGGAAAGAGGGGCCTTTTGAGTCATGCTCATCTTGAAGAACCCCTCGCACAACCCCACCGTAAATGCCATCTGGAGGGCATACCCTGCCATCTCCTGGACATCCAGGATCTCCAATTGGAACCTGTCAATGTAATGGGAGAGCGACTCCTCAGCCCCCTGCCTTATCAGGAAAATGGACTCAGGACTCTTCTTCCTCTTCTTGGAGGTGGAGAAGCGAAGCTCAAAGCTCCGGCTCAAGTCCTCGAACTCATAGATCGACCTCGGAGGGAGTTGATGAAACAAGTCCCTTGCCTTCTCCTTCGATGTGATCGCAAAGAGGCGACACTTGAAGGCATTCGTCATTGGCCTGATGAAGACGACATCCTTGAACTACTGCGGATGTTGGACGGTATCATCCTTCCCGGTATAGTAAGCCATGTCAGGCTCTCTGAACCCTTCGAGAACGGGAGCTGAGATGATCAGCTCGCCGAAGGGTGACCCTCAGAGGGGTGGTCTCACCACCTCTACTCGCGCGACCTACTCGCATGTGAGGTTGGCACTCGCCGGGCAAAGAGGTAATTCCACCCGAGGGTAAAACGGTAAAAACATGGTCAAAATAGATCCAAGGGCGGGAGGAGTCGTACCCCCCACCTCCCTGGGCACCCGAGACGAGCAGGTGACCCCCGAAGAACTGGGGAGCAGGGGGCAGGGGCGAGACCCCGACCCCCGGCCGGTCTCACCCCACCAGGCCACGGGGCAGTGGCGAGGCCCCGGGCCGGTCTTGCCCCGCCAGGCCGCGGGGCTGGGCGAGAACTCGGCCCCGGGCCGGTCTCGCGCCGCCAGGCCGCGGGGCTGGGCGAGAACCCGGCCCCGGGCCGATCTCGCCCCGCCAGGCCGCGGGGCTGGGTGAGAACCCAGCCCCGGGCTGGTCTAGCCCCGCCAGGTCGCGGGGCTGGGGGAGAACCCGGCCCCGGGCCGGTCTCGCCCCGCCAGGCCGCGGGGCTGGGCGAGAACCCGGCCCCGGGCCGGTCTCGCCCCGCCAGGCCGCGGGGCAGGGCGAGAACCCGGCCCCGGGCCGGTCTCGCCCCACCAGGCCGCAAGGCTGGGCGAGAACCCCGCCCCGGGCCGGTCTCGCCCCGCCAGGTCGCGGGGCAGGGCGAGAACCCGGCCTCGGGCCGGTCTCGCCCCGCCAAGCCGCGGGGCTGGGGGAGAACCCGGCCCCGGGCCGGTCTCGCCCAGCCAAGCTGCGGGGTAGGGTGAGAACCCATCCTCGGGCCGGTCTCGCCCCACCAGGCCGCAGGGCAGGGAGAGAAGCCGACCCCGGGCCGGTCTCGCCCCGCCAGGGCGCGGGTAGGGGGAGAACCCGGACTCGGGCCGGTCTCATCCCGCCAGGCCGCGGGGCTAGGCGAGAACCCGGCCCCGGGCCGGTCTCGCCCCTCCAGGCTGCGGGGCAGGGCGAGAACCCGGCCCCGGGCCGGTCTCGCCCCGCCAGGCCGCAAGGCTTTGGGAGAACCCGACCCCAGGCCGGTCTCGCCCCGCCAGGCTGCGGGGCAGGGCGAGAAGCCGGCCTCGGGCCGGTCTCGCCCTGCCAGGCCGCGGGGCAGGGCGAGAACCCAGCCTCGGGCCAGTCTCGCCCCGCCAGGCCGCGGGCATGGGGAGAACCCGGCCTCCGGCCGGTCCCGCTGCTCCTACCTCGCACCTATCAGGCCGGAGCTGGTGTACGACAACTTGCCGCACCCGCCCTCCCAAAAAGGGGCTACCGGGGGAGACAGATTTTTCCTCCCCCTACTAGTACATTCCAAGGGCTAGGCTTAAATTGGCCACCAAGAGCGCAAACCACACCAAAAGCTTAAAAACTCATATCTGGTCTTGCGTCTGCCGGGAGGACCCCCACTCTGCAAATATGGGATTGTACACCCTCCACAACCAAAAATAGTCGAGTAGGGTACGAGGTAGACTAACTGATAACAAAGTCGCGGTGATTAAGATAGATAGTTGTAAATTCGTGATCCGTCTCACTGAATAAGGGATCCAAAGGCTCCACTCGCAGTCTATGAAAAACGTGGTCGAGATCTTTTGCGAGATTTTGAAGTTCGTCTCCTCGTACCTCTGGGGTCCTATTTATAGGTCAATCCAAAGATAGGGGGTCTTATTTATAGCCTTACCCCGAGCAACTATGCTACTTATTGGGGGAGCTCGATTGGTTGGGCGAGTAATTGGCCTAGTCGCCTATCTGGAGAATATGCGAGTGGAGCTCTCCATACTCGCTCAACTCTTTTGTCGTCTTGCGCGTTGACTCTGACGACTGTCTTGACTTGCTGACTTTGAATATTGCTGACCTGGCTCTAGATGGGTCCACCCTCGATAAATATGGGTTGTACACATAAGTCTGTCATGTTAAATTGCCTCGTCAAGGTAAGTTTCACGTCTTTCACCTCAGACTGATCAGTACCTAGAATTAGTATGTCACCAACGTACAAGCATATAATTGCAACTTTATTTGAACTTGTTCTTACGTACAGATATTTATCTGATGAGCTGGATTTGAAACTCATAGCTTTAACACAAGTGTCAAATTTCTCGTGCCATAACTTTGGTGCTTGCTTCAATCCGTAGAGTGATATAATCAACTTACAGACCTTGTTTTCTAGACCTTCTATGACAAACCATTTAGTTCGGTTCATATAGATCTCCTCAGTCAGATATTCATTCAAAAATGCAGTCTTGACATCCATCTGATGGATAGTAAAATGTTTAATAGATACTAGCGCGAGAAGAATTCTAATTATCGCAATGTGACAAACAAGTGAGTATATATCAAAGTAGTGTATACCACTCACTTGAGTGAAGTCAAAGCTAATAGGGTATTTGTTTCAACTTTGCATGAGAAACCTTATTAAGAATGTGATTTGACGTAAGAATGACTTCACCTCAATAGGTCGCAGCATTGCAGGGGTGGCCGCACTTACTAAGGCGATCATGCGGTGGTAAGCACACGGCCGGAGGCGCCGTGCAGTGGATACCGCACAACCGGAGTTTCCGCGGGGCGGAGGTCGCACGTCCAGAGTTGACGTGCGGCGGTATCCACACGGCCGGGGTGGCCATACGACCCCAGACACACCTCTAGAGACGATTGTTATCGCAATGTGTGCGCGGTCTCGGTGCCACGATAGTGGGCAGTTTTGGGTGGCTTCCTCTTCGCCTAGTGGCACTACTCATAATGGGGGGAAGTGCAGCTATTTGCCCCCCTATTAGGATGAAGAATATGTTATTCACAACCTGATTTCTCCTAGATTTAGAGGGTACCGATCAATTGATCTCCAAATTTCCTCTTCCCCTAGTATGAGGATTTTTATTCTCTCATCTTAGTTCAGTGTTGCTCTAGTGGAAATAGTGGAGGTGAGAAGAAAGTCCGAGCTAACATGTCGTAGGTAAGAATTTCTGAAAGCACATGGATCAGATGATGAGATTATGGGATGTGTGAGGAGGCGGATGACCAGCTCGATGAAGGGAGATGGTCGCGTGGCCAAGCGGCCCGGGGCGTTCGGCGGTCATGCGGCTGCGCACCTTAGTATTGTCGGCGGTCGCGTGCTTTGGCGCGTCCTGCGACCTTATATGGCAGTGTGCCTTGGCGCATCATGTAGTCGTTCGACCTTATTAAGACGCGCGGTTGCGCGCTTTTGCATGATTTTGTCGTTAGGTGTAGTTGTGACTTGTGAGTCTGGGCAAATTTGTGCAAGTGTTTTGTTTATGCTGGATTGTGGGAGATTTTTTTTTTATTTTTTTCTTGAAATATTTTTGATTAGATTTTTCTAAGTTGCTGATTTTTCAAGTGTTGAGATGAGGTGCTAAAGCGAGATCGATGAGATTGCGCTCCATCCTTTTATTAGAGCGCTCGAAGCATCCGCATGAACATCAAGTTTGGAATTGCCTCCCTGTTGCCCCCAGCAGGGGTATTCATAGGCGAAACCCTAAATCCATGACTACGGGTTTGGATGTCTATCAGATCCTAACCGACCCGTTAAGGAGACCATTAACATATATATAAATATACCTCAACAATCTTCTCCTATATTGTATATAAGTGTTAGCATAAGAAAAAAGAGCTACTTATCCAATAATTAATAATGACCAAACAAAAGAGTTTTTCCAGAAATGTAAATATGAGTTTTAGATAACAAAATGATAAACTCAAACCAAATGTTCCAAACATAAAATAAAGCAAGAAACTGGAAAGCTCAAACTGATAATTGACCTAGGCGAATAGCAGATCATCATCATCTGGGTCAAAATCAACTGTTTCTCCTCCAATCTCCACTTTTTCTGCAAACAATTACAACGAGAATGTCATGAGACAAATCTCTATGAATTCAAACATTTGCAGAAATAAAGTGATTAGTTATAACAACGGGTGAACTTAATACTCTAACTGGGAGGAAAGAATCCCAAAACAACATCTCTATATAATTTACACAAAATTAGATTCATTGATTTCATAGAATCAAACCATGTTTCTTCGATTATTAAGATTATTATTAATGTTCCACAATTGTGCTATATCATCAAGTTTGGAATGATACAACAAGCTGTGACTATTATATCATCAAGTTTGGAATGATATAACTAATAATCATAATATCAGGACACATATCAGCAACCTCAGTATTCCTTTTTGGAATGATACCTAATTCAGCCTTTGGCAAAGAATAGTTACGTAAGTCATCAAGTTTGGAATGACTGACAACTATCTCACCTCTAGCTTTCATCAGATAACATCTAAAATACTTTAGTGTGTTCAACGTAGATGCTTGAATGTAAGCAGACAACAGTTCTTAAATTTAAAACATAAGCCAGGTATTAAGTCCTCTTAAATGGATGTTAATCCCATCTTTCCCGATGTTTTATATGTGAGAACCTTACATAAGCCCTTAGTAAGGACATCTGCTACATTATCTTTTGATCTCATGTCCAATAGGGAGATTATCCCCTAACTGATGAGATAGGTCAACCAGGCTTGTTTCATCCTTAGTTGCCTTCGCTTTCCATTGAACAACGTATTTGTAGCAATGGTCTTTGTGGCTTGATTGTCACAATAAATCAAAATAGAGTTCATTTTTAGACTCGTCATTGGAATGTCCAATATCAGATCTCTTATCCACTCTGCTTCTTCTCCAGCTGAAGTGAGAGCATAGAGTTCTGATTTTATAGAGGATAGTGCAATGCACGTTTGCCTCTTAGACCTCCAAGCTACTGCAGCTCCTCCCAGTGTAAACACAAAACCACTAGTGGATCGAAAATTAGCTATTTTTGAGCACCAAGATGCATCGGAATACCCTTCAAGTACTGGAGGATGCCCACTATAACATAAAGCATACTTCTCAGTATACTTTAAGTATCTCATTAGCCTGTCTAAGGCGTCCCAGTGGTCCTTCCCAGGGTTACTGGTGAATCTACTCAACATGCCGACTATAAAGGTTATGTCAGGTCTAGTGCAGGTAGTAGCGTACATGAGACTTTCTATGAGTTTGGAATAATCCAACTATCTGATAACTGAACCTTCATTCGGTTTCAGTCTACTGTTATAATCGTATGGAGTCTCAGCCTTTTTGCTCTTATCGTAACCCCACTTTTCTTGTAGATTCCTAATGTAGTGACTCCGACTCAAGGTAATACCTTTTTTTGTGAAGTTCACTTCCATTCCTAAGATGGTTTTCACCTCACCCAGGTCTTTCATGCTAAATTGTGTTGTCAATGCAACTTTCACATCTTTCACCTCAGACTGATCAGTGCCCAGAATTAGCAGGTCATCAACGTACAAGCATATGATGACTAATTTATTTGCACTTGTTCTTACGTACAAACATTTATCTGATAGACTGGATTTGAAACTCAAGCCTTTTACACAGGTGTAAAATTTTTCATGCCACATTTTAGGTGTTTGTTTCAATCCGTATAGCGACTTAACCAACTTACAGACCTTATTTTCTAGACCTTTTATGACGAACCCTTCAGGCTGGTGCATGTAGATCTTCTCGGTCAGATCTCCATTCAGAAATGCAGTCTTGACATCCATCTGATGAACAGTGTAGTGTTCAATAGATGCTAGTGCGAGAAGAATCCTAATTGTCGCATAGTGACATACAGGTGATTATATATCAAAGTAGTGTACACCACTCACTTGAGTGAAGTCTTTGGCAACTAGACGTGCTTTGTATTTTGCGATACTCCCATCAGGATTTAGCTTCTTCCTCAGAACCCACTTATTGTCAATAGTTTTAGCCCGTTTGGGCAAATCGACCAAAGTCCATGTATTGTTCTGCATGAAAGAATTCATCTCTTCGTATATGGCTTCTTTCCATAATAGAGAGTCTCTAGATCGCATCGCTTCCTTATAAGTGGATGGATCAGCTTCAACTTGGTAAGTCACGAAGTCTGTGCCAAAACTTTTAGGCATTTTCTCTCTACTAGATAGTCTTCTAGTATCTAGGAGGTCTCTTAAACCAAAGCTCGTAGGGAGTCTTAGTGAACTTTGCATGGGGAACTTTATTAAGAATGTGATTTGACGTGAGGACGACTTCACCCCAATAGGCCTCAGGCATGCCAACAGTCAGTAACATAGAATTCAATATTTCTGTTAAAGTTCTGTTTTTTCTTTCAGCGATGTCGTTGGATTGTGGGGAATATGGAGCGGTGGTTTCAGATATTATGTCATTGCTGGCAAGGAAGTCTCTGAACTCCCCCGAGACGTATTCTCCTCCTCTATCACTTCTTAATCTTTTTATTTTCATGTCAAGTTGATTTTCAACCCTATTTTTGAAAATACGGAATTTTTCAAATGCTTCATCTTTAGTTTAAAGAAGGTAAATGTGACTGAATCTAGAGTAATCGTCGATAAATGTTATCAGATACTTCCGACCGCCTCGAGTGACAAAACTTTTGTAGTCACAAATATCTGAATGTATTAACTCTAGCAATTGTGTGCTCCTAGAAACCTGACTAAAAGGTGTTCTAGTTATTTTAGTTTGAGCACAAATTTCACATTTTTCAAATTTAGTTTTTGTGTCGAGGGGTATGTTGTGAGTTCTATCTAGCAGGAGAAGTTTTCTATAATTGATGTATCCTAGTCTTGCATGTAAAGTCTTAAGATCTATCAGATTAGAGTTAACCTGATTTACTACATCGTGTGCTAGACTCAGCTTATACATCCCGTTAATGACATATGCGCAACCAAAGTAATGTGAGTGAACCATTAGGGTTACCCGACCACCACTAATGTTAAAAGACATACCCGCATCGCACAACATACTAATCAAAATTAAATTAGCAGCTAATGTCGGTATAAATTTAACATTTTTCAAAGTTAGAATCTTACCTGAGGAGGGAGTCAAGGTAGCGTTGCCAACCTTCAGCACATCAGCTACAGCTCCATTTGCAACAGTGACAGTCTCTTCCACCTCTTTTGCATCCTCCAAAAGCTTTGGATTGTAGCAGATGTGGCAGGTAGCACCTGAGTCGAGCCACCACTCTGAACTGGCTGTCCCATTACCGACCATGACAACAAAGTCGGTAGGCGCATTCTGATAAACCATGTTGGCTTGATTATCAGTCCTTGGTGTGCTGGATTTGCCCCGTTTGGGCCGTCGGCACTCGAAAGTGCAGTGACCCCACTTATTGCAGTTGTAGCACTTGCCTTTGAATTTCTTCTTTATCTGTTTGCTGGTGGCAGCAACTGCGGGTGCACTGGACGGTGGGCGAGTCTTTCCAGGCTTAGGCTTCCGCTTAGGATGCGTGATCATGTTAGCAGTAGAGGACTGCTTGCTGATCGTCTATATAGCGTGCCTAGTCTGGTTCTCATCCTCAATGCAGATGAAGCGCTTGAGGTCTTTAAGACTCACCTGCATCTTCTTCCGGTACATCTCAGTCTTGAAGGAATACCAGGCCGAGGGCAATTTGAAAATGATCGCCCCTGCAACAAATCCATCTGGCAGAGGGATGTTCTCACTGTTGAGCTTGTCCACCAGATTTTTGAAATCAGCAACCTGTGGCAGGATTTCCCTTTCCTCAATGAAGGTGAATGTCATAAACTTGTCCACCAGGTGTGTCTTGTACATATTCTCCTCCTCCTTGAACTGCTCCTCTAAGGCTTCCCAGATCTCCTTGGCCCTTTGCATCTTGTCGTACGTCTCTGCAAGCCTGTTGGAGAGGCAATTCAGGATGTAGTCTCTGCAGAAATCCTCGTCGTTGACTCATTGATCTTCATCTTCACTTCCTTTGAATTCTTCAAAAACAGTGTGCACTGCGTAGAAGATGTTCAGGTACTTCATGCCGAACTGAGTGTTGCGCTTCCAGGCACTGAACTCGGCGTTGGAGAATTTCTCCAACTTGATCATCGGCACGGGAGAGGAGTGATTGATCGCCTTTGACATTGTGTGTTTCTTTCGAAACGATATTATTCTACTAGCAATCTAAATTACAAACAGAAAATACTAGAAGGAGATCACCTGAGTGAGACGATGACGGTCTTCGGATCCAATCTAGTAAATTTTGCTCCACTTGTGCTGAACTCAGAAGCACAAAAAACACTCCCCGATGAAGTCCACAATCTCGATTCCAATTAACAAAAAGATGTAGAGAGGACCAATCCACTGCAGATCTGAGGAGAAGCAACCAATGATCGATCTGGAGATGGACCTTGTTCTCTCTCAGTCGAAAGATTCAGCAAGAATATAGTCCCCGGATCTCTTGTGCAATCAAATGATTCAACAAAACTTTCTCACAAACCAAACATGAATGGGCCCTGAAGCAATGAAGGAGAAGACTGCCTGCAGCAGATCCGGCGAGATCAGCTCCATTCGGGAGCCAGGCACCAGAAACAGAAGAGATCGGCTGCACTGCGATCTTTTCGAGCACTGTACGAACGACGCTGCCCTAGATCGCGACAAATGCACTGCGATCTTTTCGGGATTAGATTTTCTCCTTCGATCCGATCCCTGGATCGATTAACAGTGGCGATCAAGGCGACGGGACACGTTCTTTCCAGCGACGAAAGCAGCGCACGAGAGTGGCGGCGAGATTCTTCTTCGCGATCGGCGAACTTCTTTCACGATCGGGCCGGCGACACCACCTAGCACGCGAGAGAGGGAGCGGCGGGATCCTGTGAAAACAGCGATGATGGCTCTGCAGAAAATCGCGACAGAGGGAATGTCCGCTGCGGGAGCGAGGATCGGTCACGGGGACGGAGCGGGGTTAGGGCAAACTTCGAGAATGTTAGAGCGCTCGAAGCATCCGCGTGACCATCAAGTTTGGAATGGCCTCCCTGTTGCCCCCAGCAGGGGTATTCATAGGCGAAACCCTAAATCTCCGACTACAGGTTTGGATGTCTATCGGATCCTAACCGACCCGTTAAGGAGCTCATTAACACATATATAAATATACCTCAACACCTTGATGGTGAGCGGATTGACGCATTGAGAAAATTCTACGGGTTACTTGCAAGCGTTGAGGTGAAGTTCCCGCACCGGGAGGAACACACACAGAATCCTTCAATCAATTTTGTTTTATTTTCTGTGAAATTTGCAATTGCATTAAAATAAAAGGGAAATTACAACATGGGGGAAACATAAGAACAAAAGACAAACGAAGCAAAAAGTCAGTTGCCCTCCAAGCCCCGACAATCTTCTGCCACCAAACCAGTAAATGTCGCATCCGCACCAACGCCGGCCTCCCATGAGAATTCACCCGCAATAGTCATTCGTGCCATGATGACGAGAATTATGGTGCTGATCATGTTCTTTCGAGAGAGCCACTCATAACTCTCACTATAGGTGTTTAAGGATTGGTGCGAGGTCTCTACCGATGCAGGAGGTCAGATCGTGATGCGCAACAACAAGAGATGGCTTCGTTTTGAGGATCAGAGTGATTACTGCAATGGAGATACTTTGTACAGATATGTTCGAAACTCCTGGGAGCTGCCTGAGCTGTGGGAGGCGTTCTCTGGCAATTGTCATCGTGTAGCGGGATGGGATCGTTACTTCACGCCTTATTCTAGGCTTTGTACGTGGACCAAGTTGCCTTGACGAACCCTCTTTTCTGCATTTGTCTCTATGAACAAAAAGAGATAATTATTGTGCGGCATTTCTTTGGATGTTGAGTGGGATGCCTTCGTTCCTTTGGTTCGTGATAAGAAGAGAAAATTTGTGTTCAAGTGTGGGGAACTTGAATCGGCTCATATCTCCCCTAGGTCTCAGAGTCGTATAAACGAGGCGGGTTCTCGCAACCTCGTGATGGAGGTCATTCTCTCATCTGAACCCAAGACAAAGGGGGAGTACTACACTTCTCATATTCAATAGCAAAAGTTCGATCTTGCTGGTTCTCGGGCTAAGTTTGAGAGACTGTGCGGGGAGCATTGTGCGGTCAAGCGCTCTTGCTTAGGATGCCTTTCACCAGTTGGCAGAGGCTCATGGAGAAATGTTTTGTCAGTATGGCGAGTTGGGGTTCTTGCAGCTCAATTGGTGATGGAGGCCGGCGTCAAGTGCCTATCTAGGAGGTCGCGGGTTCAAAACTTCCTATCAATAAACCGTTTCATATGAACAGTGCCCTATGTGCGAAGATGGCTTGGAATGTACTACCTCCAGGCCTATTCAAAAATAGAACCTTGGGACACGTATATAACTGTTTTTTTTCTTTAAGGAGTTTATTATCTTTGGTAATAAATTATTAATTTAATTAATTTTGAGCACTGTTAAGTGCATTACAGTTTTCGCTATGTGCACTTTTTTGTTAAGAGCACCGCACTACAATAGGTGCACACATAATTGTTATGTGCACCGCTTTTTTGTTAATATCAAACACTTGATATATCAATGGCAGTGCCCCGTCGCAGCGATCAGAAGAATGGTTTATGCTCCGGCGGGACAAGCTAACCACCGGCGACTTCAGCACCGCCTTGGGCTTCTGGAAGGGCAACGCAGATCCGCGTTATGGCATCAGAAGGTGTTCACCACGCGACCCGATTCGCTCGAAGAAGCCTCCGCAGCGGCCATGAATTGGGGACGAGGAACAAAGCGGCGGCGATCGAACGGTACAGGAGTATGACGAGGAACGACGTGAGCTTCCAAGGGTTTGCGGTTTCCGTTGAAACGGGATCGGGGTGGCTCGACGCATCGCCGGACGGACTGGTGGGATGTCATCCGGATGCCGAAATACTGGAGGTGAAATGCCCTTACAATAAGGGGCGGTCGGAGCTCGGCTCGTCGTGGAAGACGACGTCGTACTACTACATGTCGCAGGTGCAGGGGCAGATGGAGATTATGGATAGGGATTGGGTGGATTTATATTGCTGGATGCCGAACGGGAGCGTGCTTTTTCGCGTGTTTAGGGATCGCGAATATTGGGGGCTGATGCACAGAATGCAGCGAGTTTCTGGTGGGGAGCGTAGTTCCGGCGAGACAGGTGGTGGCGGCAGAGGACGAGGCGGCAACGATGTCTTATGAGCCGGAAGCGAGACATGAGCTTACCGGGAGGATGATCGGAAGGAGCCTAAAGCTAACCGAGAAGGCGGCGATGGTGTGGCGAACATGGCTAGGTTGAGAGAAGAAAGTACAGTGCACAAACATGCTTGCCCTTAGTAATAAATTTAGGGAGGAATTTGAATTATTAATTAAGTGATTTTATAGTGCACATAGTGAAAACTATAGTGCACTTAACACTACTCTTAATTTATTATAGTATTTCTTATCATAGCAGTGGATGGGTGAAATTTATTTATTTAATAAATCTTTATTGATTAGAATATTGTCAGGACTTTTCTCTATTTTGAATGATTCGATGCATGCTTGCGAAGGCTTTTAATTATTAAAAAAAACACTGATATGAGAATCAGCTTTGGTTAGTGTTATTAAAAAAACACTGTTATCAGCTTTGGTTTTTCACTTTTTCTGTGATTTCAACGTTAAATTGTTGTCAATTGTTGGAATTTTCAGTGACTGTTTGCACGCTCGATTTGCTCTCGAGCTATGACGGTTCGCTTCAACAGGTTACGAGCACTTCGAGTGACCCGCCACAACATTTATAAATATTAAATATTTTTTTTCGTACAAAAATAATACAAAATTAAATACAAAATTTATTCTTCTAAAAGTGAAATTAATATTTTTTCTCTTGAAATTGGCTCGGGTCGATAGGAGGCGCTAAGACCCATAGTTCTCTAAATCAAGTAACCATATTTGTCTTATATTCTTATATATACTTATAAATACTCAACGTCGTTGATTAGTTTAGCAAAGTCAATCCACCATGCTTAATTTGACTATATAAATGATGTCATGTCAACAACCCATTTATAGGGGCGGGGGAGGTAAAGTACAGGAAATCGGACGTACGAGATCCGCTGCACTTTACCGTAAAATGCGATCTAATGGATGCAAGTGCGCTGAGATGCGTGCACATCTCAGCGCACATATCTCAAAGTAGTGTGCGAGAGATCAAAGCGTGCACACATTTCCGCGCGAGCTGAGATGCACTCACACCCATCAGATCTCGGGCACTGCACGGTGCAATGTATTTCCTGCACTGCACTACCCCCGGACCCCCATTTATAGGTTCCCACTCTAACTGTTGGAATTGATGTGATGTCAGTTAAGTTTTTTTGGGTGCTGATATTAGTATCATATTTTTGACTATTCACACTCAAAATTTGAGTTTTTTTGAACCTTTAGAATTACTATTAACAAGCACTTCACAAAAATTATTTCTTATTCGCACTCGCCTCACTCGTGCTTTCGCTTTCCCTCCAAACCGTGATTTTGTCGGCGACTCTTCCTCCTCTCTTTCCGTCCGGCCTGAATTGAAGGTCACCAAATCCGGCAAGTGCTCCTCCATTTTCCGAGCGATGTTCTTTATCCCGACGGGTTCTCCTCCATTATCTGGCGGCTATCTTTTCCACATCAGACGATCTCTCTTCCTCTTGTCGGCGGTGCTCCTCTATTCCGTGATTTTCAAGCGCTCATTCCTCCACGAGGCAGTGCTGCTCTTCTCCTCTCTTTTTCCATTTTTTTAATGTGGATAGCTATCATGTTTGTGGATTACCAATTTTAAAAAACAATACTTGCAAATAGTCAAAAATACTAATAGTCAAATTTGAGGTATAAATATCAGCCCTTTTTTCTTTATTTAATTTGATCCATTTATATAAGTATATAATAACAATTCATTTACAGGTTCCCGTTCCACTCTAATTATTGGAGTTGATGTGATGTCACTTAAGTTTTTTTTATTTATTTATTGAATTTGAGGAATCAGTCATTACCTAAAATTGGTTAAAATCTGTTAGTACAGTTAACGGAATAAGGGATTGCCGGCAGTCAACCAGCTTGTCAACAACTCCCTTGCAATTTTTGCCGGCGATAAACAAAGAATAAATAAGATGACAGAAAAAAAGGAATGTCAAACGTTTCAGAATGGAGGGCTTTCTCCCTCGGCATCGTGAAATGGTGTCGAGCCCGGTTGAATCGGCCGCCGAGTTTTGCGAACATACGAAGCATGCATATAATGAAAAAGATGTCAAAGAAGCCAGGACACTTTGTCTTGTTTGTGAGAGGGATTTTGTTGCGGAGGCGACCAACGTAGATGAACTCAACGCCGATGGCTCGGCCGCCGATGGTACCTTTTATGAGTTGGAGGGGAAGGGAGTCCTCGTCCCACGAAAAGATCCTGTTGTAGCCACCAGGGCGGCAATGGGCATGGATTGGGCGGCCATTTAACCGAGCTTTTTCCCACCACCAGCTGAGAGCTTTCCTCATCTCTCTCTTCTGCTTCCTCTCCCATGCACAATGTCTTCTCTAGTATCCACCCTTTACACTCTTCCTGGCTCCAAAGCATAACACATTTTGTTATGAAAAATCGGCCGAGGCAAATAATTTTCATATCTACAAAAAATAATATAACGACAAAAAAAGATTACGAAGAACAATAAGCACGAAACAATAGGAAAACATCACAGACAAAAAACACAAAATTTAAAATGGCTTCCAGAAATTGAAAATTGGTACGTCTACTGTGCAGGCAAATAATTTTTATTTTCTTTCTCAAACATATAATATGACTATAATGAAAAAAACCAAGAAAGAATCTTTCAAGCTAGATCCGGTCGTACACGTTGCGACGAGAAAGAAAACTAGCGGTAAGAATAGAAGAGTCGGCACTGATAGCTGAACATGTTGCATTAAGGAAGAAGCCCGTCGTCAAATCTACAACAAGGAAAAAGATCGACAACAAGGATTACAGTCACCGACCAAAAAATGCACACGCGGTTGCAGCGGGGAAGAACCCCCAAGTTCGGCCAAAGTCGGTCGACCTCCTTTGCGTTCTCCTACTTGCACGAAATCCTACATACTTGGGGAAAACCGATCCTCTCTTTATATAGGGTAAAAGGAAGGTGGGTCAGCTGGATCCAATTAATGAAGGGAAAAAAATCTGCTTCCAAAAAATCTCTTTTATTGTTTAAAAGAAAATATAATCGGCCACCAATGCCCCTCGATATTATCGGAATTTCGAGAATTACAAAAGGAGGAGCCCCACAAATTGAGCGGTCTCAAAAAAAGCTTGAAAGGTTTCCAAAAAATCAAAAAGATACCGCCAATAATTTGATTCAAAAACAATGACAACATAGATTTTGTGGCTTCTAAAATCAACCCACCGCACGTATGGAAAGAGACGACAATTACTGTTAGGTAGCTCAAAGCATCCCGGGTGGTGGCTAAAGTGGAACTCGCTCCCCGTTGCCCCCAACTTGTGTTTTATTGGCAAACCCTAGGTTTAATACGGGTATCAGATATCCTGGTATCCGAACTAGACCCGTTAAACCTCCGAACTTGTTATATACCCAAATATACATTAACAATTTTCTCATATATTTGCGGTATATAACGTTTACGTTTTGGAGTGCAAGAAAGTAAAAAGTACCAAATTTTAGACTTTACACATTATCTAGAGAACAAAGCAAAATTAAAACATTATAGGAGTTTTGTAAAACAAAAACAAAAATAAATATTCAAACATAAAAGAGCAACTGATGAATAAAAGTCTGAAAACATAGGACTATTGGATCAAATACGTAACAATTCTACTCAAAAAGTAGATCATCATTATTCATGTCAAAGTCTATTTTCTCTCATTCATCTTCATCAATGTCTGCAAAGAATTTCATGAGTTTAGACTCTATGAATTCATAAACATATGCAGTGACGTTTTAAAGTAAACTAGCTCTACTTAAATGTGGTTAGTCTTGTAGCAGTAGTGAAGTAACAATGTCAACATCTCTATCCAGTCTAATTAGGATCAGTCAAGTTTTGATTTTAATAAATCAAATATTATTACCTTACTTATTAATGATCATTATGTACCTCATCATCAAATATGAAATAATTTGTCGCAACATCATTTGCAATATTATCAAGTGTGGATTAATGCGCTATGATTATTAATATTTATATTAACCTTTATAACGACTTTTTATTCTCAATTGAATAATCCTCGAATCTACTTACAATGAGTAAAATGTTAAGTCATCAAATGTGGAATGACTAGCATTTAGCCATCTTGGGTTTTCATCAAGAAATTATTTGGGGGTTTTAGTATATTATTAGATCCTTGAATATTGTGATTATAGATTCTTACTATCAAAACATAAACATAGGAGAAAAATTTCATTTTTCTATGAATTTTAATTAATCTCATCTCCAATTCTCCACCGATGTTTTGATTGTGAGAGTCCTATTTAAGTCTTTTGTCAAACCGTCTGCAATATTATCTTTTGATCTCATGTCAATCAGGGTCATAATTCGTTGACTTGTGAGGGAGGTCAACAAAGCTTATTTCACCCTTAGTTGCCTTCTTTTGCTATTGAACAAAGTGTTCGTAGCAATCATTTTAGTAGTCTGATTGTCGTAGTAAACTACTACAGAACTCAATTTCAGGCTCATTCGTGGAATGTCCATCACCTGATCTCTCATCCACTTTGCTTTTTCTCCAACTGAAGTTAGAGCATAGAGTTCAGATTCCATATAAGAGAGTGCAATGCATGATTGCCTCATGGACTTCCAAGCTGCAGCTGCTCCTCCTAGTGCAAATATAAATCTACTAGTGGACTTACCATCATTTATTTATGAGCATCATGATGTATCGGAATATCCTTCAAGAACTGAAAGATGACTATTGTAACATAAAACATAATTTTAGGTGTGCTTTAAGTATCTCATTAGCCTATCGAGGACATTCCAATGATCTTGGCTAGGATTACTAGTGAATCTGCTTAATATGCATACCGTAAAAGCTAAGTCAGGTCTGGTGCAGACCATAACATACATGAGGCTACCAATCAGTTTAGCATACTAATTGTCTCACTGCAGCTACTTCATTAGGCTTTAAGAGTTTATTGTAGTCATATGATGTCTCTACTATTTTACTTTCATTGTATCCACACGTATCCAACATGTATTTTATGTAATGGCTTTGACTTAGGGAAATGTCATATTTCTCAAATCTCACTTGCATGTCTAGTATATTTTCAGCTACACCTAGGTCTTTAATGCTATATTCTTTTATTAGACCTAACTTTAAGTCTTCCAATTCAGATTGATCAGATCCTAGAGTTAACATATTATCTACATAAAGACATATTGTAACGACTTTATTTGATCTATGACGTATGTAAAGACATTTATTAGAGAGACTCGACATGAAGCACATGTCATTTACACTATAGTCAAATTTCTCATGCCAAAATTTTGGAGCTTATTTTAGTATGTATGTGACTTGATTAACTTACCGACCATACTTTCACGAGCTTCTATTATGAAACCTTCAGGTTGGCTCATATAGTTCTCTTCGACCAGATCTTCATTCAAGAATACAGTCTTAACATCCATTTGATGAACAATAAATTTCTCAATAGATACAATGACAAATAGGATCCTAATGGTTGTTATGTGATCCATGGGTGAGTATACATCAAAATAATCTACTTCGCTAACTTGTTTGAAACTTTTAGCCATCATATGTGCTTTATACTTACCTACGCTACCATCAGTATTTAATTTCTATTATAGAACTATTTCGGCCAAACTCGATGCTCCGATCAGACCAGATTAACTTGGGCCGCCTAAGCCCGCGGAGCGGTCGAGCGCACACACAGTCAATGAGAGAGAGATAGATTATGCACACGATGTTTTGACGTGGAAAATCCCTCAACCGGGTAAAAAATCACGTGACCGGGTCTGTGTCGGTCAAACTTCACTATTTGTTTTGGGTTACAACTTTCTTGAAGAATCGAGGGCGACAGGTCACACCTCGTTACACTTTGGAGGATGAGAGAGACGTATTCAGGTTCACGACGAGCAACAGGTCACTTCGAGTGAGGTTACTTGTTGGGCGTTGCACTCGATGAGCACTTCCTGTCGCAGGAATCTTCTTCTCGCCGCTCACTTGTGGACTTAGATAGATTTTTGGTGGAGAGGCAAAAGCTTAACTGTGGCTCGTAGGAGGAATACAGCAGAGCTCTGGCATGAGCAAGAAGAAAGCAGAGAGGAAAAAGGTGAGAAATGAGGAGTTTTGGGGCTTGGCCTCCAAGAGGTGGTTACAGTGGTTATGCGATTATCCGCACACCGTAATCACCAACATAATTATTTTTAGTATAGTTAGGGGTGTATATTTTGATCATTAAATTCGTTGTTTGTAAATCGATATTTTTATACAAAAAAGCTCACTAACTATGATGGTTAGTGGGTGGTTACGTGTAAAACGGACATCGACGATCACACCGGAGCGATCGAACGGTGGGAAAGGGCCGCCATACAACGACGACATCCGCCGACAAAGGAAGTTGTGGCCGGCGAGACGCCTGACCAAGGTGGGAGAGCTCACGATCGCGGGAGGCGACCGCGAGGAGGGGAGGTCGGGCGCAGCCGAACTCATGGGCGAAGCCCCGCGGTCGCGAGAGGCGTGGCGGCCGGCCGCTCGAGTGGGTGGATCCAGGCGGCCGCGAGACACGGGGTGGCCAGGAGTGGCCGCATGAGTGGGCAAGCCTCGCGGTCGCGGTAGGCGGGTCGCAGCAGCCCGAGGGCGTGGAGCCACGCAGCCACGAGATGCGGGGCGGTCGGGGGTGGCCACCCGAGCAGGCGGAGCCACGCAACAGCGGGAGGCGGTGCGGCCGCCCGTACGGGCGGAGCCCCGCGGCCGCGGGAGGTTGGGCAGCCGGGCGTGACCGCCCGAGCGGGTGGAGACAGCCGGGAGTGGGCCGTCTGGCGCCGGCGGGATGACATCGACGGTTGGTCGTGTTGGTGGTGCGCGTGTAGTGGGATCGCATACGGCGATCGTGTGTGGCGATCGCGTGTGCGGTGGTCAAACCCATGATCCCACTAACTTAGTGAAGATCATGAGGGAGTGGGTTAAGTGCACCCCATACTCTTATATAACGAGTCTTATCGCTATTATTTGCCCCCTGTAATCCTTGTCGTCAAAAATCGGAATGAGAGAAGAGAGAGGATTTCTCCCCTTCCAGGAGAGCTCTTGACGGCGGTGGTGATCATGACATACAGATAAAGTTCAGAGAAGGTGAATGGCGGTGCTTTGCAGGCGCAGGTATGACACTGGTCCAGGCGGAGAGGTGGAATGCGTGCGAAATAAGGGAGAGAATCCCAACGCAGCGCGCGACCGCGCGCACGCTCCCATGATGGTGCGCGCGGTCGCGTGTGTACACCGGATGGTGCGTGTACCTAATGGTGCACACAGCCGCGTGTGCATACCTGATGGGGTGCACGACCACGCGTGCGATCGCACATGATGGGGTGTGCGGACGCGCGCGCGAGCGCACCTGATGGTGCGAGCGTCCCCACGCATCCCCAACCTTTGCCCGGGTCGGGCCGGAGGGGATCTTACTTGTCTAGGGCGTCCACCCAATGCTTCTCAAGGGGTAACGACTCACACTACTAAGCACTAGTTTGTCATCTTGCTCGGCTTGAATCATAACATTCACATCACATCACAGAGCATTGTGGAAGCATTAACATGAAGCTACAACACACACACACACACACACACACACATATATATATATATATATATATATATATATATATATATATATATATATATATATATATATATATATATATATATATATATATATATATATATATAAGGAGAACGCAAAGGTCATAGCCATTATTTATACATGAAGCTCGTAGGCTATAAAAGTATATCTACTCTAAACGTCTCGCAGTCTCAATCCTGCTCACTAGTACTTACGTCTCAAAACTCTGGAGATGACGAAGGTGCTTCTGCTTAGGTAGTCCTATCAGCTGATGCATCGTTCGACGACAGCTAGTCAATACGATGTTCCATCTCCTGTGAATGATTATTAAAATAATCATTAGTCACTGAGTTAAGTGCTGACATGCTAGTGGAGCTTTGTTATAACAAATGTATATTGTTGCTGCTATTCCCGTTATACTGCGTAAGCTCGTCCCCATGATATGGATTCGTGAAGGAGATTTGTTTTCACTTAACTCTGTGACTAATGATTATTTTAATAATCATTCACAGGAGATGGAACATCGTATTGACTAGCTGTCGTCGAACGATGCATCAGCTGATAGGACTACCTAAGCAGAAGCACCTTCGTCATCTCCAGAGTTTTGAGACGTAAGTACTAGTGAGCAGGATTGAGACTGCGAGACGTTTAGAGTAGATATACTTTTATAGCCTACGAGCTTCATGTATAAATAATGGCTATGACCTTTGCGTTCTCCTTATATATATATATATATATATATATATATATATATATATATATATATATATATATATATATATATATATATATATATATATATATATATATATGTGTGTGTGTGTGTGTGTGTGTGTGTGTGTGTTGTAGCTTCATGTTAATGCTTCCACAATGCTCTGTGATGTGATGTGAATGTTATGATTCAAGCCGAGCAAGACGACAAACTAGTGCTTAGTAGTGTGAGTCGTTACCCCTTGAGAAGCATTGGGTGGACGCCCTAGACAAGTAAGATCCCCTCCGGCCCGACCCGGGCAAAGGTTGGGGATGCGTGGGGACGCTCGCACCATCAGGCGCGCTCGCGCGCGCGTCCGCACACCCCATCAGGTGCGATCGCACGCGTGGTCGTGCACCCCATCACATAAGGTATTCACAATCTGTATTCATACCGCAGGTATGTAAGCCGCGCGCACACCCTATATCAATATAGTATGGACTGCTTCTATTCAAGCAAGGTAGCAATCCCTGCAGGCCTCACCGACGTGGTCGTCAGTGATAGTGGACAGTCCTGCCACTTCTGGGTGTAGTCGTACCGCACAGCCCAGGCCCTAACGTATAACCCCGTGTACTCTTGGATGCGATCGACATCTGACGATTCAATATTTTGCCCGACCAGCGGAGGAAACCCAACGAGAAAAAACATAATGGTCGGTCACCCGTGGTACTCATCTCCACGTTGCCTTGAGTCGTCAAACTTCTCGCACTGGTACGAACAGTCTGCGAAAGTGACTAACCCGCCACAATTCACCGCAAGCAACTTACAAACAATCAACTTAATCAATTTTGTTAGCACGCACCGAGTCTATGATGGCCTACCCTACTATGCTTCAAATAATTCAAGCAAATGACACTCGACTCGACTTCCAACAAGGAACATGAGCGCTCTTTATTTGGGGCTAATCCTGAAGAAATACTTCAACTCTCGTTACCCCCAACTAAAGCTCAATCTAACAGAAGACTGATCGTCAAAGCAGGACTCGTGCTTAAAATAGTAAATTACAGAAACAAATGTGCGGTAATAAAGGCTGCCGATAATATAAGCTGCAAAATTGAAATGCTGAAATGAAGTGGGACCAGTACGAAACTAGAGTAGTACTAGACTGAAAGAACTGCAAGTAAGTATTGAAAGTAATTTGACCAACACGAAACTGGAATAGTACAGAAAAGAAAGTACTGAACTGAAATAAAAAAACTGGACTAGTGCAAGACTGAAATAAATCATAAAAAAAATGGTTAGTAGTCCAATCACTTCAATCAGGAGGCTTTAGTTCCATCTCCATTCTCAGGAGACATGTTCAGTTCTATCCCTGCTCTCAGGAGACATATTCAGTTCCATTTCAATTTTTTGTAGGTTTCTTTGGGTTTCACCCATTATTAAGATCTGATAACAACTAAGTTGCGTCTTTTTAATCACAATTAGGATCCTCTTTGCCTCTGAAGAAACGGGAAACAGTCAAAATAAGAGGAGGGAGGAGGGTGATTCAAGAGTGGGGAGGCTCTCGCTTGCTTGGGGAGTGAGGGATATCTTTTCCCAACGGATCGCGAGAGATGCCGGGCTGATCCTCTGTGCCTTTTCCGAAAAGCAGATGGAGCGGCTTGCCCCGACCCGGACGAAAGGTCCTGCGCTCCGGTGGGCTGGTCTCGCCAAGTGGGGGAACAGGGGCTCCCTCTATTGCCAGAGGTTGAAGTCTCAGCGTGGGAGCGGACAGCACGGGGTTAACCCCTCCGGCAGGGAGGGTGAGTTCGGGTAACAGATTGGTTCGACCAGCTGGGGAATTGGGCAGAGCGACCCCTGAAGCGGAAGGCGGGTCCTCATTGCGGAGGCCGGTCGCTTCCGAGTCCGCAGGAGGAAAGTCGGCAGCATCCCTAGGCACCGACCCCTGCGAAAGGAGTGATTTTTCAACATACAGCTCGGTTCTCTTTGAGTAGGTCACGCCTCACTGATTTAGCCTTCTTCTTTTTAGGGCGGGAACTACCGCCAGCTAGCTCCTCGGCGGCTGTCCTCTCGCCGGTTGGCTTCTCTCCGGCGGACTTCTCACCAATGGGTTTCTCGCTCAGCGCTCTCTCGCCGGCAGGCCTCTTGCCCATCAGCTAGGGGGCAACCCTGTTACAATTAGCGCGAGCTCGCGCCTGGGCAGCCGCGAGACGAGCCTGAAGCTCTTTTGAGAGCGACTTTTTGGCGGGTTTGGCACGCAACTTCACAGATTGGTGGAGGCTCACGCAGGGAGTAAGGACAATAAAGATGGCCTGAGGGACCAACTCAGCGACATATTTATAGAGTAAAGGTGGGGCCTACTGGAAGATTCTCTGTCAGGTCAGCATATACCCACCGAATATTTGGGGTGGACGAGTCTTTCTGAGCGCAAGACTAGCTCGCAAAGAGAGGGGATCTTGTACAATCTCATATTCGTTGGGTAGGACCAATGTCCCCTCAACGGCTAGGATTGGACTAGCTTCGGGCTAGCTTTGGGCTTCAGAGTGGAAGAGCTCCCACCTAGGAGTAGGCGAGAATGATCGCGTCAAGCCCCGGCCGAGACCCACTTCTGCCCAGAGACGGGCGAGAAGGCTCGCGCCTCGCGGAGGGTGGAAGCGGGCTCGGTTCGGGAGACCCTTCAACCCCTTTTTCTTTAGCTCCCGCCGAGTGGGAGTGGGACGGTTCTCATCATAGGGTTCTCACCGGGTGGGGGCCAGGGCCCAGGGTGAAATTACCGAGTTGCCCTCGGGTAAATTACCTATATGCCCCCAGGGTCTGCATTTAGAATTTCATAACATCGGGATTTGGCTATTGGCAGACAAGGTAAGGGTATTTTAGGAATTTCAGGTCAGTAAAGACTATAAATAGACCCGCAGGGACTCTTCAGAAGGTAGGTGCTTTCATTTTTCTCTAAGACTCTCCAGTGCTTTCTGAGGAGCTCCCAGCCCAACTTTTGGATTTGGAGGGGAAGCTCTCAGATATCTTCCGGGTAAGAGGTGAGACCTCCCCGCTGAGGCTTTGAGTCAGTTCTAGGTCCTTTACAACCAGTCAAGGGTCGGGACTTGAGAGAAGTAGGTGTTGGCTGCACCCCTATTTTCGAACTCTCGTGGAGGTTAATTTTTGGCTTCAAGAGTTCTGGTGCGGTGAGCGTGGACCGTAGCCGATACAAGAAAATCTCAAGTCAAGACTCTTGGCCAGAGGTGGAGGAGAAGGAGCTGGCTCGGGAGGTTCTCCCTCTCGGGAGAATGTTGGAGGACTTCAGGCGGGAGGTCTTGTAGACTATTCACTTGGCTTTCTCGGCGAGAGGCGAGTGGAAGACTCCGCAGGTCCCGGTGGCGGCTGCTCTGTCATTGGGCGGAAACGCTCCCGGACAGCATCCCGGGAAGGAGATTCCGGCTGAGGCGGCGGAAAGGGACATCCCCAGGCGGGAGCTGTTCTCGGGACAGGCACGTGCAGACAGGGACAGCGAGCCGAGGTCGCGGGAGGAGCCTTCTCGGCAGGTCGTAAGCGGGATCCCCTTTTGTGAGCTTATAATTTCAACTCCGGTTCCGGAAGGGTTTAGGGAGCCGGACATGTCATACTACACAGGGAGGGACGACCCTACACAGCATGTGTAGTGGTTTGAAGATGTCGTTTCCATAAGGCAAATGTCGGATGCCTTCAAGTGTCGCCTCTTTGCCATCACGTTGAAGGAAAAGGCGCGGCTGATATCGAGCCGGACGGGTTAACAGTCGATCTGCCCCCCCCCCCCCCCCCCCCCCACAGAGGATCGACCACGGATCCGCTATGGGGGCGCTGATGCTAAGGCATGGGCGGGATTTAAGTAGATCACAGTCGTCTCGTCTCCTGGTGGAGATCAGACGGTGCTGATCAAATCCCGACGACAGAAGTTCACCGGCTTCTGCCACCACCGCTCGGTGGCCGTCAGGCCACAACACCGCCCCCGATCAATTCGTCAGGGTCCGACGAGCCTCAGGGTGGTGGTCTGGTGACCAAATGCCGCCGGCCACCACCAGAAATAATCAACTCGAGAGGAAAATATTGTCCAAAAATTTTCATTTTGGACTATAGGTGTATCTAGGGTATATTATTACATGTTTGTCACTTTTCATGTTGGACTATAGGTATCCCCTCCTAGGGACTAGTCCCACTAAAACTTTCCTACAAGGGGATACAGTACTCCAAATGAGCTGATTTAAGTCTCTAATTAAAGTTAAGATAGAGGGATACAAGTTTCATGTTGGACACTTTTCATGATTCTACCCCTAGGTACCCTTAATAATTAAATTTATATACAACACATATTATGACAAAATTTATGAAATATACAATTGAATAATATACATATATCCAAATCAAGGGCCCTAATTATGTCTTCCTCCTTGAGCCGACGACAATGATAGGCCCGACCTAGAGCTTCTTCTAAGGCCATTTCCCTGCCAACCAGCCACCTCCCCGGCCAGCCACCACCGCCACCACCTCCGTTGAGGTGGTGGCTAGCGCCCGACGATTGTTTGGTCGTCAGAAGTGGTGGTTTCTGGCGAACCGAGCGTCATGGAATTTTCCAGAAATCTCTGTTTTTCTCACATTGGATCGGGCTCTACTGAGCCCGATTTCGCTCATATTGGATCTAGGATACTAACACAAGGGGAGAGGAGGAGAAACGTGCCATATTTCTGGCTTGGAGGCGACTGCTTCGACGGGTGGCCATGGCGGCTGCGAATTTTGGCAATCCACTTCCCGATTTCGATTCTCCACCAAATGCAATGATCCAAGACTCGATTTTGATTGCTTGAGGGCTTACAGAGGTGATGAAAGGGTCAAATGGGGTTTGGGAGGGGTATTTATGGAGTTGCCATGAAAGGGGTGGTTAGGTCATGACCATTAATGGCTCTCCTTGATGGCGTCCGACTGAAATTGATGGGAAATTCATCCCCACGCAACATGGGAGATCAAAGGATGCTTTGGAGGAGATGAACGGGGTGCCTTATGGCCTTCTCCCATTAATTCTTCATTTCACCATTAATTAATGTGTGATTTTTCATTTTCTCCCTATTAAATAATATGAAATTCCCTAATCATGTTGTTTAACTGAAATAATGTTGGTGGGTTGTAGGGTGGGCCTTTGTCCAAGCCTTAGCCTATAAGAAATGTGTTGAGCCCTAATTCCTCTCATTTAGGCTCCACTTTGACCATAATTGACTTGGGGTGTTGACTTGATCAACCAATGGGTTGATGATAACTTCCCAAAAGAAAGTTATCTAACTTTTTATTTTGATATCATATTGAGCATAAATAAAAAGAAATGATTTAAGTGAGTATAAATATTCATAAATTTATATTTATTTTATTTAAGGTTAATTAAGCTATTTTGCTCATGTTTTTCTTACTAAAAATGTCATGGAAATCGAACAAGAAAAGTAAAAACTGAAATTATATTTTGGCTGTGCAGTTTTAATTGTCTTCTTTTAATTGTTCTTAATCCAAATTCACTTTTAATCATTCTGCTTGGATTTAAAGAAAAAGTAGAGCTAGTACTTGCGAGCACTAAATTAGTCACTTCTCCAAGGGAATGATCTTTTCTCACTTTATGTTACTTGATTCGGCACGTGTTTTTGCGTTATTATGTAAATCTATTTTGGGCGTATCAGTTGACTGGTCCCATAGGTTAGTCTTGAGTCCTAAGACACCTCCTTGTGCTGGTTGGGCTGAGGTGGGACCCCAATTGGGCCAATTTGTCCAAAAGGTGTAGGTTTGATCAAAATTGGTCTACATTTGACTTTGGTCAAATTGGAGAAATTAACACCCTCATGATGAGGCTTTTGGGTCCACTTGACCCTTAATGATATTATAAGGCTAGGGATGAGGTCAATTTGACCATAAGAAGTCTAATCGAGCCAACTCGGGTTGAGTTGACCTATGTTGAGTTTGGGTTGACTTTGGTCAATTTGGTCAACTTGGTTGACCTAGCCATGAGTCCATTTGTCAATTGCCTCCCCTTTAGGGTTAGAGAGGTGTCAAGGAGCTTACTTTGAGGTGATGAATTCATTTGGGTGTAAATCGGCCTAGGTTAACTTGTGCACATTGGGGGTGCACATAACAATTTTCCTTAGCTAAAAGAGTTCTAGGGTCGTCTCCTTACCCCAACTCGTCACTCAAACCCTAACATCAGCAAGGGGGTCTAGAAGGGCTAGAGATGTTACAAAAGGCATGCGTAAGTGCAGTTAGCCTCGACGACGTTGTTCTCTGGTGGTGGTGCAGTTGAGCGTCAGACATCGACGTTGAAAGTTTCAGTGAACCTTAAGCATCCACAGCATACTCACCAGACGGTTCTTTCTTCTCATGTTTTATTGCTGTATTTGCATTTATATATTATTTGTCATACATATGTGTGTGTGTGTGTGTGTGTGGGTGGGTGGGTGTGTGTGACTATTTGCGTTCTTCTTACCTTGATTAATAGCTTTGCATGCGTTCGTACTGGATTTTACAACAAAAAATACCATGAATAAAATAAAATAAAATTATTACAAATGCATCATTTCAATTCAGAATTATTATATATGGTAATCTTGGAATATCAAAAAATAATTTGGCCGATTTTATCACTTCTCAACCATATTTCTAACAGAGAAGGGTGATGGTAAACCGAGGAAACTTGGAGGGGAGAGTTTAACTTATAATTGTGCAAACTTCCAGAAGAGATCCTAACAATTAACCATATTTTTTTACATATTCGGTGTGAGACAAAAACCTTTAATTTCAATCTCCTTAAGAATAGTTCAGAATTTGGTAGCTAAATTGAAATTGCCATTTGTATTATGAAAAATAAGGAATATTTTATATCCTCTTTTTACTTGTCTTATTCTTTTCATGAATTAATGTGCTTAAGAAATCCCATTCACGACCCTCTTTAGTAGTCTTGATGTTACATGATCTTTCTTACATGATAAAGTCAAGAAAGATCGCATGGTACTTACATAATGGGCAGCTCGGTGCACAAAGCATCCCCGCATAGTGAAGGTCTGGGGAAGGGTCCCACCACAAGGGCAAATCTTACCTTGCATTTTTGCAAGAGGCCGCTTCCAGGACTCAAACATGTGACCTTAAGGTCACATGGCAACACCTCAACAAGTGCACATGCTACTTACATAGTTTTTTAAAGAAAATATCCAAACTTATCACTCTCTACATTTCATTGTTCCCAAGAAATACTCCAATATAGATATAATGAATGTGTTCATTCCATAATCAGCATCACTTCTAACATAAGTCATTGCTTAAACATATATCATCCATCCATTAACATACTAGCATGAACCAAAATCCACCAAACTTGTTTCTTCACCCCAAAAAAATCATTTTGCTAATTAAGAAATACAATTACACAGGTTACAAATCTAAGGCTCAATCTATACATACATTTCCATTTCCTTTTCCTTTTGTAAAAATTTTCAAAACACTTGAAACTGAACTCCAAGTGTCCAAGGAGCAAAAAAAGCACAAAGTTGAGCTCAACTATTATCAACTAAATTCAAACTTTTGCATCACCTTGAGCGAGTTCCTCAAAGACTTGAAGCCTATTCCGCTGCGTCTTACAGCTGTGATCAGAATCCTCACAAATCTTACCGCCACCGTCCATTAACAATGATTCAAGCTTTGCATTCCACGGATTGCATCCCTCCCGTCGATCAAAAGCAAATGAACGTATTTCCCCTTTGTCCTTCTTCGCAGTTCTTCGCCGCCTCCCAATCTGTTCTTGGTACTCACTAATTCTGTGCTTTTGATATCCAGTCTTCAAACTTTGAGTCTCATTCTTGCTGAAATTTTTCCAGGAAGAAATCAGTGTTCTACTCTCTGATTGCTCATTCCCGCCATGGCTTCCAAATTCTGATCTTTCTAAAGTTGGAGTTGACTTGCTGATCACAGAATTCTCACAAGCCAGCTGTTCATCTTCCTCCACCATATCAGCCCAGGTTTTTTTTGCACTGTTGGTGAATAAAGACACCAATTTCTGCTCTGAACTCAAATCCAGGCTTCCAAAAGAAATCTCTGGGCTTGAATTCTCATCAATCGAGGCTTTTGAACCGAGAAAGATTTGATTTTTAGTGGGCAATGACGCCGCTTTCTCGCTGCTGATCACAAAGTGCTTTCTCCCTGGCCCTTGCATCTGGATGTCAACCGTGATCACTAGTTTTTCAGTCCCAATATCTGTTTTTTTTCTTTCAACTGGATATTCTGACATTGCCACGGGCTCGAAATGGGGAGTAACTTTCACTGACAGGGGTGAAAGATTGTCCGATAATGATTCATGATTGCCGTTACCAGAAGAACAATGATCTGTCTCGGTTTGGATATCGGGTAAAGAAGCTAATAAGGTCGAAGGAGCGGCGTGTGTCTCCTCCTTGTCGCCTAGAGTGTTTATGGCAGAAATTGGGGTAGAAACTGAAGAATTGCTTCTTTTGGCTGTTTGGAATTGCTTCAGATTCAGGTCATCCATGATTTCCCAAGCCCTCTCAAAGGATTTCAGATATGATTCTCCATTGCAGTCATCTGCAGGTGTTTCTACATCTTGGAGGATGGTTTTTGCTTCTTCATGCCTTCCTGTTTGCAGCAAACAGATAGACAAGTTGCACATCTTGTTGTAATCTCTCTCTATTGCCAGAGCCCTCCTGCCATATAAATTTTTTGTATGTTTTGTAATTATACAAGCTATGAACTGCTTCTCATAATTACATGCTCAGTAATACACTGAAACGAAGATGCTCTTTGATACCACCAAAACTACAATGTTCAAATTGAAGCAAATTGTCAAACATCGAGCAGATGCAGGAGGAACAAACCGGTAAAGTGGCTCCGCTTCTTTGTAATTTTCATATTGCATGTAGGCCCATGCAAGGTTCCCTAGCAACCTGAAGAAATGGCGGCACCACCAAATCAAGAATAAGTTGACAACATTTGTTTTCAACTAATGACACATTTTGTTGCTTGAAGTTGGTAAATATGTTTATGAAAATGATGAAATTTGTTACAAAATCGAGCGAAAATGATAAACAAAACAGCACAAAAAACACCATATTCACCTGGTTCACCCCAAGATGGGCTACGTCAACAGACAACAGCATGTCAATTTCATTATAATGTGTTGAAAACACGATAACATGAGAATGAAAAATAACAATTTGAGGAACCTTCTCTCGCATGCTTAAGCTCTGAGTTAATTTTTTAAACACTTATGTGTAGACCTATTTTAGCTCTCTATCATTGTGATGGTTATAAGCTAATATTACTAAAATCCCACAAAATTGATGAAGTTTTTTACACCCTAAGTTTAGTGAAAATTAAATCAACATTTCTTACTACCTACAAGAAAGTATTTCAACTCTAAGAAAATGATATAAGTTAATTTCAATGTACCTGGATTTTTCTTGCTCAATAGTGACATGGAACTTCTTCCCTTGTGACCTTGCCATTTTTGTTATCCGCCCTCCGAAAGCCATTCCTTCATCAATCATCCTCAATTTGCGGTTGAGCAGTTCAATCTGCTCATCTATTCTCCCACATTTCTGCAAACATACAAAAAAATCAGAAGATTTGAATAGAATTTCTTCAGTAATTACTTCAAAATTTACACAAAGAAAGCATTATATTCAGCAATTTGCCTTGTAGAGGTCAAGAAGAACATTGTCAAGAGGCTCTTGTGCTTTCGCAGAGCAAAATCCTCGAAAAGATTTAATGGCCTCGATCGCTTCTTCTGCTCGATTCAATTGCTTCATGACTACAGCCATGTCTTTCAGAGCACTGTCCACTCGATCCGCAGAGTTGATTGCACGCCAAAATAATGCAATGGCTCTTTGTGGATCCTTCTCCACCAACTGACAGTTCACATAACTCATTAGGAATAAACAGATTACTCAATTTCTGCATCAAGAAATTCTTTATACACAAATTCAGAGAGTTCCTTTTCATAAAATGCGAGGAAAAATTGAAGTTTTTTCAATTTCTTACTTCAAACATTTGATTAGCTAAAGCCTAAAGGCATGAAAAGAACACCATCCGCCTCAAAGAATGCAAAGAAACAAGCACCTGATTTTCTCATATGAAGTAAAACAATTCTTACCTGAACGTGCTTGGCCTTCACATATGGAGAATCTCCGGCTGGAATCTTGAGCTGGACGTGGTCGGAAAAGAGGGTATCGCTGGTTTTATCGGCCATGGCCGGAATTGCCGAGTTCTTTAGCAATGCTTCAAAGAAACCGAACCAAAACTGCGAAGCTCTGCCTTCTTGCGAAAACGTCGGAGATGAAGTCGCCGGATTTTTGAAATACCTTGAACTGAAACCACTTCAACTCGCCGGAATTAGTAATTCCTGCAAGGGTGTCGTGCTCTGTTCTCTCTTCCGGACTCAGATTTTCGAAGGCTGCTTAATAGACGCGGGAATGACGGAAGATTTGAACGTTGGGTTCAAAAAGACAGGAGTAGAAGAGCATGTAACGGTTTGAATGCGACAGGAGCATGGAACGGCTTTAGCGCAGTAGTGAAGGAAAATTTTTCGGTCCGCCCTTTGTACCGTGAAAATACGGCTTAATTTTCGGGACCCACCTCATTCCTCTCCTTTACGAAATTCAAACTCCAGCAAACCGTCGTTCCCAAGATTCCTTGCCCTAAAGCGGAGAAAATTCCACGAAGTAACGCATCGCCGGAGCAGGGATTCTCCTTTCGGCCGCTTTATTCGTCGCCGGCAAGGACGTTTGGTGCCAGTGGTTTAGGGCGAACGTTTCGCCCACGAAGTAACGCATCGCCTGAGACTTGGATTCTCATATCGCCCGCTTTTTAAGTCGCCGTTTGGATTATAGGTTTGATGGAGTATACTTTTGCCTTCCCCACAAACCCTAAAGCATCAGGTATGATGAAATTGAACGAATTCGAAATTTGCAGTCGCCGTTTGGATTATAGGTCCGCCGTCTGGATATGTTTTTTGTATTGTTTGGAATGTGCTCACAAAAAATCTTAAATGACTTGTGATTTCAGAATTTCTGTATTGTTTCCCCGTAATTTCACAATGTTTTTAATGTTTGCAATCTCATTTCTCCTCATTTCTGTACTGTTTGGAATGTGCTCACAGATGTTTAGGTTTAATTTTTTTTACCATAAAATCTTGATGATCCGGTCGGATGTAGGCTGTATGGTTACCACTGCATTTTTTATATATATGATGTATTTGAAATCCGGCCGAATCACTCTCGGATCACATTTTTGAATTTTTTTTACGTGTAGATGGAAGGTCATCCAGCTGGCACATTTCTTAATAGTAGATGTGCAATATCGACATTCAAGAAACAAGCAAAATAATTGTTTGATGTAATTTCTGATGACTCAAGGCAGATGCTGACCAATGCCTCACTGATGCATTTTTTCAATTTACCCGACCTACCCCAGAACATTCCCCTACTGTACCGACTCATTCTGTTGTACAGGCCGGATAAATCTGTTATTCTGCTAGGGCAATATTATGTTAAACTGACAGTGAAAGAGGTGGCTGTTATACTTGGCCTACCCAATAGGGGTCAAGATTTCAATTTCAGAAGATTACCACTATCTAATGTCACACAGTCCGTGCTTGTGAACCATATTAATGAACTAGCCAACCTTGAGGATGATTCTGATGTAGTTGAAAAACAGAGGGTTGATGCTTTAGTTAAATACATACTATGTCGTTTTTTATTTCCGTTAAAATCTCTTAGAATTCTCTTGTGCCTGAAAAATTTTGGTGGATTAGAACAATTTAGGAGATATAACTGGCTCAAGCCCGTACACGCATTTCTGCACCAATAATTTGATGATGTGCATGCACTCAGCTCCTCCCAAAAACAACCAGCCAGTCTAGGTTACCTCGAAGGGTGCTCAATTATACTCGTGGTAAGTGTTTTGTTGGTTTTATAGTGTTATTGTTGTGGAACCATTGTTATTTTTCTAAAAAAAATTAGCAATCTTATAGGTATGGTTTTTCGAACATACCAACATCCAGAAGCCAATGGATGCGATGGCACAGCCGCGTTTGTGCCGGTGGGCCGCAAAAGCCGGTTTTACTCATAAGTTTTGTGAGAATCTCCCAAGCCTTTTGTTTTCGAAGACACAGGTTTGGTCATTTTTGTTACTTGTGGGTTGATGTTGTCTTGTCCGACTAAAGCTAGTTTTTCATAATACATCTCATGTGTAGGTAAAGTCGTGTTTGGTTTACTTAAGTTCGGAGGATAAAGGAACATATGGACTTGATGAATCAGAATCTGACTTTGAGGAGGTACTAAAATTAAAGCCTCAAAATAATCAAAAAGTTGGAAAAACAAAGGAAGGGTCAGAGGAGATGTTGGATAGGGAGAAGTCTAGGATAATGAAGGAGAAGATTAAAAGGGAGGAGGAGAAGAAAAAAAAAGAGGACTTTGAAAATTTTTATTAAAAGGGAGATTGCACAATCGCAGAGAAGGATTCTTGCTGAGATCCGTAGATTGAGCACCAAATTCCAAGAGAAATATGATTCTCTTATTTCCATGATTAACACGATGTCTCAAGTGCATGTTCCCAAAGTTGCCGCCCCCACACCATCGTCACCTACCGACACATTAGTCCCGGCTACAAAAACAAAATCAAACAAGGAAACAATTAGTGTTAGTGAATCCACCCCCGATTCGAAAAGCCACAAAAAAAACGTCAAGCTTCCAAAGCGACCAGGAAATCCAAAGAAGAAATTGATTTCCCGGGGTGTATTTTTTTGACTACAGCAGCCAGAGAACTCATAGACTCAACACTGAGTCCCTCTGTCAAGATTATTTTGTGTTAGGCGGTAGCATATGATCATCTATTTAAATTGTGACTCATTTTTTCTCTATATATTTTGTAGCGAATGTTTATTTGAATGCGACAACGCATCAATGAATAGAGCGGCTTTTGAGGATTTATTACGCCAAGGTTGGCTAATGGATAGCCATATAGATGCATATGTTGTTGTGCTGAACATTTCACGGAGCAAATGCCCGGATGCATGGAATAAATTTTTATACGTGTCTCCAAATTATGCGGTAATTTTTATACATATTATATTGCACTTATTTTACATTTACTATAATGTTTGTTTGTAGAGATGCCGTGTTAAGGAATTAAATTGTTGCAGTACTTCAAGAGTTGCGGTGTCGGGTACGAGAGCTTACTAAACCATATTACTCCTACAAGTGTCCAAGCCGCAGATATCATTTTGATGTCAGTGCACTACCCAAGCCATTGGGCATTGTTAACTTGCAATCTTAAAGAGGAGATGTAGTACTATTATGACTCCATGCCCAAAAAAAATGTCTCAATCGACATTGCAATCAATGGTATGTTGTGTGCAATTATTTTTTTGTGTTGCTAATATTTTTACTAATGTTTTTATTTCACAAATTTCAAGCTTGTAGCAGGATACATACAGCTCATTACCATCAGAGGTACATAATTGAGAGATTAAAAAGGTAGGGGAAGCACCAACGTAGGAAGGAGGCGACGATTGGGGAAGCACCAATGTTTACAATCTCATTTCTCCACATTTCTGTACTGTTTGGAATGTGCTCACAGATGTTTAGGTTTAATTTTTTTTACCATAAAATCTTGATGATCCGGTCGGATGTAGGTTGTATGGTTAACACTGCATTTTTTATATATATGATGTATTTGAAATCCGACCGGATCACTCTCGGATCACATCTTTGAATTTTTTTTTACGTGTAGATGGAAGGTCATCCAGCTGGCACATTTCTTAATAGTAGATGTGCAATATCGAGCTTCAAGAAACAAGCAAAATCATTGCTTGATGTAATTTCTGATGACTCAAGGCGGATGCTGACCAATGCCTCACTGATGCATTTTTTCAATTTACTCGACCTACCCCAGAACATTCCCGTACTGTACCGACTCATTCTGTTGTACAGGCCGGATAAATCTGTCATTCTGTTAGGGCAATATTATGTTAAACTGATAGTGAAAGAGGTGGTTGTTATACTTGGCCTACCCAATAGAGGTCAAGATTTCAATTTCAGAAGATTACCACTATCTAATGTCACACAGTCCGTGCTTGTGAATCATATTAATGAACTAGCCAACCTTGAGGATGATTCGGATGTAGCTGAAAAATAAAGGGTTGATGCTTTAGTTAAATACATACTATGTCGTTTTTTATTTCCGTTAAAATCTCTTAGAATTCTCTTGTGCCTGGAAAATTTTGGTGGATTAGAACAATTTAGGAGAAATAACTGGCTCAAGTCCGTCCACGCATTTCTGCACCAATAATTTGATGATCTGCATGCACTCAGCTCCTCCCAAAAACAGCCGACCAGTCTAGGTTACCTCGAAGGGTGCTCAATTATACTTGTGGTAAGTGTTTTGTTGGTTTTATAGTGTTATTGTTGTGGAACCATTGTTATTTTTTTTTTTTAAAATAGCAATCTTGTAGGTATGGTTTTTCGAACATACCAACATCCAAAAGCCAATGGATGCGATGGCACAGCCGTGTTTGTGCCGGTGGGCCGCAAAAGCCGGTTTTACTCATAAGTTTTGTGAGAATCTCCCGAGCCTTTTGTTTTCGAAGACACGAGTTTGGCCATTTTTGTCACTTGTGGGTTGATGTTATCTTGTCCGACTAGAGCTAGTTTTTCATAATACATCTCATGTGTAGGTAAAACCGTATTTGGTTTACTTAAGTTCGGTGGATAAAGAAACATATGAGCTTGATGAATCAAAATCTGACTTTGAGGAGGTACTAAAATTAAGGACTCAAAATAATCAAAAAGTTGGAAAAACAAAGGAAGGGTCAAAGGAGATGTTGGATAGGGAGAAGTCTAGGATAATGAAGGAGAAGATTAAAAGGGAGGAGGAGAAGAAAAAAAGAGGACTTTGAAAAATTATATTAAAAGGGAGATTGCACAATCGCAGGGAAGGATTCTTGCTGAGATCCGTGGATTGAGCACCAAATTCCAAGAGAAATATGATTCTCTTATTTCCATGATTAACACGATATCTCAAGTGCATGTTCCCAAAGTTGCCGCCCCCACACCATTGTCACCTACCGACACATTAGTCCGACTACACAAACAAAATCAAACAAGGAAACAATTAGTGTTAGTGAATCCACCCCCGATTCGAAAAGCCACAAAAAACGTCAAGCTTCCAAAGCGACCAGAAAATCCAAAGAAGAAATTGATTTCCCGGGGCGTATTTTTTTTGACTACAGCAGCCAGAGAACTCATAGACTCAACACTGAGTCCCTCTGGCAAGAGGTATTTTGTGTTAGACGGTAGCATATGATCATCTATTTAGATTGTGACTCATTTTTTCTCTATATATTTTGTAGTGAATGTTTATTTGAATGTGACAACGCATCAATGAATAGAGCGGCTTTTGAGGATTTATTATGCCAAGGTTGGCTAATGGATAGTCATATAGATGCATATGTTGTTGTGCTGAACATTCCACGGAGCAAATGCCCGGATGCATGCAATAAATTTTTATACGTGTCTCCAAATTATGCGGTAATTTTTATACATATTATGTTGCACTTATTTTACATTTACTATAATGTTTGTTTGTAGAGATGCCCTGTTAAGAAATTAAATTGATGCAGTACTTCAAGAGTTACGGTGTCGGGTACGAGAGCTTACTAAACCATATTACTCGTACAAGTGTCCAAGCCGCGGATATCATTTTGATGTCAGTGCACTACCCAAGCCATTGGGCGTTGTTAACTTGCAATCTTAAAGAGGAGATGTGGTATTATTATGACTCCATGCCCCAAAAAAATGCCTCAATCGACATTGCAATCAATGGTATGTTATGTGCAATTATTTTTTTGTGTTGCTAATATTTTTACTAATGTTTTTTTTCACAGATTTCAAGCTTGCAGCAGGATACAGACAGCTCATTACCATCAGAGGTACATAATTGGGAGATTAAAAAGGTAGGGGAAGCACCAACGTAGGAAGGAGGCGACGATTGTGGTGTTTTTGTGTTAAAGTATATGGAGGCGATAGCCAACACAAAGACAGTATCTTTGTCAACATTTAAAGGTTGGCATAAGAACATGTCAAGATTCAGGGCTGAAATTACAGTGGAAATGATTAAGCTATTTTGCTCAATTAAGTAGGATACAATTTACATGCGTTTCTTTTTTTCCCATGTCCTTTCCTGTTCTGTGCAGGATAACAATATTGTTTTTTAAATCTTGGTACTGTGCCATCATATATATGTGCTGTGCTGATTCACAATTACACAGTAACATAATATATGTATATTTACCAAAGAAGCACATCAGGGACACCATAAAAATTATAAGGTTTGGACATAGACACCGCCTCAATTTCTTCTCTAAACAAAGGCTGGGAAACATTGTCAGTGGTTTTGTCGAAGTTGCCACTTCCAAGAAAGTCGAACTCCTTTGGTTCTTCAGCTCCTCGTTCGGTCGTAGATTTAGGGTCATTTTTCTTCCCTACAAAATTTGCACCTTACGTTAAAGATTGTTGCAAGCATATGAAAGGTAAATTTTCAAAATAAATATAGAAATGCAAACTTACTTTGCTTCTTTGCTGGTCTTTCGAAAAAACTCTTTAATCGAACATTTGACACACCTTTGAGACGTACACCTTTTGGATCCTTTAACGTGCTATTACTATGAAAATTTTCTTTGTTAAATCCTTTCTGACCACACTGTTCGTTGTCTACAATATCTTCCGTGCTCCTCCGCAAATCGGTTAAGGCAGCCAAGATATATTGCTAAGCCGGATAACATGTACCGACTATTTGGGCTAGGTCGTAAGTGAACCGTAAAAGATGATTTCTAAACACCAAGTTGGGTTGGACCTCTTTCAAGGAAGTGCTCTTCGAAAGACATAATTTTTTTTTGGCAGCTAGTGTGAATCTCCTTAGTAGGTAAGAAAAACTTATTTCTTTCACATTCTTGGCCTTATATACACTCAAAATGTGTTTGCACAACAATCCTCTTGTTTTAAAACTCTTGCATGAGCACATAACATCTAATATGTTAGGGTTAATTTTAACCACCCATTGTTTGTTCTACGCGGTTGCATCACAATGTCTAGTGACATATAAAATATGACCATCCTCGGATGTAACTGTTTCACTTATGCACACGCTAACAACTTCATCCATAAAAATATGTTCGAAAACGAAGAACATTTTTCTTTTATACACTTTCGCTACTTGTTTTAATAAAGGACAATTATTATATCTTAAAGTGATGCTTCCATGCTTGCACTTGAAATCTTCATCGTGTTCGGATCTACGCCACGACGAAATCATCTTCTCCATCCCGGTATAACCCTCAATAAGGGAACTTGTTGGTTTTGCGCACCCATGTAAAACATTGTTCACAGATTTGCTTCTCTGAGTAGACAAAATGTCAAGGTCTAGAATATCTTTATTAAACACAGTAGACCATCTATTTCTAATTTTATGCAAATAATAAAGCCATTTTTGTCCTTCAAATTGCCTCTTGAAATCATCTCACTCCAATGAAAATCAAACTCGGCCTCATCGTCACATTTGCTCATGCAATGATAGAATGAACTTCTAACACTCTTATAAGTGTTGAATGTTGGAACCTTCGACAGAGCTTTCTTTGAAATATGCCACTGAAAAAGGTGGTGTCGAGTGCTAGTGAAAACTCTCGCAATTGCAACGACCATCGCCTGATCCTGGTCTGTATAAATAATGTCTGGTTGTTTACCCCATCCAAACCTCAAAAATGTATCAAAAACCCAACCGAATGACTCGATTGTTTCCTCTACAACGAAGGCCCAGCCGATAAAGACATTTTGTCAGTGATGGTTTATCCCAATAAAAAGAGCACAAGCAAGATTATATTTATTCAACCGATATGTGGTGTCAAATATAATAACATCACCAAATAAATCATAATCAATTTTGCTATGGTCATCCATCCAGCAAAAACTAGTTAAACGTCCAAACTCGTCTGTTTGGACATCGTACGAGAACATGATATCTTCTCTTTGCCTTTCCTTGAATATTTTCAGCAAACTCGTGGCATCACCGATTTCTATAAGTGCTATCCATTCCCGTTGAACATAATTGTACGCATCTGTTTTACAAAAACCTACACTTTTGTTTCCCCCCACCTCATCAGACATGAAGTTGTATGCTTGAATTGTTTTGATCCCAACACCAGTCATGCTCTCGAGAAGACTTCCCTGAACTTCGGATATATCCCGATGAGATCTCAACAAATGACTCTCATTCTCTTGAGCGAGGGGGTGATTGTGCTTCTCTACGAATTTCACCACCTCCTAATTCCTGCCCTCTTTATCAGCAGCAAAATGCAAGCAAGCCAAGCACCATGTACGAGTATCAAGTTTGCGGAATTTTTTTTGGGCATCCTTCTCGTCATTCACTCGTTTATAACCTGCTTTTGCGCATACAAACTGCCTCCCCTTAACAATCTGAGTATGTGTCCAGTGTACAATATGTTCTTTGCGTACACTAAATCCAATTTTCCGGGCGTACTTCATGTACATATTGTAGGCTTCCGCATCAGAATGCACGGTCGGGAAGACAACAACGTCAATCTCGTCATGTGAAAAAAAAAATCAGATGTGTCCAGTGACCGTTACACCTTAAAACTATGCAACATAACAATTCACATGAAATCCGGTCTGAGAAATAACAATTCACATGAAATCCGACCGAAGAAATAACAATTCACATGAAATCCGACCGGAGAAATAACAATTCACATGAAATCCGACCGGAGAAACATCCAGTTTGCTTACAGATTAATAAATTCCGGCCGGATGAAATTTAACAAAAAAAAAACAATACAATAAGGATTGAAAAATTAAACTAGGTGACCTACAGCCGAATCACAAATACAACAATAAAAAACAGACAATGAAAGGTTTTTTTTATTACCTTAACTGGAATGTTGTCCAAAGTTTCTCCAGCTTCCTCCATAGTAGCGGGATTGTGTCAACTGTTCTGAGATAAAAGGGGACGCGGATGACGGGATCTCCAAGGAACACAGGAGTTACTCTGCAGTACTTGTGGAGGCAGATAACGGTTCCGCGCTAACTGGAACGTTGGCCGAATTATCCTCGCTGGGGGAACATTGCGAGGATGGCCACCGGGCCTTTGTAGCTCCTCGGCGAAGGGAAATGTCTTCAGGCAAGCCTCACACAATGAAGAAGAAACCTACAAAAAACCTAGCGTGGAAAAAGGAGCTTCGGTCAAAAAAATGGCGCCTCGCTGAAATTTTGCGATGAAAATTTTTCAGGAAAGGAGGGAAGGAGGGACCCACAGTATACGATATTTATGCACGGACCGTTTTCACGGTCCAAACGGCGGACCGAAAAAATTTTCGTAGTGAAGCCTCACGAAAAACAACTCCTAACAACTTTTTAGGATTAACATGCTTCTCAATAAAAAGATTTTCCGTAAAGAATTAAACCTTAGATCGAAATTGAAGAGAAATTATTAATTTTTAAGTAATAATTTAAACTTTTGAAGCTTAAGTAGTAATTTAAATTTTTGCATATATGAGTGATCTTTTGAAAAATATTCGTGCTCATTCAGCTTAATATATGTGCTAAGATGAACAAAATGGGCAATCCCTCGAATGTTGTGAGTTCAGAGGAATCTGGGGCAGTTGACTTGTAGTCGATTAGAGCGCTTATTGTTGAGTTGAGGGCACAGGAAACGCTGCACACAGAATGTTTGTTGCAATGCATGTGAAACGTGCCTTGCTTGTGGCAGAGCGTGTGCCGACTATGCTTGATGTTGAAAGGGGGCCGACCCACTCATGTGAGTATCCCGGGCCGCCCCCAGTCGGACTCATAACAGTCCGGCTGGGGGCGGCCCGGGATACTCACATGAGTGGGACAGCCCCCATTTCAACAAAAACCGATTTTTGTTAAAAGGGGCGTGCGGCGGTTCAACCCATCTCGCAAGGTATCTGGATTGCCTTCCTTAAATTCCGTTAGAGGACTGCAGACCAATCGACCCAATTCATCTCCATGCCCACAGACGGGTTGTTGGAGCCCGCAGCCTCCCTTAGATGGGCGAAACTCGATAGTCAAGCGTACACCGCAGGGACTTCCAAGAAGGTCACCCATCCCGTGACTAGTCCAGCCCGAACACACTTAACTATGAAGTAAAAAATTATCTAAACCGTCAGAGAAGAACCACAGCCTAAATCGGTTGTCCGATTAAGCTATCCGCCAAGGCTATTCACCTAGTCCGCACGGTCTCTGCGGTTTGTACGAACTGCCCATTCAGTCCGCTCAACTACCACCACTTCACACTTTGACAATTTCAACACTGTCACTTGAAGTGAGAAGTGGAACTAGCCCAAGCAGTTCTCGTAGCCGTTCAAATGGCCCCTTCGACAATGGCATTGTGAAGATATCAGCGACATTGTCCTCGCTCCGCACATGCTCAACCATAAGAGACCCCTCCAACACCTTCTCCCAGATGAAGTGATGCTTGATCTCAATATGTTTGGTCTGCGCGTGACAAACCGAATTGTTAATCAGTTTAAGAGCACTTTCGTTGTCACCGTAAAACAGAGTGGGACCATGCACTTCTTTATAGACGTCTTCTACTAGCCTCCTGAGCCAGATGGCTTTCCAAGCTGCCAAGGTCGAAGCCTTGTACTCTGATTCTCATCACCAATTTATCTGCATCTCAATTGACGATGAGAAGTTGTTGAGTGCGCCACGTGGAATGGACGATAATGTCTGAGCATGTGTCGCGCAGATGGGTGTGAGAGGGTGCTTATGCTGTAACCCGATAACGTCACCTAGAGCGGAGTCGTGGCTTTGTCCCATTGGATTAGCTAGGGTCATTGCAATAAAAAAGTGCATTTTTTTTGTAACGACCTCCCCAGCACATGGCTCGAAAAGACGGTCACTGGCACCCCCAACATCCAACTCGTAAATGTTAAGCCTCAACAGGTCTGCAGACCATACACCCCAACCCGTCTCCGATCCACCGGCGGGTTGTTGGAAGCTACAAGCTCCCTTCAACGAGAAGTGATCCAGTTAAGCGCCCCTACTGGGACTTCCTAGGAGGTCAACCATCCTGGAACTACTCCCATCCGAGCACACTTAACTATGGAGTAAAAAATGGTCTAGACCACCACAAAAGAACTACCGCCTAAACCGGCTGTCCGACTAAGCTATCCTCCAAGGCTATCCGCCTAGTCCGCGCGATCTTTGCGGTCTATGCAGACTGCCCATTCAATCTGCTAGACTACCACCACTTCACACTTCAGCAATTTCAAAACTCTCCCTTGAAGTGAGAAGTGGAAACCAGCCCAAGCAGTCCCTGTAGTCGTTCAAATATCTCCTTCGACAGCGGATTTGTAAAAATATCTGTGATATTGTCCTCGCTCCGCATATGCTCAACCATAAGAGACCTCTCCAACACCTTCTCCCGAATGAAGTGATGTCCAATCTCAATAAGCTTAGTCTGCGCGTGACAAACTGGATTGTTAACCATTTTAAGAGGACTTTTGTTGTCACCGCAAAGTAGAGTGGGACCCCACACTTCTTCATGGACGTTCTCTACTAGCCTCCTGATACAGATGGCTTCCCAAGCTGCGAAGGCCGAAGCCTTGTACCCCGCTTCTCATCACTAATTGAGCTGCAACTGAATTGGTGATGAGAAGTTGTTGAGTGTGCCACGTGGAATGGACGGTAATGTCTCAGCGTGTGTCGCGACTCGTTAAAAGGAATGGTTTAGTCCCACACCGCCTAGCGTGCTCCTTGGTTGATACTCAATATAAATACATTACTTAATTGGACGTACCAACATTTCTTAGCATAGAGCTAACTTTTGTTTACTCTAGAAAAAGATACTCCTATCACAATATGCATAATAATGTGCTAAGTCCAAGTGTGACCACACGGGCGTATTCGACGAGTATCGGATACGTATCTGGCATGGGTACACTGCCTTCGGGGAAGTATCTATGGAGTCGATTCAATTTGACTTCAATCTGATTTTGAATCGATTTCGAGCCAGCCCTGAATCACTCGAAATATGATTCGAATCAACTCGAATTAATTAAATATATTATGTATTTATTAATATTCTTATTTTTAAATTTAAAATAATAAAAGTTAAACCTAAATAAAAATAATGAAGGCTTTAAGTGTTTTGTTTGCCGACCTGCGTCATTTGTGGCGATTTGAGCAACAGGTAAAGGCTGGTCTGTCTCCGCGTTATGGTTGTCAACTCGAGTTGCCCGGGTTATTGGACATTCGTTGGAACACATAATGGGAGTATTAGGCCTGCGTGCCATTAAGGCTAAAGACTCTGGCTGTAAGCAGTGGAGCGCAATGCTCAAGGTTGCCGTTGGAAACGGTGGTGGGGCCTGACAGTTCGGCACACCAAATATATGCCCCGAGTGCACAGAACGTTTGGCCGCTGAGGCATCCGTTTGTGATATGTTGAACTGTGCGTGAGTACACGTTCTTGTGATATATCTGCTTGTGAAATGCTATGCCTGCAGGGAAGGAATGTCGCTGCCCCGGGTAAGGGGTAGAGTCGTTATAAATTGGTTGGCTGAATGCTGACCGTTGCTTTGTTTGCCACTGTTGCGGTGGATTGTCCCCATGCAGGTGCTGGAGAGACGAACGAAAAATAATGGGCTGAAGCCCTTGTTGTTGCTGTTGTTGTTGCTATGCTGGCCCTCGAAGTATAAATAAAGAATGTTTAATGATTTCATGTGTGGCCGGCCTGTGTGCCGATGTATGCAATCAACACTTTTTAAGAACACATGTAAGGCTGTAAGGCCAAACTCTTTGGTGTAAGTTGTATACATTCCTGTGAGATATATAAATGTGGTGGTTTATATATATAGTGGACATTCCTGACTAATAAGTTCAAGTTTAATCCCGAATGCTTCTGTTAGAATGCTCTAAGTTAGGATGCGTATACAGATTTTGATATTCATAAGTAATGTCCCCGTCTGTCTGTGGAATATTGCGTGGGGCCCCGACCAGACATAACAGACGGAGGTGTTACACGAAATGTGTGCTCATGAGCCGTCTTGTAAGTGGAGGCACACAAAGGTGCGCGTAGGAGTGGGGCGCTTGGGTGCGCGCTTGGGAACAGAGCACACAGGGGCATGCTTGGGAACGACATGCACGGGCGCGCGCTTGGGAGTAGTGCGTGCAGGGGAGCACTAGGGAGCGAAGCGCGCAGAGGCACGCTTTGGAGCAGAGTGCGCGGTGGCGCGTTTGGGAGCGAAACGGGCGGTGGCGTACTTGGGAGCGGAGGCATGCGGAGGTGCACTTAGGAGCAGAGTGTGTAGAACTTTTGAGATTTTCCACCCTTAAGCGCCTACGCCCCATTTTTCTTTCTCCTCAAATGAGGGCCTTATGCCCTTTTATTGATTATAGGAGGAGCGATCCAATAATTTATCTATAACAACTTCCAGAAGGATGAATAAGAGCGTCCAAATTATAGCACGTGCATCACCACTTTTATGGAAATGTCGATTTTACCCCCAGGTGGCTCGGACACAACATCACCCCTGAATGCAAATTTTGGGTGGCCAAGGAGGCGGACGGCCAAGGGAGGCGACCATGCGCTCCCGACTAGGCGTCGACGAAGAGACGGGAGGCCAAAAGGTCTCCAGACCTAGGAGGAATGTGGCCGCTCAAACTGGGCTGCCAAAAGGCCACTTGATCTTGGCGGCCTCGAACCCTTGGCCTGCCGAGAAGCCGCCCGTCCCGGGCCGCCGCACGACCGCCCATCCCGGGTGCAGCACAGGCAGAAATCCAATTGGTCGAGCGGCCACAACGTTGTATGGCCCGGGCTATTAGACCGGGCGACTATTCCCCGATCGCTCCCTAATATCGGGTGGTTATCTCGTTAGTGGAGAGATTTTTTATATTCGCACCGCACGCATAGGGCGCGTTTAGCTTTGCTTATGCATGTGCTTCAATATGCAAGAGGACCCATCAATTTCCCCCAAGTCCTCAGAGACTAGTCGCAGTGAAAGGTGGGCGAGGACATTTTGTTGAATTGTGTGTGTGACGACTTCCAGCGATCATGTCAGAGGTGAACGACATAGACATGGTGAGGTATGGGCGAAGGGCTAGCTCGTGATGGTGCACGCACTGAGTGCATGTGTGGGCGCTCGTGCATCTTGCATGTGTGTCCTTACACCGCCAAGGAGGGAGATATGCGTTTTTCCTTCATCAAGGGGGTGCAGGAACACCCTCACGGGGGACCCGGGGGCAGAGGATCCCAGAACGTCAAGTTCTGGATCATCTGGTGCAGCTCCTTCAACTCTTGAATTGCCAGGAACTGATCTCGGACACACTCTTGGCTGAGAAGAAGGATGGTGGTCAGGAACTGAATTGCTACGACCCTCCATCAACTCTTGAATTGCGTTTGACTATCAAGTTTATCTCATCAAAGGGAGGTTGTGTCCATCAACAACCCGCTTATTGATGGAGATGAGTTGGGTGCTTGGGCTGTAGCCCAGACGACGCCAGATGAGGCCACAGTGATCCTTGTGAGATCTAGAGTGGATCGGCCCTGGGTCGACACACTAGTCACTAGGCATATTAAATGAGGGAGATGTAGACCGATACAGACTTGTAATGAAACTATAAGGAAAGACATGATGTACTTGTGCCTCAGTGAAATTATGACAAAATTATAGTGATTAGTAGGATAAAAGCATGAGTGTTGTTTGAACTGATCTTTATATAACAATTACATTTACTTAGGACAATTTTTTAACTGTACTAAAATAAATATAATAAAGATTTATACACGGCCAAACATAATTTATATATAACAATACCTAAATTTTCTGACCTAAATCAAAATTTTTTTGATCCCAACAAAAAAATCATTTGAATTACAACTGATCTTCAATCTCACGCACCCAATAACCTTAAATATCGGGGGCATCAAATGAAAATAAATTTAGGCGGGTTACTATCACCTACAAATAGATACAGTATTAAATACTGATCGTTGATTTTCTGCAAAAATAACATGATTGATCGAAATACCGATCAACAGTCAGTATTTAATACCATATGAGCCGTATAATAAATAGGATATCAGATCAATGATCAGTAGTTAATACTGCACATATTTCTAATCAAGAGGAACCCATCTAATATTTTCTGGGGATTGTTAACCGCAGACCGAAAATGACTATTCGCAGACAAAAATAGCACTTTTTAAAGGCGTTAAATATTCATCTTGTTATTTCAAACCCTTTATTCACAAACCAAAACCCTAAATCCTTTTCCCCTTCCCAGCCGTCTCCCGATCCCGCATTTTGCATTTTCCCCTCTCTCGCTCTCGCCGACGTCGCCGGCCCGCTTGCCGACGTCGCCGGTCCGCTCGCCGGCGTCGTCCCCCAGCTCGCCGACGTTGCCCGCCCGTTCGCCGACGTCGCCCGCCCGCCGACGTAGCCCGACCGCTCGCCAACCGTTCGCTGCGCCTCCCCGCTGTGAGTACATTCAACTTCTTCACTTTGTTCGAAGTAGCCCACCATTTCTTTTGGATTTGAGTATTGAGCTTCTTCACTTTGTTCTAGGTGAAATATTAGCATAGTTTTTGAAAATCAATGAATATCGGCCGAACTACAGAGACTAACGAAGAAAATGTGTCCGCATATGGTAATGATCTAAATGTTTTCTCTAAATTTTTATGTGAGTTAGGAGCAAATATTTATACTCTGTTTTGCATAGATATGACTACATACTTTCAGTCCAATGATGTATTTGGGTCAAGTGATAAGTTAATTGTGTGGATACGAAATGTTTGCAGAACACTTAATTTTGTTGTCACCATACAAAGTTATGATAAATTGGATGGTAGAGCACACCCCCGTGTTATTCTGGGTAGTGATAGAGCGGGATATATTTGTGAAAGTCAGAATAAAAAGGGATGAGTTAAAAAAATTTTGAGAAAAACAAGCACTAAAAAATTGGCTGGTGCTTCATATTTTTTGATGCAAGATATATCTATTTTGATGTAAGCTTCAATTTTGGTGGTAATGAGCTATGTCCTTGCTGATACTTGTAGTGCTGGTGCAATTCTTGATATTTTTTTACTTTTAATGTTGGTTTGCGAATAACAATAATTTCTGTAAATAACAATTTTAAGTATCTTTAGATCTACGAATAGTAATAATTTGTGAATAGCCATTTTCAATCTGCGAATAACAATCGCCTATTTTTTTCCATCAAACCTCTCCATGTCATGAACACGTTTGCGCGCCATTTCTTTTATATTATTACCATTTATAAATATATTCCCACTCTCATCACTCCTACCGAGTTTCCTCACCCTGCCCTAATTCCGACCACCACGCTTTCGGAGCCATGTCCGGCCGCGGCCGGATTCGGGTGCTGAACGTGGCGGAGAAGCCCTCCGTGGCGAAGTCGGTTGCCGAGATCTTATCTCGCGGCGGCGGCGGCGGCGGTCTCCATTCCCGCGATGGGCGGTCTCGCTACAACCGCGTCTTCGAGTTTGAGTACTCCATCTCCGGCCAACCCTGTCACATGCTAATGACCTCCGTGACCGGTCATCTAATGGAGGTCGACTTCGACGATCGCTTCCGTAAGTGGAGCTCCTGCGATCCCGCCGATCTCTACCACGCCCCCATCCGAAAATACGTCCCGCAGGCACGTTTTCTCTTGGCATTTCCTCGAACATCTTCCGTGCCTTTCATTGCTTCTTGAACACTTTTAATAGTTTCGATGTTCCTTTATGTGGAATAAGGGATGGCAGAAGGGCTTTTGTGGTCGGGGCCAATAGAAGACCGCCTCAAGGCGATAGGTGTAAAGGAGGGTTAACGGCTAGTTAATTAGTGGGGAGTATATGTATGAAGGAATGGCATGTAAAAGACCCGATGATCAAAAAAACCAATTTAAATTTCATTTTTCTTTATTTTATGTTCTCTCTTCTTCTGTATTCGTCTCTCTCCTCCGGCTTCCTCCCCCAAGCCTTCGCTCAGGTTTGCTCGCATCCCTGCGGAGCTACCATTGGTGTACTTTGTTATAGTTTAAAAAAAAACTCTTTTTAACGAGAGTTGAAATAGGTCCCTAGTTTCAAAATGTGAAAACAACTCCAACTATTTACCTCAGATTCCAGATTTACTTTTTCATCCAACGGTTGGGTACAATTCATCAAGCCAAGGTATCAGGGGTAATCGGAGTTGTGGACACCGGAGAATATCACTTCACCAACAGCTAATTAAAGGCAGAGATTATTCACTCGTTCCAATATAATGCCAGAGTTTTTTTTTTTAAGACAAGTGGCGGAGCCACATAATGATCAAGTTCTGCAGGGACAACTATCCATCCCAGGGGGATGCACGCTAACTACAAACCACTTGTCCAGCCTTAAGAAGCAGATTAAATCAAATGAGTTAAGCCAGCTGTACTAATGTACCGTTAAGGTTGTAACGGCTAGAATTAGGACTAACATATATAAGTATGTTTAATTCCTATAGGGACCAAGATGGAAGTTAATAAAGTTTTGTTCTATCTCTTACCCCTCTTTTTGTCTATTCTCCCTCCCACCACCTCTGGGCATTCCTCTATTTTTTCCAAGTGTTAGAAATGAACAAAAAATAAGCCGGAAGTGGAACAAAAACAAAGCAGAAGTGGTTTTAACAGAAATTTTATTATCTGAAAAAGGTATCTATTACAAATGTATGACCTCTCTTATATAGAATGAAGGAGAGAAGAGAGAATACAAATAAAAGATGTGAGACTAAAAATTTACATGACACAAGCGGACTGTACAGACACAAACCGCACAAGCCGCGCGGTTAGACAGACGGGCTAACCGCTCGGCTACTGCTAGATAGAGAGAGAGATCGCCATGTGAGACCGCTAGACCGCCCGGTCTCCAATTCGCCAGAGTCAAACCGCCAGGCCGCTTGAACCTCAAACAGCAACACACAACAACCAAACCGCTGAAGGGGAACTGCAAAACCGCGCGGTCATCAACCCGCCAAGCCAGACCGCCAGACCGCCCGGTCACCAACTTCAACACCAAGTAAAGTTATTTTGTTACATTTGGTGCTCCCGTTCCTGAACTCCACCTCCCGTTACCATGACGGCTGGGACTCGATCCCATGATGATGAACTCCGCCCCGACGACTTCCATCAAACATTCAGCAAGAACAACCTGCAAGAAGAACGCAAATTGATTCGTTTTGTCAAGAGATGCATACTCAGAATAATCTTTTGACCTAACAAATCATGACGACACGCGATCAAGCCACAGATCAGCTCGCAGAATTATGTATCAAAATGAGATCGCTCACAGAAACTGTTCAACGTTCCTTGGAGTTACAAATCACAAGAGTGCACAAGCAATCCGACCACTACACAGGATAATCGCCGGCATTCATTTTGGGAGCCTCTCCGCCGCCAGATCCACAAATTCAGGTTGTTTCTGCTCAACCTAAACTTTTATCTATTTCTTGCCCACGTTTTTCCGAGGGAGATCCCACAGATTGGTTGTATGAACTTAAAAATTTCTTTAATTACAATTTCATTGACCCACAAGAATTCTTAATCTATGCCGCATTACACTTGGACAAACCCGCCTCTCGTTGGTATCAGGCCACCCTCACAGATCACCCCGCACTGAATTTTGAATTCTTTGTTAAAGATTGAATGAACAGATTGGACCCTGCTCTTATGAAAACCCACAAGGAGCACTTACAAATTTAACACAAAATGACAATGTTTTAGACTTCAAGAAAGATTTTGAAGAACTTAAAAAAGGGTTCCAGGCCTAGATCCCACTTTCACCACAAATATGTTTATTTCGGGATTAAACCCGTTGATTAAAAGTCAAGTATTAATCCACGAGCCCGCTGATTTAGATACAACATTTGCTATGGCTCTGGTATTTGAAGCTCAAAATCGTTCTAGCCACAGGATTCCATCACATCCCTCAAAACCTAACGTTAGTTTTACACCATCCAATACTACTTGGCAACCTAATTCTTCACGACAAACACTAATACAACCTACGTCCAAACAACATTTTATTAAAAGACTCTCCCCAAGAACTACAATCTAGAAGAGAGAAGGGCCTTTGCTATAATTGTGAAGAGAAATACCAACCAGGACATAAATGTAAGGGGAAAGGAGTGTTATGTTTTTTCTTGGCACAGACGATGAGGACCTTCCAGAATCATTGGACCACTTTTCTGACATAGAGGATGAATCACCAACCCTAGTTGCCATTGTGCAAGCCCTATCGGGATCCTCATCCGGACGTACCCTCCGTTTCACAGGCCACATTCATACTATGGTCCTTTCCACTGGACCGAAAAAACACAAAATGCTTTTGATCAAATTAAAAAATTGTTTACGTACGCCACCAATATTAACACTACCGAACTTCAATATACCTTTCGAGCTAGAAACAGATGCATCAGGAATAGGAGCCGGGGTAGTTTTATCACAACAACAGAAATCCATCACATATTTTAGTAAAAAATTAACTGAGATAATGCAAAAAAAATCTACTTATGTGAGAGAAATGTACGCCATTATTACGGCAGTGGCGAAATGACGTCAGTACCTATTAGGACATCAATTTATTATCTATACAGACCACCAAAACATACATCATTTACTCATACACACCAGAACAACAAATTGTTTTTCAAAGCTACTCGGATATGATTACGTTATTAAGTATAAAGCAGGAAAACATAATATTGTAGCAGACACATTATCACGGTGGACTCAACCCCAGAACAACCCCCATCAATGGGCCTCCATGTAATCTCTGTGCCAATCTCCCCCATTTTGAAAGGATTGAAACAAAAATACCAAAGAGACGAACACACTCAAAAACTACTGTAGCAAATAAAGTCTACACCCCACCTCCAGCCAAATTGGCCCCTTCAAGGAATTTACATTTACAACAAACATAAATTATACATTCCAGAAAAATCAACATTAACCACAACACTAATTAAGGAGGCCCATGATAGTTTATGGGGGGGGGGGGGGTCATTCCAGAGTTAAGGGAATTACTTATCGTTTGCAACAACAATTTTACTGGCCTAACATGACTAAGCAGGTAGAATTTTATATAAATAACTGTGATATTTGCCAAAAAGCAAAATCTAGTAATCATCTCCCTTATGGATTACTGTAACCCTTAGAAGTACCATCTAAATTATGGGCTGAGCTTACCATGGATTTTATAACAAATCTACCTAGTTCCAATTCAGCCACAATAATTATTATTATAGTTGACAAATATTCCAAGGCAGTTCATTTTGCTCCAGTAAAGACATTATCTGCGCCTATTATAGGTACTATTTTTTGGGAAACTGTGGGTAAAATCCATGGTATTCCAGAGTCAATAATCTCCAATCGAGATACCATTTTTAAGCAACTTTTGGAAGGAATTATTCTGGCTTCAAGGTACATTATTGAAATACAACTCGGCTTACCATCCGCAAACGGATGACTTAATCGAACGTATTAATAGATCGTTGGAACAGTACCTTCGCATATTCTGTAATCATAATCACAAAAAAATGATCTACTCTACTTAGCTATGCTGAATACTTTTTCAATATGTCATTTAATTCAACGATCGGCATGACTCCATACGAAGTCATGTTCGGTCGCACTCCACCTGGCTTACTTTCTTACAGAAAATCCCATGAGGAAAATCTATCACAAGTCCCACAGCACATGAAAACAGATGCAGACAAGAGAAGGATGGATTTACAACTCATTCCTGATGCGGGACAGACGTCACACCTGCCCGCCACCCTGGAACGTTCAGCACTAGGCGGCTTTCATCAGGGCTGCGAGTACACCCCAACCAGCTCTCCGCCATGGAATCACCACCATGCGGCAGGTTGTTGATGAATCTCTTATCTAGGACTCGAGCCCCGACCTCAAATGGTGGTGATTCCATGGCGGAGAGCTGGTTGGGATGTACACTGATGAAGCTGCCTGGTGCTGACTCCAGATGGGACTCCAAGCAGCATCATAAAAGCGCGGATCAGTTGGCGATGAAAAACTTATCTATGATCGAGACAAAGATGACAGAGAGCTGGTTTGTACAACTCATTGGCCAGGGGAGTGAGTATTGCTAAAACTCTATCCTTATAGACAATTATCCCTCGGCCGAACCATCAACAAAAAGTTAAGTTTGAAATAGTATGGTCCATATAAAGTACTGGAGATCATCGAAAAAACTGCTTATCGATTGGACCTCCCTCCAGAAGTAAAAATCCATCTGGTATTTCATATTTCTATGCTTAAAAAATACAAAGGGGAACCTAAACTTCAAGGGATTTCCCTTCCAGGAAGGCACTGGAAGAATAATCCCCTTCATCAGTCTCTGGCGATTATTTCAACACGACAAATATTAAGACAAGGACAGGATATTCATCAAGGATTGATACAGTGGGAAGGACTGCGAGCAGAAGATAACACTTGTGAAGATCTCTCTTCCTTAGTGGATTTTCCCCAGCTAGCACAACAAATGAAAACTCTTCCGGAACTGACATGGATAACAAAAGGAAAACGAAGCCAACGACGAAAATTCGGAGGAAACAAAAACAAACACACTCAAAACTTTACAGGATGACCTCAACACCATTTTTCTAGTGTGAAGTACATCAACCATCTCGGATGACATCAGTGTACACCGAAAAAAAGAGAAGAAGATTTCAACCTTCAGATCTTAAAAAAAAAGAGAGCAGTAAAGGAAATACCCAACAACGAATAAGAGTTACAGAATCAGCGTTAACGATGAACCCTCCTGTATCTGCTCCTATTGACATCATTTTCTGCCATCTCCCATTATTCAGCCAGGAAGCTCCAACCCACCACTCTTCATTCATGGTTAGGGTTTCGATCTGAAGGAAGAACACAAAATGAATTTTATCGCTGAGGTCAGCATTTTTAAAGGGAGAGTGTAATGTAACAACTCTTAACTATTCACCTCAGATTCCAGATTTAATCCAACGGCTGGGTACAATTCATCAAGCCAAGGTACCGGGGTAATCACACCGGAGAATATCACTTCACCATCAGCTAATTAAAGGCAAAGATTATTCACTCGTTCCAATACAATGCGAGATTAAGACAAGTGGCCGAGCCAGAAAATGATCAGGCAACAACTATCCATCCCGGATGAAGCCACGTGTCCAGAAGAAGCATATTAAATCAAATGAATTAAGCCAGCTGCACTAATGTACCGTTAAGATTGTAACGACCTAATTCGAATTAGGATTAACATATATATGTATGTTTAATTCCTGTAGAGACCAAGATGGATGTTAATAAAGTTTTGTTCATCTCGTACCCCTCTTTTCGTCTCTTCTTCCTCTCGCCACCTCTTGGCATTCCTCTGTTTTTTCCCAGTAAAGTTATTTTGTTACAGTTACTTTTTGAGGACACATCGTATTATATGTATTTATTTTTTGTGCACAAAAAAGTCATTTATTTCACAATTTAGATTTGCAAATGAGAAGTCCTATGTTTCTACTGCACCTCAGTGGCTTCACAACATGGGAAATGATGTCAGAGAGGAACCCTTTCTCCTAAGCAGAAGCTCTTTAAAGCAAAGAGCGTAACACAATACAAACATGGAGAATTATTAGCTGCGCCTAACCTTATAAAACGCTGACACACCTTGAGAACTCGGGGCCGCTCATAATAATTGTGTAAAATATGCAGGGAAGCAGGTTACTCTAACATACATGGTGAAAGTGTTATTGTGAACTGCATTCTAGGCTGCAAAGTGTCATATACAATACTTCAACATACTCTATGTAGTATTGTTTATGCACGTCGAAGTGTGATATCTGCTGCGAAGTGTCTTAAATGATTCTTTGACATACATTATGAAGTGTAGGATGCGCTGTAAAAATTGTAGGGTACGATGCTTCAACATACACTGTGAAGTGTCTTAAACGGCGCTTCAACATACACTGCAAAATGACGTATATGACACTTCAGCATATTGTGAAGGGTAATATATGTTATTAAGGCTTCGTTTGGTTCGGTGTTTGGAGCAGTCGGCGGGAGGAGACGGGCCGGTTTTGGAAACGGAGGGGGGAGGCTGTAGCTCGAAACGGAGAGGTTTGCTCCATTTCTCAGGGCGCGGCGGGTGGAGAAGCGGCAAACGCCATCACCGGGAGTTTGGTTACCCGCCTTGCGGCGGCATTTGCGGCAAACGCGGCCTCCAAACGCCATGCCAAATGAAGCCTAAGTGTTGTACAGACTGCGAATTAGCATATGTTTGAATTTTGTACACTTAACGCAACCACCAACCAGTGTTGTGAAGTGTATGCAATACTTCGGCATACACTGTGAATTGTTGTATGCATTGTGAAAGTGTAGTATATGGCGCATTAGCATACACTGGAAGCTTCATATATGCCAAAGCAGCATACACTGTGAATATGTTTGAATTTTGTACACTTAACACAACCACCAACCAGTGTTGTCAAGCGTCGTATGCAATTCTTCGGCATACACTGTGAATTGTTGTATGCATTTTGAAAGTGTAGTATATGGCGCATTAGCATACACTGGAAGCTTCATATATGCCAAAGCAGCCTACAGCGCAAAGTGTTGTATACGTCTCTTCAACATACACTGAAGTGTCGTATAGACAATTTTAAGGAACAAATACATTGGGAATTAACACATTCTTGGGTTTTATACACTTAGCACAACCGGTGTTGGCTGCGCTTATTGCAATTTATAATTTTTACCAAACAAAGACTAAGCAATGTCTTTTAACTGCAGGACAAATTAGATTTAAAGAAGACATTAGAGGAAGAAGCTAGGAGGTGCCAGTGGCTTGTATTGTGGCTAGACTGTGACAGGGAAGGAGAAAATATTGCGTTTGAAGTGGTTGATGTGTGCACTGCTGTAAATAGTCACCTTAACATATGGAGAGCTCGATTCTCGGCATTGATTGACAGGTACTAATACACATGGATGATGCTTTTTCTTAAATCCAGATTGACATTGACTTTCTTACTTTGTAAGTTTGTATACATTATAATAGGGAGATACATGCATCAGTTCAAAATCTTGTTCGACCTAACAAATTGTTTTCAGATGCAGTGGATGCTCGGCAGGTGATTAAAAATAAACCCATCCCTTATTATTTTACAACACTGTATATTCTGAAGTTTTGGAGAAACTGTAATGGTACTTTTTCCGTTCATTCCTTTCAAGTCAACACATTTGTTCTTTTACCTCTTTGTTTATTTCTTTAATAAATGAAGCCTTCACTTTGACTTCCAGTTTCTTTTATTCCTATAAGTTAGAAACTTACAAGGATGCCTGTTACTGGGAACATTTGACAGGAGATTGACCTGAGAATTGGCGCATCATTTACAAGGTTTCAGACAATGCTTCTAAGAGATGCATTTGTGTTAGATTTGGTTGCTGATGATAGAAATATTGTTCTGAGTTATGGGCCTTGTCAGGTTTTTTACAAAGAAAAATGTCATGTTGTTACATCTCCTAAGTCAATTGTAATTAATGTTTACTTTTTTCCTCTCTCTTTACAGTTTCCTACTCTTGGTTTCATAGTTGAACGGTATTGGGAGATACAAGCACATGAACCCGAAGAATTCTGGACCATTAATTACTCTCATACTTCGGAGGAGGGCACTGCTAATTTTTCTTGGATGTAATGTGATATTCTGTTGTAGTCTACGTTGCATGCAAATATCTTCTGTTAATTTACTTTGTTTGGTTTTGTAAGCAGGAGAGGACGTCTCTTCGATTACATGTGCGCTGTTATAATTTATGAGATGTGTATTGATGAACCCACGGCAACTGTAAGTCACTTGATGTTGTTTATTGCCAAATTATGTATTTGTTTTGCTTTCAAACTCACAAAGTAAAAGCTACGTTTTTCAGGTCACTAATGTTAAGCATAAAGAAATGCAAAAGTATCCTCCTTATCCATTGAGTACACTCGAGCTCCAAAAACGGGCTTCTAGATACTTCAGGATGAGTTCAGAGCACACCATGAAGGTGAGAGCTGAGAAGTTGATAACTGTTGCCATGTTGTTTTGATTTTACGTACATATTTATTAAACATTAGATTTGTTCCTGTAGGCCCAAGATATTTGTTCTTTAGGTCTATAATTTAATGATTAGTCAGCTAAATTATATGCAGAGCATATTTAATGTTCTTTTCTGAAATATACAATTTGTAGAAATGCAAGAATGATCTGATATTTTAAATATTATAAAACCATTAAATGAATTAATTAACATCACATGTTGTGGGGGTATAATGAGAAAAAAATGTGATAACCACAATTAGGTTTTTCCCCTTTATTATGGTATAAATATACATCTCATTTTCTTGCTTTAGTATTGATTGATTTTTATTCTTCTGTTACTTCTTTTTAATATATATATATATGTTTTGAAACACCAGGTAGCTGAGGAGCTTTACCAGGCTGGATTTATTAGCTATCCACGGACTGAGACAGATGGTTTCTCAGTTAACACAGATCTACAAGTTTGTACCATAGTTCACTGTTGACCTTATGGTGCTGTACAATAGTCTATCCCTTTTTCCCACTTATCCTTTTTCTATTTAACGCGGGTTTATGCATCACTTCGCCTTTCATAACGTTTGCATCATGATATGGTCTTATGCTTTTCCAGATATATATTATGTATTTTGGAATTGTTTTTTGGACATTTCTGATGGCAACCCTAATTGGAAGTTGTCCTCGTTTCCCTGATCACAAACAAATTGTTGTCCCTATTGCAACTTTGAATTTTATACAGAGCCAATTGTTTGATATTGTGCCGATTTTGTTTTTCCCCCTATTTCCTTTGTTCTGAAAGTTTGATATTTACTGTCTGTGTTGTATGTTGTACTTATGAGTTATTCCCGTAATTGTTTAGAATGTAAGGACATGATCTTTGTTAAGTTGCATCCTCAGGTGTACACTACTCAATTCTCAATCACAATAAAGTAACCATAAAACAACAGATAAAGTAATGGTGTCTGTTTACATCAATATTGTTTTTAAATTTTATTCTTCTAGTAAATACTAACTTATTCATAGTTATACTGTAACTCTTACTGATTTTGAGACCAGTTTAGTTATTTTTGTTCACACATGGACATGGGCTGTAGTACTATAGCTGATTGCAATCTGAATATCTGATTCCCAGGCCATTGTACGCGATCAACTTGCACATCCAACGTGGGGTTCTTATGCCGAACGACTTTTAGATCCAGAGGCAAGGCTTTGGAGAAATCCTAGTAATGGTGGGCATGATGACAAAGCACATCCTCCTATTCATCCAACAAAATCATCTTCTGGTGAGCCAGGGTGGACTGAAGACCATAAGGTATTTTCTTCATTCTTCTGCAGTGATAGTTATGTTTTTCAGCCTTGTCAGAGGTTTTTTTAGGGTGCTGTTATTAACAAATCCATTTCCGTTACTAGCAAACCAGAAAAAACAGTTTTAGCAAATTTTTGCATTTTTTCTCTTCCCCAAAAATACTACTAGTAAACCAATCTTGTTCCTTCTGGTTGCTTGAGATTTTTACTCGACGGCCCTTCTGCCTTTCATTTTCTTGCTCGGCAGCAGCAACAGGCTTGCCATCCACCCCTCAGGCCTGATGAGATCGCCGATGGTGGACTCCATGACAACCGTGGTGGAATACTTCTTCCATGGCCGACCGAGGTAATTGTGGATCTTGAAGCGGTCAATGTTTTAAATGTCGGATGTCGCCTACATATCGGATTGAGTTTTTAAATGTCGGATGTCGGAGACATTTGAAAATGTCGGATTTTATATTTTTACAGCTTATTATTATTATTTATATTGACAAAACAATGATAAATGATAAGTATTTAACTTTTTTTATTTGCAGGTTTGTTAGGGCTATCAAGAAAATATTTCTACAGACATATAACTGTGAAATACAACAGCAAATGAATATGATGAAAATGTAATTTCACAATAGTACAATACTGGTTTGTTAAGTGCTAGACTGCTAGGTATACTAATTAACCTGGAGAACATAACATTTATTGTGCGCAACAGGTATACACGTCTATGCAAATTTCAATCAGTAAAAATTGAATATTTTAAACTATTGAATGACTTACTTGAGTTGGTCTCACGGTCTCACCTCAGTCATCCTCGATCCCTTCCGAACGTATTGTTTGATTTGTTTCATCATCATCTGTCTCGTAATCACCTTCTGAAATCTCCTCTTCAATGAGGTCCTCCTCTGATGAAGCGAAAAACTCTACTTCCTCTTCTTCATCAACACAATCTAATTTTCTTTTGCCTTTCTTCTTTGATGATTTAATATTCGGAGTTATTGAAGATTGATGAGACTCACGAGAGTTTTTTTTGGTTCTATATCAACATCCATACACTCCGCCACTTGCTGCCAAGTCAACCCCTCTCCAGGAAAGACCTCATCATCTTCATCATCAATTGATTTCTTTGAAGAATTGGAGCCCACCAACCACTCTGTCACTTTTCTGTCTTCAAATTTTTTTGCACCTATTGGATCTCTTTTAGCTTCCATTGACCTTGTTTTTAAAGTAGCATTGAATTTTACGAAGACAAGATCATTCAATTTTTTATGATCCAGTCTATTTTTTTTTGTATGAATCTGTAATTTATAAAGTCAATCAATCCAATGAATATAAAATTTGTGATAATCAATATATAAAAATTTAATTACAACTTATAAATAAATAATAACTTACCAACTCAAATGTAATTCAATTTCTTTCACAACCAGAAGAGCTAGTAGTCAATTCGAGAATACGTACTGCCATGTCTCTCAAATCAGGTGCGTCAATCCCATTAAACTTCCATCAATTCACCAACTATATTTAAACAAAAAATAGTAATAAAAAAATTAGCAACATGAAATTATAAATAAAACTATTTAGTAAAAGAAATGAATAATTTAAGAAATTTAAAATTATTTATACCAAGATCAATAGAACTTTTGAGATCGTCTCTTTGCAATTTCTCTTCCAAAAGATCCTCTCTTATTTCGATAGAGACATATTTGGTCAACAATACGATCTTGAAGAGCCACATCCCTCCCATACATCTTAGACATACAATCAATTACCGCATCCATGTATTTACCGTCTTTCTCCATTTTTTCCCAATTTGCAAAATAAAAGTATGGATTAAGGTAATGACCAATAATATGAAGGTGAGTGCTCAACTTACTATCAATCATTTTTTCAATTAGCTTCCATATGAGAAGGTATCGAGATTCATTACGATTTAGAGCAATCCCAATTTCTTCTTTATCCTTTAACATTTCTCCGTATACGAGTATATCCACCCCATAGAAGGCGTATCTCCATCAGCTCTTCTCGACATCTTCACTAAAGGAGCAAATATACTGACAACAATCTCCGCATCATTCCAAAATTTCACATTATATACAATTGCAATGACCTGTAATTTTAAATAAAGCAAAATTGATCATAACCATTTAAGAACTAAGAAGTAAGAAGTAACACAAGTTAATCATAATTTAATTATAAAACAAAGTTTTGCATTTTACCCTCTTTTCAGGTGGTGTGCTAGCTAACTTTGAGTTTTCCCATTTTTGCGATGAGAACATGTTCCTTAGCTCTTTCTTCTTATCTAAAATGCTCTGCAAAGATAGAAATGCAGTAGCAAATCTAGTCACTTCTGGCCGAATAAGTTCATGAGAATTTAAATCTTTTGTAAATTGCCTCAGCAAATCAAGAGAAATGGTATGTCCATATATAAAGACTGACAAAATATGACCAAGGGTGATGACATTTTTGATTTGGCTTATTTTTGCAATATCTCCAAGTAATAAATTAATTGTGTGGGCTGCACATGACGTCCAAAATATGACAGGTCTTTTCATAGATAACATCTTTGCTGCTAACATATTATTAGATGCATTGTCTGTGACAACTTGCACCATATTGTCTTCTCCCGGCCCAGACTCAGATCCGATAGCCTCGTCAACAAAATCAAAAATGAATTTTCCATCATGAACGTCAGATGAGACATTCCTTGACATCCAAAATGCTACTCCTGCCTCACAGTGAAACATGATATTCATAATACTCCTTCCCTTTCTGTCACTCCATGCACCAGCCATAATGATATAACCACTCAACCTACAAGTAGCGGTGAATGTGTTTAATGATTCTTTTGTTCGCTTAACCTCTTTCTTGAGATGTTTTTAATTCAACTTATATGGTGTAGGGCCTTTCAACCCTTGCCCACACTGCCCAATAACTTGTAACATGTGATCAAAGGAAGGAAGCGTCACAGAATTAAAGGAAACACCGGCCTCGTATATCCATCTTGCGATATATGCGTTTGTTTCCTCTCTTATTTTCTTCTTCCACCTATCTCCTCATAATGCCAACTTCCCACTTTTACTTGTTTGTCTAACACTATCCGCAGGTATTTGGAAATGTATATCCAAAGGTCCTTTTGTCTTCATTTTAGAAAACAAACTCATATGTGATTGGAAGTTGTCTTCTGAATCCATTGCACCTCCAACTACTACTTCATCATGACCTGCCTCAAATCTAGCGATTTTGGCTTCTTTCAGTGCTAGTTGTGACTTTAAAGCAGCATCAGCTTGAATTTTCACCTCTGCTGGTACTTTTGGGCATGGTTTAACATTGCCTCGTATCCCAGCTAGATGCGCCTTCAACCGACTCACCCCTCCACTTAGTACTTGACTGCAATACCGACATCGAACCCTATTTGTGTCTTTCGCATCAACCTTCTCACCGTGAGACCAAAAAGGATCTCTACCTAGCTTAGTACTTGATTCCTTTGTTGAAGCTTCAGACGACATCACAAGTTCTGCTTTTAATAGCAGGACTTGGTTGATCTGTAATTAGAGAGACATACACTGATACACATGAATAAAGTATAAGAAAGCTCAAAAAGAGCTATAATATATTTGCACTTCATGACTTCATAATTAAAGAAAATACTTACTAAACAACTTCTTAAAATAGCTTGAAATAAATTTGTTCAATCACAGTGATCGAGTGAACTCTCATTCCAAATCATTTGGTATTTATCTTAAAGCAAATCTCCTTGGAAGAGACATGTTCAAAGAAGATTAGGAGTAAATAAAGGATGAGACTCAAAAAAGAAACATCAAAAGAAGTAAATATGCAAGGTTTTTTCATAGAACAATATAAATAACCTGCCAAGAATATATAAATCACACATTTAATGACACGCACATCAAATTTGTTGTTGTTGTGACCAATAGTTTGAACAAAACAAATGCAGCGTATTATGCATAAGTAGAGGAAAAGGATCTTGATCCGGAAAAAGATGACATAAAGAAGAAGCATGACCAAGAACTTGATTAGGCATTTGAGTAATAGAAAAGCATGTTGTAGACAAAAGATGTCATGTGTAAAATATCATGAAGATGCAAAATTATTTAAATTCATTACTAACATTTTTTCTCTTGCATTTTTAGATGGAAGCTTTAAGATAAATACCAGAGCAGGAGAAGCAAGACAACGAGCAGGAATTGAGTTGGGGGCCTGGGGTAGAGTTTTTTTGGCCCGAGGCAGAGTTTTTTTGGTCCGAGTCTTTAAGTAAGCACCCGACTCTAATCTTCCACCTACAACAACAACCAACAATAATCAGATGGATATCAAATACAAATAGATACAAACAAGCAAGACTATAGGACAATGGCAGGAGAAAGGGGGAGGGAAAAAGAAGACACTTAAGAGTGAATCAGGAACTGAGTGCTTACGACCGACGGAGGAGGAGGGAGGAGCAGGAAGTGGCTTCAAAGAGGAGGGAGGAGGAGCAGGAAGTGGCTTCGTTCACCGCTGATGGAGGAGGGAGGAGGAGCAGGAAGTGGCCGTCGACAGAGAAGGGAGGAGCGAACTTCGTTCTCTGCTCATGGCCGCACTGCACATGAACTCGAGGGAAAATTTAGTGCAAATCTTCAACGAATGAAAAACTCAATACGAAACCAAAAAACGAGCTTACCACCAACAAAGGAGTAGGAAGTGGCTTCGTTCACTGCTCACCGCCGACGGAGGAGGAGGAGGAAGGAGGAGCCGGAAGTGGCTTCGTTCACTGCTCACCGCCGACAGAGGAGGAGGGAGCAGGGCTTCATTCGCTGCTCACCGCCGACGGAGGAGGGAGGAACAGGAAATGGCCGCCGACGGAGGTGGAGGAAGGAGCGAACTTCGTTCTCTCCTCAGCGCCGCACTGCACATGAGATCGAGGTTTTTTAGGGCAAAACTTTCTTGTGAAACTATTTTTTACGAAATCAAAAAAATGAAAAAAGAAAAAAAAAACGGTCGAAATTTTAATAATCCGATTCAGCCGAAATTTCGGCCGAATTTTTTAAAAACGAAATCTTTTCCTTAAATTGAAAAAAATAGATCGTTTTTCCTTAAAATCAGACATGTTGGTCGACATGTCCGACATGTCGGCCGACATTTAAAACACTGAGCGGTCAGGGAAGAGGCGGAATTCCGACACTATGCGACAGTTCTGGATCACGATGCCGGCGAGCTCAGTGGGGCTGTCCTTGCCTTGGGAGGTGACAATTATATATGAGTTTGGAGAGTATACACTTGAGCTAAAACAAGAAAAAATAGCGCGAGTTTTTTTTTTGGGATTTCGAGCCCCAAATGTTTCTCATTTGAAAAAGTGATAAACATGAAATCGAGATCTACAACTTTCATCCTAACCACCTTTTGATTTGAAGTCGTTTAGGCCTCGAAAAAAGTCACCCTCGCAACGAGTCATTCGTACAGATTTTCGGCGTGACTTTTTTCGGGGCCCAAATCTGGGGCCTAAACTGCTTCGATTCAAAAAGTGATCTACATGAAAGTTGTAGATCTGCAACTTTGTTGTTGATCACTTTTTAGATTGGGATACATTTGGGACTTAAAATCCCAAAATATACGATTTGTGCTATAAAAATTCATTTTAGCGTGAGCTAATTTGCGTGCAAGTTGCGGCGGCAGCCGTGACCGCCTTACCGATCTCCAACGAACATATCGAGAAGGCTGTGAAGAGAAACATGAAGGGGATAAAGAAGCCGGAGGGCAAGAGGGCCAACCAGCTGCAGAACCTCATTTTCCAGTGGTTTGCTAGTAACAATTTAGTTTTCAAACAGTCATTTTTGAATTTTGTGGTTTGCTAGTAGTAATGGTTTGCTAGTAGTAATGATTTGCTAGCATCTAAAATGGGTAGGCTAGTAACACCACCCTTTTTACTGACCTTTGTTTTTTTTCTTTTCAGAGGTTGTATGAGTTTGTAGTGCGCCATTTCCTTGCCTGTGTATCACAGCCAGCCATAGGTGCTGGAACTACGGTTGAGATTGACATTGCTGGTGAACAGTTTTCTGCCACCGGACTTGTGATAATAGCTGTGAGTAATCTCTCTCGGTACCTCATCATTGCTGAACTTCTCAATTTTAAATATCTTGACAATAAAGTAAAATATTGTGCTTACAGTGATCTATGTAATTATTTCCTTGACTAAATTGCTTATCAGCAATATGATTCATCTTCTTGTTTCGGCACCCACGGCATGACTCAGCGGAGCTTTAGCAAAGTTCAGCTCTTGATCCCCTTTTAGTGCAAAACATGTATATATAGGGGAGGGGGTTAGGTTAATTTATCCAATGGCTCAGAGCCTCAGATTGTCCGAACATGTGATTTAACCTAGCTCTCAAATTCCTACTCAGAAAAATATAAAAAATACATAAAACATGAAAAATCGCGCTGATCGCCCATGCGACCCCTCAAAATAGCCAATCAATAAAATTGACAAAATTATGTTCATACACTATTTCCATCACTTCACCTCCTCTAGAATGTCTGACAATATCTGTTAATTCTGAAAATTGTAATGCGATCATAAAGCCATATACTCTTGCTACTATCTAATATGGAGATCCAAGTGATGATTTTATTCAATTCAAAGTTCATTTGTGGATTCTAAAATTCTTGTACAACATAGTTATAACTCTCTTTAAGTTACTACTTATCTTCAAACTTGCCGAGTTACAATTATATAATGATTATTTTATATTTCTCCTTGATTGGCTGAGAAGCTGAATTTTTTGCTATAAAAACTAATGTCAATATGCTAACTATATTATTATGTTGTACCTTTTTTTTGTCTTGTAGAAAAACTACTTGGATGTTTATCGATTTGAATCTTGGGGGGGTGTTGTTATTCCAACATATACTACTGGGCAACAGGTCAGGCATCCATTCGTGAAATTTAATAAAATCTTACAAATTAGTTTTGTGTTTTGCTTGTCAAATATCTTTTAAGATACTTAGATTTTGAACTAAAAAAACTGTGTTCTGTCTCTTGAGGGCAAGGAATATTTTCCCATTATGTATATTCATAATATAACAAAAACTTCTCTGAATGTGTATCAGGTTATATCTAGAATCAATATTTCTTATGGGTGCAGTTCCAACAAAGTTAATTAATCTTCCTGTCTCGAGAACACTCTCAATTAAGAAGATCACCTAGATTTTGCCTTTAAATCAATCGCTCTTTAAATATTGTGTAACTCTATTATATCAGTTTTAAATTAGTCCTATTGTTGTGCTTCTTGTATAGTAAATCAGTGTGTTGATTAAGGTAAAAATTATATGAAGACCTCATGTTCATATTTCAAGATCAGTCATCTGAAACTGTTGCTGAAGGTGAAACTTGACAAACTCAATATGGGAGGCATCATCACCAGTAATAATCGTGTCATTCACATATAGTAGGAGAAGGGTCTGACCCCGAGATGAGGAGTAAACAAACAAAGCTAGATCATGGTGACTAGGCTGAAAACAAACTGCAATAACTGCTGAACTAAAACGCTCAAACCAGGCTCAAGGAGCCTGTTTGAGACCATAATGTGCCCGACAGAGGCGACAGACAAGACCAGGAAGCC